>WIQG01000125.1:0-454244 GCA_014925785.1 Mycena galopus ATCC 62051 | reverse complement strand
TATACTCGGAGTCATGTCCTTCTGCCTTTCCGGCAAGTATTCCAACTCGCGACCGTTTTGGCACAGAAGGCAGGTGGTTTGATATTCATATATCGTCGTGCGGGAGTCAAGGCCGCCTGTGCGGTGCCGGAATACTCGAAAGCAGGGAAGTAGAGGCGCTGGATCCGCTCAAAGCAAGATATGGTAGAATTCACAGTAGAAATTCAAACTTGGTTTTCGTCTCAACTTGAGTTCAAATTACATTGGTGGGTCAAATCCAGGTCCAGCCTCAATTCGAATAATCGGTCAGGTCACATAGGCTTCAATCCATGGTTTTGAACGCATTCTGAGGCAGCTTGGGTGCTGGACGAAAGCGCGAACATTGCACGTGGCCCACTCGCGCACGGACCAATGCCCAACCTCGTGCACTAACCGCGCACGGACCACCCTCGTCCTATAAAAGCCGTCCCTGCCAACTTGATTCTTTACCACTCTGGCCTTTTGGCTTAGATCAAGTGTAGTATCTGTTCTTAATAGTTTAACCACTATTATGCTTGCACCGCAAGCATTTCTGGTTATCTAATTTTTGCCGCCCTTGTCCGTTTGCTCTGCTTGCACCAAACGGACGCGATGACCTTGCTGTTGCACTACTGGCTTGCGTCGTCAGGGGATCCCATTTTTTTTGGATCTTTTATGCTCCTAACCCTAACCCTAGTGTACATCACTCGCTTGAGTAGTGTTAATAGAATTAATTATTCCCAGTCACTTTGAATTGTGCGCGTCAAACTGAATAACATCTTCTGTGGCAATCTCAAGCTGGTTTTGAGGAACTTGCGCTCAAAGATTTCCTATCCTCGTCAAACTCCCAAATTTGGAAGGTCTCTGCTTTTTCAGTACCAGTCGGCGTTGAAAGTTCGTACCGGTTCCTCAAGTAGTAATAGAGAGAGATCAGGCTCTGGCGCCCGCCCTCGTATACCCAACAAATAAAGGAAATCAAATGCAGCATCCTTAGTTAATCCTCAATAGCGATCAGAGAAGTAACTTGCCATGCAATAGACTCCGAGCTGCTACGTCGCCCAGCCTACGTCACAGAGAAGAAAGTATAAGAATGGGCAAGTGATTGAACCCCAAACTCCACGGAAGTATTTCTTTTTATCCGAAAGAAAATGAAGTATGTAAATGTGTGTCTGCGCCCGCGACTGGCTTCGAAGAATTAGTGCTGTCCGGCACCTCTCCAAGGACCGAAATTGTGTCTTCCACCCGCTGCAGAGTGCTGATTGAAACTGTGTTAATAGGTTGTTTCAAGGATGCAAAAAGTAACTTGCCCGCATGCTATATTGCTTCAGTGGAATAAACCACTTATGTGGACGTCCATCGCATCCACCACCAGCTCGTTGATTGTAGCAATGATTTCCGGTGCAGGAATCTCCGAATCATGCAGCCCATCAGGTACTTCGAGTCTGAAGACTTTGAATTGGGTGTGACGGGCTGCGAGGGCAGAGAGTAGCACCGTCCAAAAGGAATCGGTGATTTCATCCATATCTGGATCATGGTCGGCGAGGTGGACAACGAGAGTACCGAGGTGTGGAACTAGGGATGGGGACTCCGCTAACGCCGCAAATAATTTGTCCGCTAGATTGTATCGTTGGCACCACAATTCCAAGTAGCTCAAATCAGGCATGAGAAAAAGGCATTCAGTCAGTTGCCCAAAATCTAAGCCTTTGGCCAGGACTAGCTCTTGGAGAGGTGGTGACGACCGCTTCAGAAAAGAAAGCAGGCTGTCACCAGTCACATACCGCATCGATATCGAGAGGGCTTCCAGTCGGGGAAGTGAAAGGCAATGGAGGACATCATCGTCGGCATCAGGACAGGTCCCATGCTCGCCGCATGTCAACCGACGGAGGCCCGGAAGGACCAAATTCTCGTCGCCATCGATCCTCTCCGTCCGACCGATCCCCCAGTGACACCAAACGAGGTTGGGAGCCAGACACATCAGGCCCAAGAGAGATTGAACAGAGAAAGCTGCATCACCCACAGCACGAATGACCAGTGTCTCGAGCGACGGCAGAGAGCCGTGCCCCCGAAAGTGTAAGGGAAGAACCACCACCCTCGTCGTCCCCTTCCATGTTGGAAATTTCGAGGTGTTTCAGCTGCTGCCCGTGTGCCCAAATAATGGCCATGACGACTCGGTCAAACCTTCCGTCGAGAGATACAGACAGAGAGCAATTTCGGGCGCGTCCAAGCCAGATTGGCAAGACTTCCTTCATACCCCGAGCGCACGGGAAATTGATATGGATTGCGGCCCATAGGGCCGGTGTGGCAAGTGCAATATCGGCCCAGGCATGGCAGATGCTGCGAAGTAGTATGGGGATGTGGTGAGCTCCAGGCTCCGGGAAGGGAGCGAGAGATTGGAGGAAAATCTCGGATGAAATTTCGAATGGGAGGCGCGCCATGGGGTCAATGGTGGCGTTCAGCTGGGACTGAACGAGGCTTCTGTCCCGCTCCAGCGTCCTCAGCAATTTCGATTGCAAATCGATGTCGGCATCGAGCTTCACAATGCGCGCGCGGAGCTCTTGGATAGACATTTTGGATCCGTCTCGTGCAGGTGGTAGGATTCGAAAAAGTTCTTGAGCGTATTTGTAGCACAAACGTACTGTCGAGCAGGACCGGACGTAAGGTTTGAGACTTGGGCATTTTGTCACACCGTTACCTCAATGTTCTACCATCAAATTGCCAAAATTGGAAGGTCTCTGCTTTTTTCAAGGCGCAAAGGGATCGAAAGGTTCGTGCAATTACTGATACCGGTGCAAAGTAAAGAACCTTATAAATGCGGACGAGAGCTCAGATACGCTGCATTCCGAAGCTCCCTAGCCACGGATGGGCGTTTCGTGTCAAGAGGCAGTTGCCTTTTTCAGCTTAGTCCCGGTTCGGCCCGAACATTGAACTAGCTTGTCCGAGTAAGATACTCCCAAGCTATCTGTCCACTGTGTCCGGGCAATATCCAGGCTCACACGAACTCAATCCAACCGAGCTCAGGCTGAACAAGCGATATTGCAATCTTGACCTTTACGGAATGATCAAACGACTGTCTTTGATCTCTTCGTCTTTACTCCAAACCCTTTATAGGCTAGCCAACCTTTGAGCAGAATCCCTCACGCTCAGCACAGATAGCCAACATCCCACCTGCCACACTACTCACCACTTACTGCGTTCCATGTCCGAATACACGACCACGCTCGAGGGCTTCCAGCGCGCCATGAAATGGAGCCTGACCGGCCCAGCCGCCGATTCCAAGCTGTACGCCGAGGCGATCTCGACGCCGACCTTCTACCACATTATGAACGGCCAGCGTCTCTCGTACGACGCTTACGTCAAGGGGATCGAGGAGTGGCGTGCCAAGATCAGCGACTATGAGCCTGTGGTGTAAGTACCTAGCTGCTTTATTTCAGATTTGTATTGAGGTGCGCCGCTGACAATGTTTACCTCCCCAGCCACGAGTTCCTCCGCGACGGCGACCAGCTGGCGGCGCGCATGACGGGCACCATCAAGGTCAACGGTGCCGAGACCGAGTTCGAGAGTTTCATGTTTGCCAAAGTCGACAAGGCCAGCGGCAAGATGGAGTGGCTGGTCGAGAGGTCTGTCTGGGGGCCTACGGGCGGCGCGCCCGAGCATGGTGTCAACTAGTCGCCGTTGATACACTTCGTGTCGTTGATGTAGCTAGACATAGATGTAGTTTGTGTGTGGTGTGGGGAAACGCGAGGCAGGGGCAGCAGGAGGAGAGGACAAAAGAAGATGAGGTTCTAGCTGGGCGACGGGCGTTGTACTGGTCTTGGAGTCGGCGTCGCTACAGAAATCGGAGGCGGGGAGAGAAAGGCAAGTGAAGCAGAGGTTGCCGGTGCGGCGGACTTGACAGCGTCGGGAACAGACTCACTGACATCGAAGTGGACAGCGTCGCTGGCCGCGCTGGAGGAGTCGAATTTGGCCCCGTGGTAGGGAACGCCCTGGGGGACGTGGAAAACAGGGGTGGCTGCCTCAATGAACGGCAGATTGATATCGAGGTCCTGGACGTCGAGCTCAAGATCAGCGTCGGGGATACTGACGTCAAGGTCCCAGGTCCCCACTATAGGAACAGCGGAGGCCTCACCCTGTCCCAGATGAGCTAAGTAAGAGTGGACGTCGATGGGAATGACCTCACCGCGAGTGCCGTCGAAGAGAATCTCGCGTGCATGGCGTCGGATGATCGGTGGGATGAGGAGAGGCTGCTGGTTGTGGACAACGTTCAGGACAATGACGCTGCTGCTGCGAGGTTTCGGCCTGCGCGCGCGCGTAGAGACGCGAAGCCGCTTGAAGGCACGCCGCTCTCCATGCTTCTCGAAAGGGTCCCAAGAGCGCGTACGCGAAGAGGGGGAGGAGACTAGGGTTGTAGGGGTCTTATTGGCGGGTTCTCTGGCATCACACGAACAGGATGTGGGGAGAAGCGGAGCACAGGATAATCGACGGACTGGGGACGTACGCAGTGAGCAATCACTAAAATGGTCCAAAGACTGGTCGGATAGACTTGGTAACGGACAGTGTTAATCGACGCCACTTGGAAGACGCGCTGCAGCAATGGATCGCTGAGCAATTCTCCAACCAGTGATTCCCAGAAGCAGGCTTCAAAGTCGAATTTCAGCCCTCCTGTCTTTATTTCTTTGGAAACGACGTCGATTCAGAGCCATTTATTGCCAGCGGGCTGGAGGTACTGAATATCCTATCTTGACCTTTACTCTGATTGCCACCCGAACAAAGATTTGTTAGACCTGCAAATCATTGCGACTCGGCCGCTGAGCGCTGAGCCACCATGGCTAGACCCGTTGTGGACCTTGGTGTGTGAGCAGTTTGCGGTGAGAAAAATTTCCTGATTCGGCCCCTATCGGCCGACCCACAATTTCCATTTTGGTCTTCTCGGTTCAACCCATTCTGTGGTTCATCTTCTTCATACGGTAAGAAAAAAAAATACAAAAGATGGTATCTTAAATGGCTGGTGCAACATCGCAGAAATTATCGTGGTCGAGTAATTACTGGAAGATGAGCAGCAGCAGGAGAAGCCCCCCAAGACGAAAGTCCGGGGCTGATAGTCGGGGCACGCCATTGATCAGCGGCGTAGCAAGTCCAATGGTATAGTTCAGACATCCCATCAAATTGGTATCAATGCCCGTTGGCAGTGGTGTGTCTGCGGTTGAATTCTCGGGGGCAAAAATGGCGGAGTTGTTGTACCCATCCAAAGTCAAAGCGACGGAGCTTGCGCGGTAGTACTGCACCACCTGCTCTGGTTCAACGCTTCCGTTCGACGGCGTCGGAGCCGTAGCGTTGATACTAGCAGGCGTGAGCCACTGGGAGCAATTGGTCGCAACGTCCGCCATGAGGTCTGTGACGGTGGTGTTATCCGCCACAAGCCGGAAGGTCGTTCCGTTGGAGTTGGACTGAAAGACCGCCATAGCCATTGGCCCTCCGGGGCGGGACGTATTGACGGGTTGCCCATACTGTTCACAATCGGAGTTCGAGCTAGGAATATTGAAGGGACACATACCTCCGCTGTGTCATATAGATACGCAGAGTTATCCGCGTGGCTGACTTCAGACGCCCACACGAGAGGCCAAAAGTAGAATGGAAATGGGCGCCCAGTGACGCCTCGGGTATAGTACCCAGGATACCCACTCCCGTAAGTTCTAGATAAATCAATCAGGAAACGAGAAATATGGCTTTGGTGTTTCTACAAACCGGGTCCCATACACTTGACTCCGCGTCGCACCACCTGTGGCCAAGATGTGTGAATAATCGCATCTCAAACAAGACGCTAATATATACCTTCGCTCCTACCCCCAAAGATCTGCCCAATTGCAATGACGATTATCTTGCCGCCCCCGTTACTGTATGTAGAAACAGATTTCGTCGACCCGCCGCTGGATATCGACGTGGTCTTGCGGGTTGTGGACGAACTGGAGGTGCTGGAGGAAGTCTTTCCGGTAGTTCCGCTGCTGGTGGTCTTGACAGTGCTCGAGGTGCTGCCGGTAGTGCCCTTTCCAGTGCTGGAACCGGTGCCGGAACTCGTGCTACTGGTCTTTCCGGTACTTGAGCTGGAACTCGTCTTTCCCGTGCTGGAGCTAGAACTCGTCTTTCTCGCGCTAGAGCTGGTACTCGTCGTACTCGCTCTGCGTGCCACCGATTTCTCGCGTCGGATGCTGAAAAAAGGGACGAACATGGACGTTGAGGTGAGGAAGGGAAAAGACTGATCAAATAGGGGGGCACAGCATTTCAAGTGTGGCCACCTGTGGGCCAGTGGCCACAGCAAAACGTAAAATTTCAAAAGGAAGGGGGCGATACCGTAACTTGGCTCTTTGGTGCCTCCGCTGCATTGGCTGGATAGTATGTACAATGTCCTGTGCATAATTTGATATTGCTTGCGGCAGCAAGGTATGAAACAAAGTCGATGGCCTAGCATCAAGCACAACGAGTTGGTTTGAGACAAAGAATGTTCATTTATCTTGAGCTTGTCTTGAGCATCCCTTCCCTATGGGCTAGGGGTCGGGAAATAACGCGGCCAAACGCCCTTAGAGCCTTAGGCAAGCTGTAAGTAGCATGTTGACTCTGTCAAAACAAAAAACAAAAAACACGGGACAGATACCGTCCGACACCGCCGAGGAAGAATGGGACGAACATATTTGAGGGAGCTGAACCCACATTATTTAATATTGATTGAAGTAGCTGGATCTCGGCGCCTTTCCGCAGGCCACAGTCGAAGACGGCTGAATGAGCTAAACATTGGAACGAGATTCAAAAGCGTTATCGCAGGCCATCGCGACAGGCCCCGGGAAGCTCCCCTAAGGGTAACTCCGAAGTTAGGGGATTTGAGGCGAAAATTTTGCGATTTTTAACTCCGGAATTAGGGGATTTGAGGCCAAAATTTGGAAAACCAACTCCAAGGTAGGGGATTTCAGGCCCAATCGGGCTCAATTTGTTTGTGTCTGTGGTTATTGAATAGGCCCATCAGCCGTCCAAATCAAAAATTTCGGATAAGTGTGACATAGCCCGCGGTAATATCACGTACTGCCCTCGTGCCAACTCTGGAACAGCCCGCCGAATAAGCGCATACAGCCCGCTGTGGCAGCCCCTCTGGCGGTCAGCTTTCACCGCCAAGTCAACACCTCTACATTCCTGGCAGTCACATTTTACTGCGGACATCCTTATTACTACTTTTCAGCTGTGATTCACCCGTGACCATGTTCTCCGGCAGTCGGATCCACCCGCCACGCTCACAATGGTCTCTCGCAGGCAAACCCACCTGCCGCGCTTGCTATGGTCTCTGGCGGGTAGATTGACCCGCCACGTGCACCATGGTCTCTAGCGGGCAAACCCACCTGCCGCGCGCCCAACGGTCTCCGGCGGCCAGATCGACCCGCCGCGCTCCCAGTGGTGTCTGGCGGCCAGTTCTCCCCGCCACGCTTAGTATCCCACCTGCCGCGCTTGCTATGGTCTCTGGCGGCCAGTTCTACCCGCCACGCTTATAATGCTGTCCGGCAGTCACATCCACCCGCCGCGCTCCCAACGGTCTTCCGCGGCCAGATCAACCCGCCGCGCTCCCAATGGTGTCTGGCGGGCAGTTCTCCCCGCCACGCTTAGTATGCTGTCTGGCAGTCACATCCACCCGCTGCGTTCCCAATGGTCCTCGGCGGAAAAATCCACCTGCCGCGTTCCCAATCGTCGCGGCGGGTAGACTGACCCGCCACGCGCACCATGGTCTCTAGCGGGCAAATCCACCTGCCGTGCTCCCAACGGTCTCAGGCGGCCAGATCGATCTGCCGCGCTCCCGATAGTGTACGGCGGCCAGTTCTACCCGCCACGCTTAGAATGCTGTCCGGCAGTCACATCCACCCGCCGCGCTCCCAACGGTCTCCGGCGGCCAGATCGACCCGCCGCGCTCCCAATGGTGTCTCGCGGGTAGAATGACCCGCCACGCTCACCATGGTCTACAGCGGGCAGATCTACCCGCAGCGCTTGCCATGCTGCTCGGCAGCCACATCCACCCGCCGCGTTCCCAATCGTCGCGGCGGGTAGACTGACCCGTGTACGGCGGCCAGTTCTACCCGCCACGCTTAGAATGCTGTCCGGCAGTCACATCCACCCGCCGCGCTCCCAACGGTCTCCGGCGGCCAGATCGACCCGCCGTGCTCCCAATGGTGTCTCGCGGGTAGAATGACCCGCCACGCTCACCATGGTCTACAGCGGGCAGATCTACCCGCAGCGCTTGCCATGCTGCTCGGCAGCCACATCCACCCGCCGCACTCCCAATGGTGTCTGGCGGGCAGCTCTACCCGCCAGACTTATAATGCTGTCTGGCAGGCAGCTCTACCCGCCAGAGTTATAATGCTGTCTGGCTGCTACATCCACCCGCCGCGTTCCCAACGGTCACTGGCGGGCAAATCGACCTGCTGCTCACACTTGTTCTCCGCTGGACTCAAGACTCGACGTCATCCCGCAGTCATATCCCACCGCAAAATAATTCATTGCTTGTGTAACGCTCGTATACGCTGTCTATTCCATATACATAAGAATACCTTAGAGTATAAGATAGCCCGAGCCTGCGACATGTAACTTACAGACTTCCGAATGCGACCTAGCCCACTGTTACCGCATTCACCAGCACTTGAGTTAATATAGGCAAGGCGAGGATCCACATTGCAGTGTGATTTGAGGAAAGCTGCAGGTGAGCATTTTGTGTGTCCGACCGAGTGAAAATCATCGATGAGGAATTGGGTGTTGCAGAAAAATGCTGGTTCCCGAGTCATGCAATACGGCCCCAAGGCGCACGCGAAGTCGTAAATTACGCGTTTTGGTGCCTTCTCCCATCGCGTGATGAGAGCTGAAAAGACATCATTTCGTCCTTCACCCCTCGGAATGCAATGGAAGCCATAACAGATGCTATGGGTGCACCATACACACATAATTCCTCCCGTCAAGCGTCGTTCTCCATACTGTGAGTAGAACTTCGAGCATTTTGCCCCCCGTTTTCCGCCGACATCAATATTGACATCGTGCTTCAATTTAGGATACCGGGGCCGCTCTCTGATCTTCGGCAAGCCATAACAGCAGCCAGTCTATGTAGTGTTAGTATTCCGTACGCCTTCCTAAATAAATCATACCTGCTGCCACGGTTTTTCTACGCCACTGTCCAGCATTTTCGGAGGCTGAGGCCCTTTGACCAGAGAATCCAGAACTGCGCGCCCGCGGTTTAGCATCCATCGGCACACATCCAATGTAATCTCCGGAAAAGCATTCCCCAAACCCTTCTCGTAATCCAAAAGCTCATGGACGGCAGGAATTTCCACAAGAACGGATGCATTTCGAGACGTCGGTGCCGTCACGAAAGCTTCTAGCGCATCCAGGGCAGGTTTGGTGGTCATCTGCAGCACCGACTCCTCCGCGCTAATCTAATCTCTCCCTCCCATGAGTGACCGTCCTATCTTAAAAGAGAACTGACTCACCTGAATGAAAAAACACCGATAGACGTCTGGAGCAACTTTGTTCGACGCCACTGCCCCCTCTCCAAACTTGGCGTCAAATAAACTGCCCAATGCGAGACAGACTCTATTCAGTCCCTCCAACGCAATCGGGATAGCATTCAGCCGCTCCAGCATTTCCGCCCGGGCTTTGGCTGCCGCCCGTTCAGACCGCGACCCTCTCTGCGTCGCCGGACCATCCTCTGTCTCGTCATCTTCATCGTCTTCTTCGTCTTCCCCCTCATCGTCTGCTTCTGGTTGGACCCCACAAGGTATTCCCTTCTTCAGCGCTTCCACCGTCAGCGGCGTCCCGGTGATAACACGCCGGACAAGCCGCCTGAGCTTTCGATCGACAAGCAGCTGTTGGTTCGAGATGTAGCGCGTTGTGCTTCGCTCAACAGACTCGGGCTGCATGGTCGTGGGGGGCTCCAACGTAGGCAGTAAGTGCTTGCGGTTGAACGCCAGAGTAACACCATCCCAGATCGTATTTTCAGGTGACGGCCCACAGCGTGGACACATCATACTTCCTTCGAGATACTGCAGCTTGGCGTATGCAAACCACACGCCTTGAAAAACCTCGGCAGTTACGAACGCAAGAGTCCCACTGTGGACTTTGTAGCGCCGAGAGACCACTGAGACCCAGGCCGAGAAGGGGGTCTCTGACGATGTATACGCTGACGTGTAATCATCCAGTAGATCGTGCGAGAACAATCTTCGATTGTTAAAATTGAATATACCGCGTTCCCGACCATCGGGACCCACGAATCTGTGTCGGCATCTACTGTTGGAGCAAGCTTGGAGCTCAATTGTCGTCTCCCATGCTCGATGAAGCCCATACACTGTACATTCCATCCGTAGGATAGGTCGAGACATATCAGAAAGTCGCCGAGGCTCTGAACAGCAACACGAAGAGGTTTCAGTCAACTGTAGAGGCTCTGGTGTGTCTTCTATCGCTGGGGAACGTTCATAGAGGTGTGGATCTGACTCTAAAGAGGCCCACAACGGAGGAGAGATTGGGAGATAAGAAATCGCTCCTCTTTCCAACGCCGCACGTCGACCTCGAGGAACTGCCTCATGGTCAGGGCCCGGGCCGTGTCTAGCAGTTGGCACGCACCAAAGTAATCGACGATAGAGCCATCTCTGACCGTCTGGTCGGTTGCAACCGGATCGATCAGAACCAGCCTTTGCAGTAAGTCTCGACATTTATTTATGTGGGAACACGAGTTGGTGCCAGAGTCCTTGGCGCAGACCCAACGCCCAGATCCCGTATCATTCCCAGTATATTCAACTATGACTCGTCCTGCCAGAGAACGAGAGTTGGGTGATGTGGAGGAAAAATGGTTCAGATAGATGTCTTCTTGCAACTCCTGTCGCGAAAATAAGACAGCCTCAGTGTCTCGGCTCCCGTCTGGTAAGAAGAATCTTAACTTAACAATGACCTCGAGATATCAGACCTACCGTTCGTAAATGTTACATCGAAAGGAAACAATTCCTCGCCGTAGTCGGTAAGAAATTGCTGGTGAACACAGGCTCCATCGGGACGACTCAACGGACATTGGCAGACAGTAACTAAGGAGTCGCCAATAGTGGTTCGCTGAAGGTGGTGCCAGGAGGCCTGCGTGTCCACACTTAGAGGGTCGTCTACGTGGGAGATGATCAAGTCAACGTACTTTTGATATCTTCTTTTGCGGGTCCCATCCGTTCACAACGAAAAGGTCTGCTCCGATCTGGTAGAAGGCGCCTCCTTCCTCTTGAATGTTCTCGCAATACTCCGAGTATCCCGTCCCAAGGAGATCTTGTGGTACGTCCGTCTCAGAGGCTCGCGGTGGCCGTTCTGGACTACTCCAACCCGGTTCGCTCCCCATGTCCAAGTCTGTACCTGCAGAATCCCACAACGGGGTCTGTTCTTGCATATCGTCATCTTCGACGACTGTTTTCCGTATCCGTATCTGTTTCTGTTTTCTTTGACCATTATTTCCAGAGCGCCGTTTTCGAGTAGGAGTTATGGAGTTATGGGACAGTGTTCGCGTAGGTGTTGGCTCTCGCAGCAGAATTTGAGCTCTAGGTGACGGAGGCGGAGTCCTTAAGGTGATGTACGGCACGTCGACATGGTCGGGATCCATCAAGAGCGCTGGATTCTTCTCTGCAGCCAGATCGAACCGCCTTCCACAGACATATCCTCCCGCCCAATGGCTCGCTATACGTGGGCTGTACAGTCATCTCTCCCCCAGTGGACCATCGATGGCCCGAGACAACAACCAAACAGGTCTTCAGGAGACCTGCCCGCAATGCCCGACACGCGTGTTCAGGTCTCAATGCCCCCATACGGCAGAAGGTCGCGAGTTCCTCAAGCAAAACAGACGTCAGCGCCAGAGTGTACAACATTTATACTCGCTTTTTCTCCGCTGACCTCGCCTCCTACAGACGCCCGAACCCTCAAATGCCTCCCCTCCTACACAAACACCCGACTCCCGGCCGCCATGGTTCAATTACTGGTCGCCTTCGAAGGGGTCGAGTTTTTACAATAACTCTTGGCACGGTGCACCGGGATATGGGATGCCTGGAATTCAACCCATGGTATGTCGATAATGACTCCATACATAGATAAAACACTGACACCCGACAGCAAATTGACCCCGCTCTGCTTCACAATCCAATGCTGCCCTCAGCTCCGAGTCAGGTCATCCCTTCCCTTCAACCCCTGGTAATCCGGGTGCGACCACCGACCTCACATTTTTCGCTGGAGCCTCTGTCGCCTCGCCAAACACATCGCCAGCTGCCGCGTCTTCCAGCCCAGCCAACGGTGCCGCGTCTTCCAGCCCAGCCAACGGTGCTGCGTCTTCCAGCCCAGCCAACGGTTCCGACCATAGTGATGACGGAGAAGAGACGCCCCGCCCTTCCCGAAAAGATCGCAGAGTACGCATTACTCGGAAGAATGCGCTGCATGGCAAGGTTGAGGGGGCGATGCGAGGCAGTAAACCATTTGGTGCGTTTTCAGTCGTGCTGTCCTCCCTGTGTCCATATTCTCACCGACCCTAGATATTCTTCGCATGAGAGAGTCGCGGCCCGCCATTGTTGACCAGGCTGACGCAAGTGCTCGCTTCCTGCGACAGGCCTCGGACATCATCGAACGGGTACGAGATCTGCGCATTAAGATATACCGAGTCAATCTTATGCATCCCACAGTGCGAACGTCTTTCCCAAGAGACTGGATGTTGGTTGCACTTCAGTGCGCAACATCTATTCGCACAAGGCGGATTCTTGCACTATACGTCGCCTCGTTTGCTTTAGGGAAGCCAAGAAAGACGCCGAGCAGATCATCAATCATGCTAATCGCGTCTACGCCACCCTCATCGCTGCGCGGAACGAAGAGAGTAAAGAGATGCATAGACGGCTTTTGGTGGCCGAGGAGGACAAGCAAGCGGCGCAGGAGGCCGAGCGTAATGCTGTTCTCCAGGCTCAGACCGTCCAACGGGAGCGGGGATCTGCAGGATGAAGAGCTCGCCGCCCCAGCGTTTGGAGCTTGAGGCGTTGAAGGCTAAGCTCAAGTTGGCTGAAGAAGAAACGGAACTTCACACTAGTTAATTGCATTGCCTGTCCGTACAGTGTGGAACTTGGAAATCCTTTATGCATTCTGAATTTTACACAAAACTTTGTCTAAGTTCATCCAGAGCCCGGGCACAATCTTTGAGCAGCCTTCAACCTCCTTGGGCCGCATGAGCACGCCGCGCGGAAACGGGCTCGAGCCTCCTGCGTCCCCTTCGTTCGAGCTTCGCTTTCAGCTATTTTCTTTTGCTATGGCGGCGGCCTTCTCCTCGCTTGCGTTCTGCTCTCGGATGAGACGAGCTCTATGAGCCTCCATCCCATGTTTTTCGATGAACGCACTTGGAAGGGCTTGGAGTCAGGTTGACGACTCGCGAGAGGATTTTGTAGCTTACTTTTGGCGACGTAAACGCTGCTTCCCACGCAAGACTCTCGGCATGTCTATGAAAAAATGTCGATCAGTTTCGTACCAGTGTCAAAGGATGGTCCATACTTTTGACGATACTTTGGCGTCTGCCTCAAGAGCACGTTCCTTTCGACCCTGTCTGTCGGGATCATGCTTCTTGAGCTGCTGTCCGATGCCTAGAAATATATTGAGTGAGCATGAACGATGGAAGTAAGAGCTTCAAGTACGCGGCCATTCGGACTCGGGGCTTTTGCTCGCAGTTCCTCCTCGTTTCTGAGATTGAGTAAGAGCAGGATTCGTAGATGTAGTACCAGGACTTACCGCCAGCCGATATTCGGCCGCAGAACGACGATGGGCCTCTGATTTGTACTTGGCGATACCCCGCGCCAATGCCTGAATTGTGGGCCTTTGGCATGTTTACTGGGGCGTATATCCATTGAAACTGTACTGAAAGAAGGTTCTAATGGCCTTACCTATCGTATTATAGAGGAATTTGAGATGGAGGAATAGTTTCGGGTTTCGATGGTAGCAGTCGAGTTCAAGAAACACCAAGTAAACACGGACCATCTGTCGGTCCAGATTGAGGGTCGACGTATATTATACATATATGTCGCAAATTCCTGGAAATATTTCAGAATATAGCGAATCATACTAGAAATATAACCCGTACCTCAGAATACCAAAAAATCGACAGTTCACCGAGTACTCAGTCGAAAGTTGCAGAGACATGCCCGTAACGAGTTCGCGATGGGCCCGTAACGAGTTCGTCATCCGCTGTTTCTGGCGAAATTCGAGCGTCTACGCCCGAATTATCAGACATCTTTGTATCTAGACATGTTACTTACACATATTACGACTGAACTGTCTGAATGTATTGGTTTTTGGACTGAGTTCAACACAGAAAACTTTGATTTTGAGCAGCGGAGAAAGACATGTGTAATAAGCTGCAGAAAATGTATCTAACTACGTCCAATGAAGATTCCCTGAGCTGACCACCATGGGCATTGTGCAGTCCAGGTGGCCACTCCCCCTCTCACCACTCGAGCACGGTTAACGACATCGTACATGTACCAGTTCTCATTGACTGCAAAGCCGCACTCTGCCAGCTCTCTCTGGATAACGGCGTGCGATGCCAAGGCGGCATGTGAATCAGTTGCGGCATCTGTGATTTGTATCAGAGGAGGTCCACAGAGACATGACTATTGAACGTACAGTTCTGTTGTGCCTCGGACAGCGGAATTAAGTCCCAGGCGGATACTTGAAGGTCCTTTGGAATGCGGAAATTCAGCGCACGCTCAACGACTGGAGCAAGGCCTGGCTCGTTGCCATAGGGTAGGAGGGGGAGGATGTCCTCTGGGTAGGCCAGTCGGGCAGCATGTCCCAGTGAGACGACGGAGAAAAGGTTCAGGCGGAAAGAGTCCCACAGTTGCTGACCGTCAGCTTTTTCAAGCATGAGCTCCAAAATATACAATCGGCAGCAGCAGGCGAACTCACAGAACAGCCCAACCGAAACCTTTCGGATCTGAGGGCTCTGGCAGATGCGGACGAACTCAGTTGGCAGTTCTGTGCGTTGATCAGGAACTGAGGGCACGGAGTTACAGAAAGCATACCTTTAATGCGGCGAATGTGAACGATGTAGACGGGATTGTTGGGGATCGCAATCTGGGCCAAGCACACCTGAACCTTGGTCCAATCGATAGAGAATGTGGCGGCGTGGAGGATTTCTTCCCGCAGCTTGGCTTTTTTCTGCCGTGTTGACAATTTGTGGCGATTGGGGAGGTCAACCCACTCCAAGTCGAATCCTACAACGTCTCCGTCGACAATGGTGCTGAGATAACGGTTGGCATCGTCGAGAGTTTCGATAAGGATATAGGCAGGGGTAGGATAGACAGTCAATGGAGAGGGTGGAACCGGCGAGGATGGTATCGACTGCCGGTGCCTAGGAAAACATGGGAGGTAGTGATGAAAGAGAGCGAGAATAGTGGCCATGGATTTATCGAAGACGAAACGGCGGAGAGATCATGCCGTGGAAAAATCGACTGCAACGTAGGCAGCTAGATTCCACTGCAAGGCGGTCGCAGCTAGATCCCGCTGCAAGAGAACAATTGGCGGTCGCAGCTAGATCACACTGCAAGAGAATAATCGGCGGTCGCAGCTAGATTCCACTGCAAGAGAAGCATTGGCGGTCGCAGCTAGATCCCACTGCAGGAGAACAATCGGCGCTCGCAGCTAGATCCCACCGCAAGAGAAACATCGGTGGTCGCAGCTAGATCCCACTGCAAGAGAGGAATTGGCGGTCGCAGCTAGATCCCACTGCAAGAGAAGAATTGGTGGGCGCAGGTAGGTCTTACCGCAGGACCAGATCACTGGAAAATTCCTAGAATGAAAAAACGGTCGCCGGGTGGCCTGGTTCAAGAGCGAAATGGAACGAGAGAAGGGCAGAGAAATTCAGAGTTCAAAGGGAAACGTACCGTCACAACAGCTGGGTGGCGGTGCAATTTCATGCCATTTTTGGTAAGTCCTCATACGCCCACAACTTCTCATACGCCCACAACTTCTATTCGATTCTATGTCTATACAGCACACGGATTCAAGTCAGTGTAGGCATAAGTACGTCCCCATCTTCATCCCTCTTGTCCTTCGTCTTTTTCGCAAGGGCATATTCCCACTCCGAATCGTCCGGTAGCGACTGATTCAAAATGAAGATCATCCTGTCCGCCTGAAGCCTTCGAAGACGGGTAAACCACTCGAGAGAGTCGTAGGGAGGATCGAAGGAATACATATCGTCGATTTCCAGGAACGTGCCAGCGCTGAAGGCCTGACTGAAGAAGGCACGCTGGCGGGCGCTGAGCACATCGCTCGCATCAGCCCTCATCCTCTCAAATCCTTGGATTTTGGGGTTCGCTGATGTGATGGTCCAGGTTTTGAACCAGAAGAATTCCCACAGTGCCGCTTTCTCATCGCAGCCGCAATGGAGAAACCCCTTTTCGGTAGGCACCAAGTCTTTACGGTATGGCACCCCGACGATGAGACCAGGTACATCGAACTCCTTTGCACCCTTCGTGCCGCGCTTGAGGTCGTGGAAACGACAGTGTATCTTACCTTGTTGGGTGGTGAGAATGTGCAGAGCTAATTCCTTTGAAGCAGTCGCGCAGCGAGGAACCACCTCGGCAACCATTCGCATTAGCCTCCTCAGCCTCGGAGGGACTTTATTGGCCTTGCGTTTCGGATCCTTGAGGAAGTTATCGACAGCCTCCTCGGCTTGCCCTGCGAATCATAGGTGGGTTACGCCTTTCAGCCACAAATCCAAAAACTCACGGAGCACATTGTCCCGCCAAGATTGACCGCCATTGGGGAAGCGCCTGTTCCCACCGCTGTCGTCCGCTGCAAAGGACTGGTCCCATTTAACCTCGACATCTACCTTATCGTCATCGTCACTGCCTGCATCGCTGTCCTCCGCGTTGTCTGGGGATGCTAAATCAGTGTCATCCTCTCGAAGTATAAAGGCTTCTTACCGTTGATATCCCGGTTCGTGACCTTAGCTAGCTGCGCCTCCGCGTGTTCCTTAGTCTTCCTCAATTCTTTCAGCATAGCGTCGGTCAAATCTTCGGCATGTTCCATCTGGTGGGCGGTGTCTGTGATGAGCTGCTCCCAATGAACGCCGTCCTCCCCTTCGACCTTCCGGGTCTTCTGACGTTTCCGTTTCTTCCCGACCTCGGTTGTCCCAGAGTCAGACTCGTCAGAATCTTCAGCGTCGATATCTTGAAGCCGTTTAGCAATTCCCTCCTCTGCACCTAATCAAAGTTGAGTAGAGTCGTCAACGCGGAAAAGGTCGATCCTCTCACCATCTCCAGTAGTCCGAGTCTTTGTTTTTTTCGCAGGTCTTTGTTGGTCCTTCCCTCTCCTCTTTGCCTGGGTCTTGGCCTTTACCTTCGTGTCCGCGTCCTCCTTCGCCTTGGCCTTCGCATCCACGTCCGCGTCCTCCTTGGTCTTGGCGTCCGCCTCCTCCTTCGCCTTGACCTTCGCGTCCGCCTCCTCCTTCGCCTTGACCTTCGCGTCCGCCTCCTCCTTGGCCTTCGCGTCCGCCTCCTCCTTGGTCTTCGCGTCTGCCTCCTCCTTCGCCTTCGCCTTCGCCTTCGCGTCCGCCTCCTCCTTGGTCTTCGCGTCCGCCTCCTCCTTCGCCTTCGCCTTCGCGTCCTCCTCCTCCTTCGCCTTCGCCTTCGCGTCCGCCTCCTCCTTGGTCTTCGCATCCGCCTCCTCCTTCGCCTTCGCCTTCGCCTTCGCGTCCGCCTCCTCCTCGGCCTTCGCGTCCGCGTCCTCCGGCGGCTGGGTGTCCACCTTGGCCTTCGCATCAGCGTCTGCCTGCACCGTGGCCGTGACGAGATCCTGGAGTGCTTGGTTTATCTGTGAAGGAGAAGGAAGCCCGTGGTTGCCCACAGCTTTCTCTGCAGCAGAAACGGCCGCGAGAGCCTGCTCAAACGTGTGTTGTGCAGCTTCATATTCAAGGAGAGCAGCTTCTTTACGGGCTTATGGAACGGCGCATTAGGCAGTCTTGTGCAATAAATATATTAAATATAACGCACTCTTCTTCGCTCTGGATTTCTTAACCTTTTCGTGCTCGTTCTCCTTTATCTGCAAATCTGCAGCGGCTGCGGCGAGCCGTTCCCGAGCGTCAGCGACATCTGAATAAAGCTGTGAGATCAAAACACATCTGAAGAACTTTTCCTTACCTTTGTGTGGCAGCGGTGTCAGCGGTGGAGACGACATGAAGGAAGATATCAAATGCGACGAGGAAGCATGTGGATCATATCCCTTTCCGGAATTTTTTGCCAATAGGTTCCCTATTTTTTGCCCACTTTCCAAGTACTCCTATGTATCGCGAACTCGTTACTCGTTAATCATGAACTCGTTACTGTACGTATTCGTCGTACCAGCGCTCAATCGGCTGTCAGACAGATCCCTTTGAGAGAGTTTTCATAATGAGACATTACAGTCCAATTTTTAGTGTTATTTAAATACAAAATTTGTATCTAAACTTCTCGCAGGTACCCTTGTAAAAGGAGATGTTCGACATCAGACTTCTGAAGCACATATCGAGGCCCAATTTCAAAGTTTAACAGTCCTGATTCTGTATGGACCGGCCCGCCAATAGGAAGGACGCACTCCACCGTAACAAACGGGGACTCCATGGGGGGATGCTCAATGCCCATCGTAAGGCCCATCACATCGGTGGCGGAAAGTTCTTCGCGGTATTGGACCACCGAGTCGTGGTGGCTGCGAAGGTAGGTGATCTCGTCCTGGGACATGTCGGCCCGCGACTGGGCAAGGACATGAGCGAGGGCTCCGCCCGCGGCCCAGTAGGCGGTCCGAATAGCGTCGAGGCGCTGCGAATGGTATGCCAGAAGACAGCGTTTGTTTTGGTGGACCACTCTGACTAGGATGACGAACGTGGGCCAGCGCTCATGCGCTGACGTCGTGACCCCATCCTGCTGCAGTGCCCGAATTCTTTTCTCCAGCTCGTGCTGCTCCTGTAACACAAGTCGGACCAGAAGCCCATCGTATGGCAAAAGCCTCCCCAGTTCCTTGCTTAATTTGGCGCGCAAGATCAGGCGGTTGGCGAGTTCGGCATAAGATTCCTCAAACGACATGAGGAAGTGGTAGGTAACCAGGTCACGAGTAAAAACTGTACAGCCGGAATAGCAGTTGGATCTGACCGCCAGAAGGCTGTGCTCGTGCAGCTAGATCCTACCGCCAGAAGACACATGGAATGTAGCGGGTAAATGTACCCGCCAGAGAAGCGTAAGCGGGCGGGTAGATTCGACGGCAAGGAACGTTGTGTGGTGCGTGAGGCAGGTAGATCTAGCCGCAAGAGGACGTTTTGAACGTGAGGAGTGCGGCAGGTAGATGTGGCCGCGAGAGGAAATGGTGAGCATGGCGGGTGGATCTGGCCGCGAGACGATGTGATGAGCACGGCAGCTGGATTTGGCCGCAAGAGAACGTTGAGCGCGCCGCAGGTAGATCCAGCCGCCAGAGAGCGCGCGGTGCAGGATATGGGGAGTGTAGCGGGTGGATTTGACTGCAGAGTACATTGGACGCACTGCAGGTAGATCAGGCTGCCGGGAGACGTATGAAGCCCAGCAGCTGGATCCGGCCGCGAGATGATGTGGTGAGCACGGCAGCTGGATTCGGCCGCCAGAGTACATTGTGCGCGCGTCAGGTAGATCTGGCTGCCGAAAGACATGGTGGAGCCCAGCAGGTGGATCTGGCCGCGAGAGGACGTGGTGAGCATGGCGGGTGGATCTGGCCGCGAGACGATGTGATGAGCACGGCAGCTGGATTTGGCTGCAAGAGAACGTTGTGCGCGCCGCAGGTAGATCCAGCCGCCAGAGAGCGTTGTGTGCGGTGCGGTGCAGGATACGGGGAGTGTAGCGGGTGGATTTGGCTGCAGAGTACATTGGACGCACTGCAGGTAGATCAGGCTGCCGGAAGACGTATGAAGCCCAGCAGCTGGATCTGGCCGCGAGACGATGTGATGAGCACGGCAGCTGGATTCGGCCGCCAGAGTACATTGTGCGCGCGTCAGGTAGATCTGGCTGCCGAAAGACATGTTGAGCCCAGCAGGTGGATCTGGCCGCGAGAGGACGTGGTGAGAATGGCGGGTGGACCTGGCCGCGAGAAGATGTGGTAAAAGTGGGAGGCGCCTCAGCTGAATCATAAGTCGTAAAGACGTTCTGACTTAACTAAAACATCTGCTGACCATGCTGGGCCCGGGTGGCAACGGTTGGAAGCACGATAAGAATCCCAGGAAGAGAACAGGGATAACGGTGGCCACAGTGAGATATGACCGCCCTGCGGTGGGTTCACTGGGCGGTAGGAGCTCGCCGCCGAGGTCCTGGCAGTGAGATCACTCCGCCATCGCTCCCATCATTCCGCCCGCTGAATTCTTTTATAGTGCAAGTCCGTACGTGATACTACAGCCGGGTACCTCCGCCTTAGGCCCAGGGGAGATGGCCGCAGTCGGATCAAAAGTTTGTTTTTGTTTTTTGTCAACTGACTGTCATGGATTATGCAAACAGCTGCCAACAGCCAACGACACTCTTGACGATTTCCTCGTGTGCTATACATGATCACAGACGTTAACCTTACCCAAGCGAGCTCGCGGACCATGATATCCAGGCCGTTGAAGCGGGGTCGGGCTTGCATGAACTGCAGGTGCGCAAAGCAATTGTGCCAGTAGTAGCTGAGGCAACCTCCATATGCCCCCAGATTTCTTAAAATTGTACGTGGTAGAGTTTCGATGCCCACGTCAGTTGACTAATTTGAACGCCATAGAAATGTGACGGGATTAAACCAATATGTGGACCTTGCCGGAAGCATCCCAAGGACGACGAGTGCGAGTATTCCGACGGGCCGGCGAGGTCCAGGACAAAGGCACTCGAGGACACGGTCCAGCGCCTCGAGGCTAGATTGCACGAGCTAGAGCACCCTGAGGACTCCACGCCCCCGGTGACCCTCTACGATCCCCCAGTTCTCCCGCAGCTCACGATCTCGCCCTCGTATCCCTCCTCCAGTCGGTCCTTGCCAAATACGCCGTACCATCAGCAGCCCAGAGTGCCCTCCGGCTCGTCCCCAGAGTCCCAGGGCTATACCCCGTTGTCTCCCTTCTCCCCACCGTCAACCACGGCTACCACGCCGCCGTTCGGGACCCACGGGCACGGATCTAGTGTACTGGGTATTTTCGATGCGCGAGTAATGGCCACTCCAGAATCAACCCCGTGGAACCTCGAATCTGATGTGCGTGTTGAAACTAATATTTTACTCCCGACGTTTAACTTTTTGGCATACAGCCCACCCTTTGGGAAGCACAGTAAGCTCACTCAATCGACTCAACTTTACACGGTTCTCATGAAAATTTCAGTCTTCAAACATTCCGCCCGCATGCGTCCAGATTTGGTTTCTTTCTTGACTGGAATCGATGCCTTCGATCAATTCTACACTCCGTTCCGCCGCATGGCACGATACATGAATCTTCAGCGCTACTGAATGCGCTCTGCATGTGGGGAGCCCACCTGTCCTCGGATCGTCAGCGCGAGATGTACTTCAAGCACAAGGCGCTACAATCTGTAACAGTGGACCTCACGCCGCAGTCCTTCCTACATACGCTCCAAGCTGAAGTCCTCCTTTCGCACTTCTTCTTCCGCACCGGCCATTTCCTCGAGGCCCGCGCACACACTGCCACCGCAGGTGCACTTGCTCTCGCGGCTGGTCTGCACCAGATCCGGTCCCTCAATCACCCTGACATGCCTGTCCTCGAAACGACCGAGAAAAACGACCGGGACATTTATCTCCGTGCCCCAGCTGACGCAATCGAGGAAGGCGAACAGATAAACGGCTTCTGGGCAGTGTTTATGCTGCAAAATAACCTTTCTGTGGCTCTAGGGCCCCCTGCGCGCGCCTGCGGGGTGCTTGAGGCCGATGACATGCAGATCGACAGGGCTTGGGCCCTCAAGATAGAGGATTATAAGCAGGTACGCACCCGTGATTTGGAGTGCGGTGCGACGTCGGATACTGACACCCGTCTCGTAGAAATTGTTGACTACCGACATTCATGGAGACTCGACCGTGCGTTCTTTACAGCTCCGCTCGGCTGTCACGAGCGTCCCGTTTGCTATCAGCTCACAATGAGTTGGTTCGAAGGTCGACATCAATTCAGACTCCGTAAATGAGTGCAGGCACGATTTTCGCCGCGGTAGTTCGCATGAATGTGTCTGTTTAGACCAGCAAGCCTTCACACAGATTCGATGGTTACGCCCTTCGGCGCGGGTTGAGGACCTAGCAAGACCAAGCTTGCGAAGGTGCGGAATTCCATGTTATCACTGACATCTGTATTGAAGACGCGTCAGTGAAAGCAGGACTGACAATCACAAATCTACCAAAGTGCGTAACTCGGCGCGACTTCCTATGGGCTAGTTCTCAGACGGAATCCTGCTGCTCTTAGTCTGAAAATATATTGCCTCGGCGCGAGAATAACGTAGGTTTGTTTCCTTTCTTTCTTTCAGTTGATCTTTGCTGAGCTTCATGTAGGCTGGCAGTGCAGAAGAGATCTCAGCCGAGGTGCGGTGCATTAGATGCTACTTGTCAAAATCTAATTGCCAATGTCAAGGATGGGTTCTTCCTAAATACGTGTGAAAGAGATTTGAAGGGTCGCGTAACTCAAGACGACCAGTATCCTTTTGCAAGCGGAGGCAATGCAAATATATACCGCGGGACTTTAACTCAATCGGACGGTCGCGAAATTTGGGTTTGTCTTTTCCACCTCAATTGTGAATTCTCACTGGCAACAAGATCCTGCAGGTTGCTATCAAAATGATCCGAATGCCTGATGATTTGGAGCAACGTGAGGACTTCGACAGGGTGGGTTATGCTCGATACATGCCCCATTAAACTGAGATGATTTTCCTACCAGAAGCTTCAACGCGAAGTGCATGTCTGGAGTCCGCTTAAGCACAAGAATATTGTGCCATTCATTGGGGTGTGCCAAGATCTCGCACCATGGCCCGTTCTGATATCACCGTTTTACGATTTTGGCCATATTGGAACATACCTCAGAAACCACCCAGAAGCCAATAGGCAGCACCTCGCAAGTAATGAACCTTTTGAGAGGAATTTAGTAATTTTCATCTGCCGCAGGTACTGGATGTGGCCTCGGGGCTCGACTTTCTTCATGCCAATGATATTGTGCATGGAGACTTGAAACCGGTATGCCTGAAACATCTTACTAGTTTCCTTGTTGACAGCCTTTCATTCAGCAAAATGTTCTGGTCGACAAGCAAGGCACTGCACGTATTTGCGATTTCGGCATCTCCAAGATACTCAACCGTTCGGGTTTTACAACATTTACCGTTGGGACAGCACCATATATGGCGCCGGAACTATTGTTCGTCAGAGACGCAATGGCTGAGGGCGAACTGCCGAGTACAACCAAGAGCTCAGACGTATACTCCTTCGGTCTGGTGGTTCTTGAAGTACGTGTGCATAAATTTAGCCAAATTTGATCGCCGCGTCTGAGCGAACTACCCAGATTTTGACTTCTCTGCCACCTAAAGGAAGACCGAGTAAAGCCATCGTGATCGCTGAAATGCTCGCCAAGCTACGGCCCAAGAGGACGGACTACGATGTGCACATGGTGAAGCCGGAAACATGGTCTGTGTTAGACCAGTGTTGGACCCTTGAACCGCAACAGCGGCCCCCAATCTCCCGGGTCCTTCGGGAACTGGACTCCAGCTTCTCAACCTGAGCTAAATGGAACCCTGAAACCCCCATAACAACCCTGATCACCAAGGTCCTTCGTGAATCAAAGCGTAGCCTCGGATGCGCCCGCCCGACAACTCCCTGGCTCAACTCAGACAATTGGCATCCTGTAGTTATATATTCAAGGACAACTGCCCATATATTGCCACTTGTTGTTTTTTTAGGTAGACTCGTTTAGATATTTGAACCACCCAAGTATAATCCCCTCCCATACTCTGTACCTTATACACTGTACTCATCTGCACGTCTTGTACCTGTCTGTATTCATTCCTTTTCCATATCTTTGCGGCAATTTCCATATATATCTGCTTTTCCATTCTTGATTTTCAGCCCGAGCTCGCACCTTTGCGAGCACTTGGAGTTCAGACAACGCAACCGAAATAAATGCACCTCCCCAACAACCTCACCGCTGTCACAGTCGTTCACGCGGTCCCGCAAAGATTCGGCAGAGAAGCCGGCAAAGACGATACTTTGGATCGCGCCGATGCGCGTGCAGGCGAGGAACGCGGCAGCGGCGTGCCATGTCATCGGGAGGTAGATGCTCACGGTGTCGCCTTTGCGCACGCCGAACGTGTTGCGGAGCACATTCGCGAGCGAGCAGACTTCGCGCAGCAGCTGGCCGTAGGTGATCGAGCAGCCTTCGTTGGGCTCGTCTGCTTCGTAGATTATCGCGATCCGCACACCTCGTCAGCCTTGTCCATTTCTGAGCAGCAGGACTCACCCTATCAGGATGGGTAAATGCCCACCGATCAACACAATTATACGACGCATTCAGCCCGCCCTCGGGAAACCACGCGATATCGCCCGTCTCGAACCCTCCGCTCCTCACAGTTTTGAATGGCCGGTCCCAGTGCAGCAGCTCATTGACTTTCTATATGTGTGCGTAGAGTAGTATATCGCCAAGAATCGAATCGTCAGTCACACCTCTCCCTTCTCGCCAGGAATAGCCGGGAGAACAGAACGCACCGTCCTCCCCGACGGTCTGTGTGTGTGCCGCCCGGTACGCGGCGAGATCGGGTCCGACGTGCGGCATGTGCGTGAGTGTTTCGCTCGCTAGACGCGGCGCGACGGGGTGCGTGACGATCGGCTCAGGGGGGGTGTCGTTCATCGTCGGCGGGCAGGAATAGCTGCGCAGGATTCGCGGAGTGTAAAGAAGCACGGGTCACTTGACCAACCCGTTATCCGAGTCATGATATATGTAGAGGAGCTCCTTCGCGCCTTACTTTCAAGAAGGGACATAACACCGCTAATGGGGAAACTGGCTTACAATGTACTTCAAGTGTTCGACTCAACACCTATGCTTATCGTTTCTGATCCGGGCCTTCAACTCCTTGTCACTGTGGTTTAAACAACGCAAACACTGTTGTGCAAATTCAACTCAAGCTGTTATTCCAGAACTATTTGCACATCCTCTGTAAACAAAAACTTCCGAATCCAGCACTCTCCCGTATTTCTTCTCGCTGGCTGTGGACTTCTTCTCTGGAAGTTGAACCCACCATATTGCTTGGCTGTGGACCTTCCCTCGGAAGTTGAACATGCCAACTGGCTCGACTGTGGACCTTCCTCGGAAGTTGAACACGTCAGGCAGTGGTTCTATGCATGCATTCGGCAAAGGGAAGACCTACGACAAGCTTCTTGTGTACTGGTAGACATTGGGGATTTATACCTGGGAGGGGAGAACTCCAACCAGGTCCCACAGGGTTTTAACCAGTGGTCCTGCCCATTCGAGGGTCAGCCAGTCACAGTTGCTCAGCGTCTTGTAGCCGCCACCCCCCTGGAATGAATGTGTGCTCCGTTTCCATCTTGTAGGTTTATATATGGATAACCACCCGTATGTTCCTACATGTTTGTCTTCGGTAGACTCGTCGTTCATGTTGTAGACCACGCGAGTATAATCAATCCCCCCCCCCCCGCAAAATGAATTACCCCCATTACCCCCATTCGCCTGCTACATCCACAATGCCAGGCACCCACTTCAAGACCGCGAATTGAATAAGAAGAATCTCGGGAAGGACGACGGAGAGGAGGTTTTCGGGTACGGAATCAAAGAAATCGCAAACAATGTCTTTTTTTATTGATTCAGGTTTTCAGCGTTCGAGGACTACATCTGCGAGATTTATTTTCAGCAAAATCCTCAGGATCGTTATAATCTCATACGACCAAAATAACCCATCTTATTGACCGAGAGCGAAGCCGTTTTTCTCCTCGTGCTGGAAGCAAAGCACATTAGAAACAGCGGGGAAGTTCATGCTCAATACTACTCATGTGCCCATCGAGATCGTCCACAGGTGCGGTGAACTTGAATTTTGAGTGCAGGCGGACGAGATCGCTATCGATTCATGATCAGATTCAGATTGCTTCAGCTTTCAGACGCCCGAGTTTTCGCAGAGGACAGGTGGGCCGGAGATTAATTATGGGATTGACGGAGCGAGGAAAGCGATCGAGGACATTGGTGGCCGGAGGCACGAACCAGATTTGACTGTTCTGCTCGCTTGCCTCGTCGCCGACGCCGACTCACACCGCGGAAGCAAAGGAAACTAACAGTGGTCTCTCACGATTGATAGGGAAAATTCAATAAACAACAACTTCAAAGTTTCACTTGGATCACTGTGCTAGCGGCTAGACTCTGATACATTCGAAGTAAACCATTCACATTGTTTATTGAGGTTCCTCACTCGTCATCACCCACCGGCACAAAGCGCCAATGCTGCTGCGCTATTCCAACCTGCTCGTACAGTAGGATCTACAGGTATATGGGTTAGGCGGACTTAATTTGGGTTGAACGTGCGCTTACGGTATTCCGATACGCGCCGCTCCACACCGCGTTCTCGTCGGGAACTTTGATCTTTCATGGAATGATAAATAAGTTGAACAACCCCTCCAAACAAACTTACATGATATACACCGTCTCCGGCGGGTTGGATGGAGAAGTTGGCAGGGTCGTTTTGGGTTCCAGTGAAGATTAGGCGGTCAGGCTTCAAGTTCGTCAATCGGAATTACGTCACGCCGAAGGAAACTCACTCCGAAAGCGTAAGTACCGGTGTTGAGGCCGACGTTGGTGATGGTGTACTCGTTGGAATCTGCGCCCCCAGGCCCCTTACGGTGCTCCACCATCCACTAGAGTAAGTCAGTGACTGCGGCTACATAACCAACCGAGCGTACGTACCTGCTCAAACAGGCTGGAAGGGTCGGATTCGGGCGAGAAAGATATTGTTTGGTTGGGGGAGGGAAGGCTACGGACGGGGCCTTTCATTTCCTCGTTGAAAATTCTGTATTTCCCGGCCGGGATGTCCCCGAGCGATTTAACCGCTGCGGCGGACTCCTGCAGGGCAAAGTTAGCGGCATTCCCGCCGTGAATGGAGGACGAGGGTTACGCACCGTCCCGAACATATTGACGCTGCACGACAACAAGGGCGTTTGGAAGGCCAAGGCCGGAGCAGCATGAACGAGGGCGAGAGCACCAAGGCCAAAGGCCAGGAGTTTCGAAAACATTTTGTAAATGGAGGGCTGAGTTGGATACCTCTGAGCAGGATGCGCACTTTGATGGAAGAGCAGTGAGCCCTTTCTATGCGCTTTCCACTGGATTAAGAATACCTACGGGGGCAGAATCGCGATAGGGACGGGAACTGTCAAGTGCGACAGACAGGATGACCCACATGGTGTCCACCTTGAGCGTACAGAGCTGCCTTCTAAATCCAGCAGGAGCTAATCCAATTAACGCTACCTCATTGATGGGGCCGAACAACAGTTGCGTTTTAAAGAAATGTTGGAGTTTGAGCAACGATGGCTTTGCGGAATCGAGGGGAAGCAGAATAATAATATTCGACCTTGATTGCACTCTTCGCCAGCAGGGCATCGGCTTGTTCGACAAGACAGGGACGAGACAAAGCGTAGAGCACAGGCAGCAGGTGCTAAGGCTTACGTAGAGTCACTAGAAGGCGAGTTTCAGTGGACATTGAAAGGTGGCGGGTGGAGTTTGAACATCTTCGGTAGCCCAGGTAATAGTAGTGCGTTCTAGCATTGGTGGAATTTGAAATGAACCCGTCGGCCAACTTGACGAGTTCGCAACTCCGTGAAAAATCCGCCTTTGGTGAGTGTATCAAAGTTGAAGGAACAAAAGATTTTACGAATCCACGTTCCTTGGCCAAATCTCGCCACCGAACTTCCTCCGGCCGCACACTCTGCGTGGGGGTGATTGTGCTATCATACTCCACGTCGAGTGTGCTGGAGAGATGCAGGCATCCTTCGAGGTTATGGAAGGGCTGCCACAAAACGATCCGACTAGCTCTGATGTTGATCACCGCAAGTCAAGTATTTTGCTCCGTTGGTAAGTTCCTTCCCCGGCGTGTATACAGGCAAGGAATTTATAACTCTGCCCAAATCCGGGGAGTCCTCCCTTCCATCGACTCAGGCTCAAAGTCAGTAAGTCGTTGACTTCATATTGGATCAATGGAAGCATTTCGAGTGTCGACGTCACCATGCCGCGATTGAACGCAAAGAGTATACATCAATTGGTCATTCGGGCGATCGAGGGCGCCAGTCATAAGAACGTGCCCTGGAGCAAACGCCACGGTATGTCCCTGTTAGTAACGTTAGACCACACTCGGCACTGGTGGTGGGACAGCTCACTGTTAATAGATACTCTAGGGCAGGCGAATATCACGTAGGTTCGCTGCTGCCAATTGATGACAAGAATCATCTCCTGGCTGGCGTCGTAACTAGACAACGCCGATTCTAGAAAAGTCTTACAAACGATAGAATTCTGGTAAAGAGCCAGACGTAGGTCCAGACAAACAGAGAAGAGTTCATTCGACTCACCCGTGCGCAGATCAACTTGGAGGAGTGAAAGTTGTCTGCGTCAATTACGGTCAGTCCAAGAATGGGGAATGATAACGATATAGGAAACTCACTCTCCGGTGCGGACGTGCTCGAGAAATGGAACGATAGCAGTGCTTCCATCATCGAGCACCCCGGTCCGCCAAATTGTGCCACCCTCGGAAGTAGCCGCGCCTTTTCTTCCCCGGGGAACACCTTCGAGAGAGTACTTGACGGTCGCCGGCATCGAGCACCCCCGAGACAGTGACCAGTCCGCACACGGACTTGAGTGTCGGATGACATACCGGGCTGAGATCCTTGGTGGTGAAGGTTGAGAGAAGGAGGAAGCGCGATTTACCCCAAGACCGATGGGATTATTAGGAATTTGACGGAATTAACCGTGCAGGTGTCGTATCGATTGGGGCGAGGGTGTTTTTTTCCCACAGCACTGGACTAAGTGACGCAAGATTATCAAAAACATATAATACTCGCCTTTTTCAAGCTTCAAGTTTGCGATCTGATTGATATCGTCCTAGTCTCTCTTGACAGACGCTATATAATCAGTTGTAGCTCGTGTCTCGCTTGATTTATAATATCGTCCCCATCTTGAATGGAGATTATACATATCGATAGCGGTTCCTTGAGCGTTCAGAGTCCAGGCCCCCGAGTTTTCTCGGAGGAGACTTGGGGAGGAGATTAATTATAGGATTAAAGGAGACCCGCGAGTTACCACGAGGAAACGGATCGAGGAGATGGTGCCAATGGTCAATGAACCGGACGAACCGCGAGATATTGATTTCTTCTTTCTTTCTTTCTTTCTTTCTCTTCTTTTCGGCTCTCTTCCTCCTTTCTCTCCAAGTCATCATGAAACTTCCTCAGGGAGCTGGAGGCCTGTTGGAGAGCTTGGATAGCAAGAAAGATCCTCGGAAATTCCCTCCAGGTAAGTATGCAGAATTCCTGTGCAAGACCGCTGGGAAACCAGATTTGACCCACTGGGGCGTATCGCCGTGACGAGAAGCAATTGAGCCACGGGGAACTGCCCTCACTCAAGCATTCCGTCTGCAGGGCTGCTTGGCAAATAAAATCACAGGAGGAAGATCGAGGGGCAGAAAAGAAAGGAAAATGACACGTGATGGCGTGTGATGCGCACACGTGATGTACACAACGCGTCACGTGTCAATATCGCGTCCAATTATGGGATGACCCCTATTTGCGATATTCTGGTTTTTTCATAATTCAACCTCGGGTCCTTTCGAGGAATCAGCATCTTCCACAAGGCCGCTCGACCACTTTGATTAATATTCTTGAATGCCTGTAAAGGATACTGTGGGCAGAATTCCTCCGATGTCCTCTCATCGCAACGACCAAGGACTAGCCATGCCGAACACTCTACTCCCAACCTGGTCTCAAACTTCTAAATAGCTCGACCTCAATTCACGCCCTCGAAACATCCTGTAACGGCCCAGTACTCAATACCGTAAAGGCTCAGTACTAAATTGCGACATTTAGAGTTGGTGCCTGCTATTACTCTCGAGTCTTGGCACTGGCTCTAACTCCCAGTATTTAAGCCCTCGATTCTCGTATTAGCCTGCGGCTCAACTCTGCAACTCTCTGCGTCACAGACGGCGAAACACTAGGATTCTATCAACACAAAGAGTCTCCTACGCAAGGGAAGCGTCTGAGTCTACGGTGACTTTAACCCAAGGTTCATTATGGCTCTCCGCCCTCCTCATTTGTTCCGGATTTCTTGTCATATCCCTTCGACGTCGTCAGCACTAAGAGTGTAGTACAAGGGCGCTGATTTGGCCCAGAATGTTAAATACCGTTTAAAAACGGTTTGAACGATTATTTAAAGGTTTCTCACTGTTTCCCTTTAGTTTATGCCGTTGGTGTGGTATGCCGGCCCGAAAGCTACGATCTGAACTTCATGTATTCTTTACAGTGTTTTCGAGGTTGTGGCCACTGCATGGGTCGGACACTCCCATGTCAGACTGCGGGCCAGAATTCGTCGTTGGGTCCTTTCTTCCCAAATCATTTTCCCTGAGCATTCTCTTCTCCGCCTTTACTACGGCTTGTGGTGTGTGCATTGCTACGTGTTGTACCCCTTCCCTTGCTCACACATGTCAGTGCATGGATTCTTCGCGTTTCGTATTTCCGTGTTCACCAACAAAGTCTATATCTCAAGCATCCTCTGGTTGATGACCCTTGTTCTTCTGCTGGGAAGGATCGTAATGGTTGTCATCTCCTTGCAGGCGACGTCATTTGTGACTGTTTTAATCCGGTGGGAATGGCTCATCACATTCAACTGGGGTCTCAGCGCCGCAACTGACTTGCGATCACCACAACGCTGGGGGTCGTGCTCCGCACGAAGTGGCTCCATGTACGCCAGAGGTATCATTACCGTTGTGTTTTTCGGCGAATCACTCCTCATGACGGTTAGAACCGCAGCCCTTGTGGACAAGCTCATTGTGTGGACCATAGGTCTGCTCAGGGTGCAAGTGCAGAATATTTACACTCATAATTTGTCTCTGGTAGAGACCGGGATTTTAACCGGGTTGGTTTTGTGCTCTGAGTGCATGTTTTAGCATGTTCATGTTCTCTATTAGCGCGACGAGCATATTGGTGCTTACATGTGTACGTTCATTTCATCCCTCTGTATTCGTCTCCATTCTCAAAATTGAACTCTGGGCGCTTAGTTTGTTACAATGAAGGAAAATTGTACTTATGGATGTGCATGCATTAGTTGCCATGAATTTCGCCAGCTGTCTGGCTCGCCTTCTATATCATCGGCACGCGGCGTGAGTGACTTTGGCATCAGAGTTTCCAGAGTTTGATTGTATCTTCTAAAGGGGCCCCGGGAAAATGCCGTGTCACGCCGTGCCGTGCCGTGTTGGCGTGTTGGCGTGTTGGCGTGTTGGCGTGTCCCGGTGTAAGACTAAAACACTCTGTAAGTGGCTCTCGGCGGTCACGAGCACTCTCAGGCTGCACTCAACGGATCTCTCCCACAACCCAATGGATTTGCTACCTCAAAGTGTAATCAACATTGTACAGTACTTACCCACACTGAATTATTGATTATTGACGCGGTGGCATTAATGTTGTCGCATACTCTGTGTCCACAACAGTTGTGACTAGGAGTGTCTTGAATCACGGTGTGGGACCTATGTACATTACTCAGGCCCAAGAAACTGCACTCCACGTACGGCGTATTTATGCAAGTACTTTTCGAACATTCTTGAATCCCCGTTCTGCGAACTGCCCGTCGTGTGATTGACCGCAAGCATGAGTGGATTCACATTCAGTAAGCCTTCCATGAGCTGCATGGTCATAATTTTCTGGTTGAGATGATGGTATCATGAGTTCTGTTTACCTCTGGAGAATGACCCCACATGTTAACCTGCAATTACACTCATGGTCCGAATCACTCACAGCACACCTTTCACTGCAGAAATTTGTTGCACATCGTCGAGCTCATCGAACTAAATGGAAGCAAACGGTGTTTGAGTAATTATTCCCACGGTTGAAATCCGGCCCTAACATATTTCTGGCCTTGAGTGTATCACCTATCGTGTCCATATTTCCTTTTCACGGGCCTTGACGGGGTTCAAATAGGCGGGTAGAGCCCTGGGGATATTATTACACCGAAGATTCCTCCCAATAACTGGACATGACGGTGCTGAAACCTTGTCCCAATGTTTAACTAAAACAGATTATCAGTGTCTTTTCAATACAATGAAATGGGAGACAATGTGCCCCCCATACACGCACTGGTGTATGGTGGTGCAAGGCTCACGCCACGGCGATGCACGGCTCATGCCACGGCAGTGCACGGTACGCCACGGCAGTGCACGGTACGCCACGGCAGTGCACGCCACCGTGCACCTGTGCCGTGCCGTGCCGTGCCGTGCCGTGTAGCACCGTGCAGTGGCGTGCTGGGTTATAATGACCTATATTCATTGCCATCCATTGGGTACTAACCCTGCATGATATTTTTAACCTGTCAAACTCAACGAGTTGTCGCGTACTCAACATTGTATCCCCGACAAAGACTGAGGTATTCCACCGAACCTTTTGAAGTCGGGCTCACTCTCCGAATGAATTTATCATCAATATTCGCAGGTCTCAGCATGTAGGTACGTAAGCAACGACCAAAAATATGAAAAAACCGTCCCACTTCCACAATTCTAGTGCACGCGCGGCAGTGTCGCCGGTTAGGAAATCTCGATCGCGATCGAGAACTTTGATAGGTGTTCATTTGCTTTTTTCCATCGACGGTGAGCGCCAGGTCTTCGAATCGGCAGCGCAATGGACCTTTTATGTTCTCTAGCTTTACCACTTAATCTCTCAGGGTTTCTTGCGGCTTATGGCTCACCAGTGCATTCAATATTTTGCCGCACCTCTTGCGCAGCACCCGCACTTCCTGCGACTGCAGCGCCTGTTCCTGGGGCCTGCAAGTCGTTCCCCGTCTCTGTACCTACTGTCGTGCGTTCTGAAAATGTTCCCCCTAGCTTCCTTGCTCCGGCTCCGCTTTTGCCAATTTTCGATTCAACAGGTATCCTTTTCTTCCCGCTCTTTTCTCGTTAGCGGCCAACGTGTATTATAGGTAATATTACGGGCTACATGCAAAATACCGATTCCCAACCTTCCTCCGTGCCCTCAGCCGCAAGTGCATTGGTCGTGTCGGGTAACTGGAGGTGACCGCAAGGGCAAAGTCATGGCCGATGACTGGGAGGCCGGTACACGGAGTACACGGAGTATACGGACCAGCCAGGGCAGTATGACTTGCGACGTCGACACCTGGTCAATTCTTCACATTATGTCTGCTTAGCGATGTCGTTCGTGGACTGAGAAGAGTTCAAGCTTCAAGTGTTCAAACTCAACCGTGGGAATTCAAATGATGACGAGCTCGAGGAACAACAAAAAAAGGTCTTCCTGTCCACAACATTACTTGATTGGTCTCTGAGGCCCCTTATGTTTCTACCCAAGAGCTCTAAGCACTAAATCCCGCGTGTCTTGTCCAGAATCCATGTAATAAGATCTCTTCAGTCTTTCCCGGTCGAAGACTAAGTCACAAATAAATTCGTCAAAAATCTGTATTAGGCAGGGTGACTATTGTCAGAACTTGAGGACATCCCTTGCAATCATTCTCCGCAAGAATATGGGCCTCCCAAAAAGTACCTACATAAGCCTGACCGTGGCACGTCGAGACACGCCAGCACTGCCACTGCGGCACGCCACGCCACGCCACGCCACGGCGAAAAACCGGTGCCCCTTCTAAAGTGTTTGCGAACTCCCTCATGGCTAGGCACGCTGAGTGAAATATGGATTGATGAACCAAGACTGATGGCGTTTAATTATACAGTCTAAACCCCCGAGCGACGTTGCGCGCGATGAACGAGGTTCCGATGCTATCTTTGGTGTCTACAGTGAGTTTCCTGCTCGACGCTACATCGTTTATTCATAGAAATCAGAGCGGTCTTCCTTTTAATGATGGGGAAACGGGGCGGCTGAAAGGCGCTGAGGCGTTTAATGTCCACTGGAACAAGCTTCCCGGTAATATTTGATATTTACCTTTTGTCTCGTCTCTCGTAGACAGACATTGACTCTCTAACGGTCCCGTTCAACTTCATCCATACAATTCTTTCCCCTGGGTATCTCATTGAACATTCCCTGTGCTATTTAAGTTTTTGAAGTGGGAGTGGTGTTCGGTTGTCTGGATTAATATTTGAAAATTCCAGTGCGCAGTACATCTCGTCTCAAGTATTCCTCCCTTGGTTCAGCCGCCTCGGAGGTGTGACATATATTTCGATAGTTCAAATGTTTAAAAGTTTAAAAGTTCATATGCATTAGATGTCACGATTTCCACAGATCTGCACAGTGGCAGCTCCCTGGCAGCAGGTAAGCGGTACGTATTCGGCACCCGAGATCACAGCAGACAGTCTTACTTCAGTACTTAATCAGCATTGGTAGAACCTAATCGGGAGACTCGACGCGACGGGCACGGCGCACAGCCTTACGGGAGAGGCGCAAGAAAAAGAGTAAAATTTTAGCGTCCAGCTGTAGTCAAATGTCGCTAGGTTCAGACCCCCTGATGACCTGTGATAGAAGTTCGAATAGGTTCAGTTCACGGTTCACCAGGTTTGTAACCAGTGATCTGAACCTACGGTCGAAATGGTACAGTACCCACCATTTGCACCACCCTTGTTCAATTCTGACGCGTCCGAAGTACGCCTAACCTGAAAGCTGTAACCCTGTGCGCCTAAAAATCCAATCAAACAGAAAATATTGACTCGGAAAAGTGCCGATACGCTTCAGCTCCGGCTGGCGCCGAACTGAATACTGTTTACAAGAAGGCCGCCGACCTTGCCTTGTAGCCCGCGGTAGCCGTCAAATCATGAGGCGACATTCCCGTAGGAAAATCCAGGATCATCAACCGGGTTGTACCGGTCCCATTTCGTAGCTCTCGCAATTCCAACATGCCAATCTATGTCCCCCTCATGTGGGCTTTCGGGCGAGTTCGATCAGGTATGCATCGTCCCTTAGGAAGCGGGCTGTCGCCGACCTTCTCAAGTGGATGGTGAAGTGCGACAATTTTTCCATTGAACGTGACCAACACTCTGGTCTCTTCAGGGTAGGTCTTTTTGTGACCTTCTAACCTACTCATCGCATAAACAACTCGGAAAGATAAAGGCTGAGGAGAACAGACAGCCACAAAACCCCATCCCATGGCTAAGTAAGCGCTCATTTGCGGGTTGGGTGGAAAGATAATTCAGTCCAACTTACATATATGCCTGCCGGTCAGACTCACTCCTCAGGGCCCTGCTAGAAAGCTGTGGCACTTGATGCCGGTGACAGAAGATAATTGAAGGAGCCCCGATCAGTAAAAAAGAACGTTTTACTGCCAGCGGAGTAGATATAACAAGGTAGGAGCTAAGTAAAACGCAAAGAGTCTGTCTACGACTCGGAGAGACTGATCGGGACTGCTGAGTGGCCAACGTTAAAAGCTAGCAGGTAATATTTACGTGTCTTCGGCAGCCCAAGTGGCGAACTTCGAAATACCCCGGGGCCACCCAATTATGACAGTCCACAGACTGTTACAGTGCTGTCCCAGGCTTGGCTAATTCGTGTAACCTGTCGGTCAAGTTGAAGTAACAGTTGAGCAATCACCTTGCGGCCACACGCGTAAGGCCTAAATAAATATGAAGTTGCAAGGGGCCATCAGGCTCAGTTAATTCCGATCGGGTTGCATTCACCCAAGTCCCCAAATAGTGCGTGAGGACGCATCCTGCTGCACAATACAGTTGGATAAATTGGATATGGCCAAGCGTCACAGGCCCACCATGGTCTCCCTCGATGACGCACTAACTACTTTGGTACATTACCACGACGCACGTACTAAAGAAATGGAAGTGCGGAGTCGATTGCAATTGGGGGGAATTAGAAGGGCGGTTAGACCGAACTCTTGCCATCCGATGGTGAGGAGTTTCATAGGGCCTAGAGGTTGGAATGGTGATTACGAAAGTAACTTAAAACTGTCGGTTGAAGTTGGGTTGAAGGTTCACTTTTGGCGGGCCGAAACAGAATGCTCGGAATGTTCCGGGATTACATGCAATTGAAACACAGCCACTTCACTTCTTCTTTTTCTCGCCGCCGGCCACCCACACAAGAGTTCTAAGACACGGACTGGCCACCGCGATGAGCGGTGCTGTCGCGAATATCGCTTCCCTCTAGACATTCTGCCAACTCTGCCCCGTACATGTACGAACTGAGATTCCAGATCTTCTCCGAGCCTCCGACTTCTCGGGGATTTTGAAGGTCGGGTTGTCGGGTCCTTGGACTCGGATGCAAAGGCGGGATGAGTTGGCTCGAGATAAGAAACTCTATCGACGGTTCTTGACCTGTTCATACGCTATTGGTGACAGGATATATCAACAAGCAACAGCGCCCCCGCGTAGTAGTTAGTGTCGCGGAATACTCAGCACAGAGCCGAACCGCTCAACGGCTGGGCCCGTCACTCGCCTAGCAGCCCAAGATGCAAGGTTCGATTTTTGTCAAAGGTTCCATGTAAAAATAACTCTGATCCCGAGCACAACAAGCCTGAGCGGCACAGAAAGGTGACCCCGCCGAGTTGCGTGCTGTGTGCGTAGACATTCTGGTGTTTCGCACTCGATCGCCGAACATGTGTTTCGTCTGGCTATCGTTGCAAAGAATGCCAGTGGCTGACAGTAACACGCGAAATCGCTAATCAAGTCGCCAAAAAAACTCGACCAATCAAAGACATGGGCCATGACTCAAAACTGCTGACAAGATCATACTTTACCGCCAAAAAAACCAACCGAAGACTGCTATCCTACGGTACTAGTGGACCGGCCCAATCTTTGACCATCCCCTTGACATTCAAACAGGTACGTAGTCAGGCAAAACCTCTCGGTCTTATCTTTGCAGCGCATTTCCGCCGTCGGATCCATAAGAAGAACAAAGCCCTTTCGCGTCGTGGGTGCGAGGGTTCTGGGCAGTGCTGGCACCCGAGGGCGTGGATCCTCGAGGACGGTTGTTGCTTAGTACTGTGCCAAATGTGTGCACAGTTTCTCGCGCCGTCGCTGGCACCAATCTGTTGTCGGACGGTTCTTATAAGATCGGCATGGATGGGGACCTCGTCATTGCATCTGAGCAGTAAACACGACTATCATGGATGTATCCAGTGGGATTCCGTTCGCAGAGGCTATCGCTCTTGCACTCGCGGCGGACTCTTCGACCCTTCGCTTTCCCACCATAGGACCGAGCCTCGACATTCCGGGAGACGGCAGCGATATTGCTCGGCTCCCCACCGAACTCCTTTCGAAAATCTTTATGCTTGCTATCGGGCAGCATGCGCCCAGAGAACCTACTCCTCTCACAATGTCACCCACGACAATCTCGCACGTTGGCCGTCGCTGGCGCCAGGTCGCACTCGCAACAGGGAACCTCTGGACAACCATCGTCCTAACCTTCCCCACATCCTCCGAGCAAATAACCCGCACTTTGGTGTGGCTGGCGCGGTCGAAAACCTGCCCCCTCGACATCTTCCTGGACTTCCGCGATCCCGAATGGGACTGGGAAGAGGACACCCACGGGTTTCGCTGGGTCGATATGGAAGCCGTCCTCACCCACATCCTTCTTCCATTCGCACCAAGGTGGCGCACGCTGGAATTGCTCACAGACACATGGGCGCCCATCTTTGCGTTCCTTGTCCACACGCGTCCGGTCGGCGCGTCCCTGAATGAACTGGAGACGCTCTCCCTCGCGCGCTGCAATGCGTACCTGGCGAGGCGGGGAGAGGTGTTCGGGCCCGCGGCACTGGGACAACATCTGCCTCTCTTTGGCTTTGGTGCGATGGGCATGGAGGTGGAGGGACCGCCGGGCCTGCGTCAAGTAATGTTAACGGGCGTACACATCGACTGGTCTGTGGCGCCCCTTGCGAATCTCGCGAGGCTGGAGCTGAAGTACCACGCCGCGGATGTGATGCCGACCATCGCGGAGTTCGCTCATATCCTAGCCGCGTCCCCCAATCTCCAGGCGCTGGCGATTGTTGGACCTGGGCCCCGCTTTTCTGACGACGACGCAGACCTGCAGGGAACCATAATTACACTTGTGCACCTCAAAAGGTTTACGTTCGGGTTCATCGATGTCAACCGTGCCCTGCAGCTCCTTTCAATGTTCAACCTTCCCGCGCTATGCGAACTGAGCCTGGAGGAGGTTTCCGCATCTCTGCACCACCAGCCACCTGAAGACTCTCGCACGTTGCTTGAGTGGCTTTCCAGGGCGCACGATTCTATCATGTCCCCGGTGTTCGAGGATACCGTGAACATCCCATCGTCTAATACTCCGCGCCTCCCCTTGCGCGACCTGCGTACACTCACCTTGTACTCCATCCACGCCCCAGGTCGGACGTTTTCGCAGCTGTACGAGAAGTGCAGCGGACTGCGTGTGCTCCGGTTGGGTGCTGTTTGCGGCGCCGCACTCGAGGCTCTCGAGCTCGTCGATACTTCAATCCTTCCGCAGCTGAAATCCCTCTTCGTTCGCGGCCCAGGGATCAACAGACAACTTTTTGATCGGGTGGTATCACGGCGAGGACTCGGAACAGCCCCTCTCGAGGATGGGAGGTTTGAGGATTCTGATTCGAGTTCCAATTTCAATGCGTGAATACATCGTGGAGCAATATGATTCAGGTACCCATTCATAATTTCGCCTTCGAATTAAAGGAACAGGAATCTGCACCTGGTTACTTGGGCGTCGACGTCTAACTATCTATCCATCTATCTATTTAGTCTGCACGCTATGTATCTTATTTGATATCCATCAATTTTGTAAATGTACGCCCGCAAATTTCTCCTCCAAACCGGAACATACTCACTCCGCCCAATGAGAAAGAATTCACACGTAGTCAGAGCGACCACTGTTCGCGGTGCACAGATGCCCGTCTTTTGTTGCCACATTTGAATTGCACTGAAGCGTGGAATTTCGTTGGTATGACCGGCCGTGTCGCACCGTGTGATTAGCGAGCCAGGATTTTCTCCGAGCGTCTCTGGGAGCCTGAATCTCCGTTTCGATCTGTGCTACGTCCTGCCCCCATGAAACGACTTTCTTAACTGTCACTGTGAGATGCGAAGGAGAATCTATATTGCTCGCTGCTATTCACCCGACTCGTCACAGGAGCCATCGTGTCGTCCCTCGCTTCGCTGCGGCCCCCGTCCTTTGTTGGCGGCAGAGTACAACAGTTACTGAATTCGGCGCACCGTGTCCCAAAGCGGAAACTGAGTACAACAATTACCCGATTCGACGTATCTCCATTGGTATACATCTCTAGATTTAACTCGACCTTTACGTAAATGACGGTCTCAAGACATGGTCATGCGTGTTAAATTTTCGGATTGTAAACGAAATTGGAACTTCTCTTATAATCCATTCTTCAGTGTTTGACCGATGGTTAAGTGGAATGCCGGGAGACAGACCCGCAGACCGGGGTGTTGTTCCCGACCAGGGAAATATTTCCCCGAGGCGTTGGTGTGTTCATGCATGATCAGTGGCGGATCAGATGTTTTAATTTTGGAATGAAGTCGCCGCAGTCTGTGCGCCTAGGGTAAACCAAGTCACACTGCCAATCGGGCCCACCGTGTATTTCCGAATGACGGATACGCGTAAATCGGCACAGCAACTGAAATCAAAACATATTCAGCCCGCATAAGGAATAGTATTCATGCACGGGGTCCCAAGATGATGAAACCCCTCGTTTGAGCGCCTATACCAAGTGCTCTAGATTACTTCCGTGCAGTTCGTGTGCAGTTATATTGTTTCTCAAACTCTGCCGATATTTGAGCTATCCAGATTTCGAAAAGGGAATAGGGTGTTTTAAACTCAACGAATCTCTGAAGAATCCTGCAAATGGGAAATTTTATTATCGGCGCTATTTCCGAGTCTTTCGGCGCGTGACCCGACGTGATAATCATGTGACGCTCCTGGTTTTTACCATCCTGTACTTACTTGGGGTAAAGGCCGGCACGGGGCGCGACACACCTCGTACTTATGTTCTTTTGTACCTCAATTTATATTGGAGTGTAGGAAGAATCAGAAGCCTTTCTGTTCCGGAATGCTATTTGATATCGAGTGAGTTGGTTTGACTTAAGAATGGCTAATTTTAAGCTTTACGAGGGCGGGAATCAAGCCATTACTCGCTTTTGAGACCATCTGAATGGGCTCTACAAGCATCTCCCCCCCAAAAAACATTGAAACTCCAACAGCTTGGGCAGTGGGGAATTTACTTTTAGAGTCCCAAACAAGTGTCAACTAAGTTCATTCAAGAATGCCAACCTTCTCGTTGTTCCGAAGTACGAATCAGGTCGAAGGTCGTCTCTGAGACTACCCGAATAGATTCTACAAGGAACCACCAAAACATCGCTGAAAGTCCTACTGCTGGGGCAGACACATTTTTTTTTCCAAGGTCATAGACAAGCCTGAACAAAGTTGGTTGAAGAGAATGATAGATTTCAAGGCTCTCTGGAGCTAGAATGAAGCCATTGCTTGTTTTTCACACTATCTAAGTGGATTCTACTAGGGACCATAAAAAAATCAGTGAAACTCCTGCTGTTTGAGCAGCGATGAATTGATTTTAAGAACTTGTTCTGGATTCACCGAGAATCAATTAGAGACATGTTGTTGTATAGATGGTGTCAATGGCAAAAAGAGGATGGAGGGGAGTGACCAGTCATTCAAAACAGAGCTATGGAAAATTAAAGAGAGAACAGAAACAAAAACGTAAGAAAAGCAAGGCAAAAATAAATGCCTCCTGTGAGAATTGAACCTTCGACAGGTAATGAAAGTCAGAAACCATTAGATTCAAATCTAATGAATCTCGGGACACTGCCACTATTCACCCTTCACACAGCAACTATTTTCATTGCATCGAAAAATGGCGACAAGTAAAAATCAAGGTGCGGAAAACTTCATCTCGAAGACTTGGGGGTAAAAGCCGTCGCAGGGCGCGGCACACCTCGTACTTATGTTTTTTTGTAGCTCAAGGAAACCGAAATTGAATGGATGCAGTGTGACATTGAGGAAAGCTGTGTGATCTTTGGACTCCAAAAAAAAGATTGCTGTGCAAGGATAAAGAAAAATTCAATGGGGGCAAAGTGTTAGGTCCACAAGAAAAGCTACTGGATTGGTTCAGAATAAAGTAGTAATTTGGTGATGACACTGAGAATGAACTGTTCCACTGTTAGTTCAACAACAAAGAAACAGGAATCAACCATAAATTTCTTGGGTGGATTCGGATCCAAGCTGGTTTGTCGGCAGCAGTTGTGTGTCTAAACAGCATTCTTCACTTAACTCCAAGCAGAAATTCTCTACTGCCCAGAAGCTGTTAAAACTTCTTGGTTGAACCATGTACAGTCCATTCCGACGGCTTTGAAAACAAGTGAAGTGGGTGGGCTCCAACCCTCAGGGTCGTTTAATGGGAGGACCATGGCCAAGTGTGGAAAGGAATTCAGAGCTAGGCCATTGGACAGTCCAAATTTCTTTTCACCGTCACAAACAAGCATCAAATGGGTCCATTGAAGAACAAGTAATTTCACGCTTTTCCAGGGCGAGAATTTGGCCATCGGTCGTTTCTGGAACCCTCTGAGCAGCCTCTAAATGGATCCACCAAAAAATCATTCAAACTCTAACAGCTTGAGCAATGATGAATCTCTTTTGGGAGGCACAAACAAGCATCAACCCAATGAAGAATGAGGAATTTAATGAGCCAAAATCCAGCAATCACTTGTCTCTGGGACCATCTGAATGGACTTCATATAGATCCACCAAAAAATCATTGAAACTCTAACCGGTTGGGTACAGGTGAATTTTTTTCACAGCATCTAAATGCAATTCAATTTTGTTATGCCTGCACCAAAATGGAAGCTCACCGCGTGGATACGAGATGAGCAACACTAAGAAAGTCTTCACGCCGGCACAGAATAGGACCAGAGTATATTGTAAAGCAGAGAGGTGATACGATGGTCGTGGTAAGAGATCAAGAAGAAGTGTATCATGTGATGAGTAACGGTGGTGTGATCAGTACGCGTAATCCGTCAGGTTTACACCCTCCCCCTCCCCAAAAAATCACCCCATCTTGCAACCAGAGAGAAAAAAGGATGTAACATACGTAAGAAGTATCTAAAAACTGCTCTGCGGGTGTGTCAAAAACTGAGTGGGAAAAACTACCAGGGCAGGCACAAAAAGAAGAAGAAAAGGACATGCATGCCTAGACCGTTCCTCCTTCGTCTCGTGCGAGCCATTGATCGAGGGCCTCGGCTTGTGCGAGTTCGCGTCTGGGGAGCCAGCGGTTTCCTTCTGGGCTGTATCCGGAAAACTTCACAAGGTACTGTTTTCCCTTCCCGCGTTTCCGCTTGTCGATGATTTCGTCGATGAACCACTCCTGTTCGCCGTTGTCGTTCAGGATTGGGTCAGGTTCAGGTAACTTCCTGCCCGGGAAGATGTCGTTGTCGTTTTCTATATATGGCTCAATTTCAGAGAAGTGGAAGACAGGGAAAACATTGGGTTGGTTTGGGAGACTCAGCGTGACTGTCGAGCATTCCGGGTGGAGTGCCGTGATCGTGTAAGGGCCGTCAAAGCGTGGCATGAACTTTGCAACACATTTTTCGGATTTCTTGAGGTATTCGACCCGCCTGTGCGTTGTTGATAGCTTTACCCGATCACCGACCTTGAATACATGGTCTGGCCGCTGAGTCTTGTTCGCCTGCTCTGCCTGGCAAATCTTTGCAGTCAGCAGGTTTTCTTTCGCCTCCGTGACGTTGTCGCTGAGGCACTGGATGAGGTCCGCTGCCAGTTTCTCCTCTGCTGGAGCATTCTGCGCCGGTGCGTTGATCAGTGGAGGAATGACCCGGGGCGACCTTCCCATGCGCAGTTGGAAGCCTGAGAAACCCGTCGATGCGTTTATTGTGTTCATCATGTCAAAACGAACACGTCGTAGTGCTCGTACCCAGCCACGTTGATTCCGGGAGACGTGGAAGCATAGCGCTTGATTGACCATCTTGTTGGTTCTCTTGCTCGCGCTGTCCGTTTGTGGGTGCCAGGCCGTAGACATCTTTAGTTTCGTCCCTGTAAGCTTATGTAGTGCCTTCCAGAATTTCGAGACGAAAAGTTTATCACAGTCCGATACAATGTCCAGGGGCAGTCCATTGTCGCAGTACCAGTTGTCAAAGAATAAAAGTGCTAGTTCCTCGGCTGTGATGTTTGTCTTGCAGGGAATGAGCTTGATGTCGGAGCCCAGATGACAGGTTAGTGATACAGTACAGTTATGCCCCTGGTCCGGAGGGAGGGGGCCGATAAAATCTATCGCAACGGAATCTCCGCGTTCTTCTGGGATGGGTAACGGATGTAACAGTCCAGCCTTGCGTTTCGTCCTAGACTTGTTGCGCTGGCAGTCCGCACATGCCAGGATGTAGGCTGTCTCCAATTCCTGGCGCATGTTCAGCCAGTAATAAGTGTCCTGAAGTGACTTGTAGCTCATGTCGAAGCCGAAATGGCCCAGCACATCATGGGCAAGGTGGAATAAGGTTTCCCGTAGATCAGCCACCCGCAGTATAATCAGTCGGCCTCCGACATACCAGAGTTTCTCCTCGTCCTTGAATTCCAGGCCGTGCAGTCCCGTGCTTGAAGACGCTAACTTCTTGCACCAAAGATCTTGGCTGTACCCGATGCCGATCTTTTCTAACAGTTTTGCGTCCGCAGTGATGGTCAGAACGGAGGCAAGTTTTGGAACCTGCTCCCGTGATTTGATCCGTGTCCTCACCAAGCAATGGGCGGCAGTGTACAGCGATTCCGCTTTTGGCTTTAGAACAGACACGACCACCTGTCCTCGCGTCTCATCCTCGGGCCATGGATACTCTGCGACTGCCTCGGCCTCCGCACTGTCCACAAAATCTGCTCTTGACAACGCGTCCGCGACTGTGTTATCCTCCCCGCGAACGTATATGATCTTGCAGTCATACTGGCTCATAAATTCCATCCATCTTGCCTGTCTCCTGGACAAGTCCTTCTGTCTTTCAAAGTTCTCCAGGGTGCGGTGGTCAGTATAGATCAGGAAATCCGACCCTAGTAAATCAACACACCACTTGTACAGGGCCCTAATTATCGCCAGTAACTCCTTCTCGTGAACCAGGTAGTTTAACTCGGCCGCTTTCAAGGTCATGGAGTCAAAGGCGACGGGCCTAGCAGTCTCCCAGTTTGGGCCGTATGATAGGACTGCGCCGGTGCGCTTATCGCTAGCGTCTGTTGTCACAAAAATCTTGTTGTCTCCTCGGTTTTCATGGTCGATTGTTGTCAGACACTCGCGACTGACTACAATCTGTTTTATGGAATTAAAGGCAGCCTGTGCCTCGTTTGTCCAGGGTAGGAAATTTTTATCACAAGCCTTCGTAGTCAGCTTCTCGAGGACGCCTGTGTGCTCAGCCAACCCGTCCAAGAACCCGGAGATGTACCAGACTAACCCAAGGAAAGCCCGGACATTTGTCGCCAACTTTGGAGTTGGCCAGTGCACAATTCTCTCGACCTTCTTTGTGTCCGCCTCAATCCCGCGTTGGGGGATGTGGTGACCAAGGAAATCAATTTTGTACTGGAATAGCTTCGTCTTCTTTGGGTTGCAGTAGAGCCGCGCCTTCTCCAGCGCTTCGAATACCATATGGATGTGTTTGTCGTGCTCTTCAACTGTAGCTGACCAGATGACAATATCATCCAGATAGACATGGCAAAATTTTCCAATCAGCTCGCGCAGGGCCGCGGTGACGCGATGTTGCTGAATGGACGGTGCGTTTTGCAGTCCCTGCGGCATTACCAGCCACTCATACAACCCCAGCGGCGTATGTACTGCTGTGTATTTTACGGAATCCGGGTGCACTCTTGTCTGGAAGAAGCTGTCCGTAAAGTCTATTACGGACCAAATTTTTCCTTTCACGCAATCTGCCAAAATCTCGTTGACCCTTCGGAGGGGGAACTTATCATGGACCGTATTTGAATTCAACGGTCTAAAGTCGTTTACTTACCGGGGAGCACCGACTTGGCAGCCTTTGGTATCAAGAACGCCGGCGATGCATACAGCGATGAGGAAGGCCTAATCCAACCAGCATCCAGATGCTTTTGGATTAGTGTTTGCCACGCGTCCTTGTACTTTCGTGGACTCTGATATGCGCGGGTCTGGAACATTTTATTTGCTTTTTTCAGCTTAATCTCACAAAGCACATCCGTAGGCAGTTCTTCAACATGTGGTACAGGCTCGAACAATTTACTGTATTCTTCCTTAATGCATCTTGACTTTTCTTCTAGTTCGGTCCAATGTGCGAGTATCTCGATGCGATCCCGCACTGCCGAGATGACATCAACCGGTTTGACGTCCTCGAATGCTCCCACGCATTCCAGGTTCGCCCTTCATACTGCTTCAATGTTTCACGGATCTTATCCTTAAGTTTGATCTTAGGCGCAGGCTTGGGCTTGGGCGGCGGTGGACTCAGCAAATCGTAGTTGCAACATTTATCAATTACTTTTCGATCTGCGTGGTCTATTACAATTTCGTTCTTAGCCAACCATGGCAGACCTAGTAAAACGGGCGCGACAAGTCCGTGAGCTATCACTGCACATACAGTTGTTGAGACGTAAGCTTGGTCTCGAGAAATGAGATGGAGGTTGACGTAATGCGAAAAGAAAAGTTGTTCGTCGTTGGTGTTGTTATCGCTGAGTGCAAGGGCGATGGGGATTCTTTTGTGCAGCTTGAATTTTCGTAGCACGAGAGTATCAGCAAGATCTTCGTCGATAAGAGTCAATCCTGAGCCGTCGTCAATCAGTGCTGTGATCTCGAGGGGGAGATTGGACATCAGCCCCTCTATGAGACAGTCCCAGTAGAGGTGATCGATGTCTGGGTCAGGGTCAGAGGGGACACTCACGCGGTCCAACTCATCTGTTCCCTCTGAATTGTCACTGTCGTCGCCATCATTAACCTTGTGCATGATGATGGTGACCGCCTTCGACTTCTCGGTCTTCTTGTTCCCCGTGGCGGCAGTGGCGGTGGACGTGGTGGCAGCGGCGGCGGCGGCAGTGGCATCGGCAGCAGTGAGGGTGCGATAGGTGGTAGCATCGGGGAATCTGTTTGTGCAGTCGCGAGAATGGTGTCCCGCGTAGAAGCTACGGCACTTGAAACACCCATTGTGCTCGCCCAGCAGCGCGCGTTCTTCATCCATCAGCTTCGGACAACCCTTGGACTGGCCACCCGTCCCGGACGACGACGACACTGCATTTGTGTTGGCCTTCGTTGACGACCCAAATGGTTTCTTCATCGCGCGGTCCCCATCGTTTGGGGCCTTGCATTTCTCGGCCTTTGCCTTCTCAGCCTTGGCATATTTGGCTGCGAGACACTGTCGTTTCTGGAGCTTGCGAAGATGTTTCTTGTCGACACAGCGAACTTCGGTGAGCCATTGTTCCAAGTCACCAACAGGAATGGTGGTGGCGGCAGCCTCCCTGCTGTAGTCGTACACCAAGTCTTCGCACATCCTCACCTCAAGAGTGTGACGCAGGCGTGTCGGGTCGAGGGTGGAGGGAGTGTTCGCGAGGAGGGCATGGAGCGACGCAACCTGGGTATACCACTCATCGAAGGGCAGCTTGTTGTTCTTCATTTTACTGTTCAACAGGTCATTGCGCGTCGTGTGTTCCCAGTTCGACTTCAGATACTTCTTCCACAATTTCGCCATGAATTGGGGAAAGGTGAGCTTCAAGACACGCTCGCGTTCGGCGCCAGGGTCGAGCCAATTGAGGTGTCTCTCGTCACGAAGGCACCCTATGATGACACCTGTCTTCTGCTCATCTGGCGTTCCCTTGTAGCCGAAGTAGTTATGTGCGGTGTTCTCGAATTTTCTGACAATGAGTGGGGTGATGTCACCTTCATGCAACACAGGGGGACGGTTCGAGAATTGTTCGACAGTGGCAAAGGTAGACATATTGTAGCGAGCGACAGGTCCAGAGTCAGAGTCAGAATCAGAATCGGAAGATGGAATGGGAGATGGAGGCAGTGGTGTCAGGGTGGATGACGACGTGGTGGGTGAAAGTGGGGGGGTCGCTATCCGTAACTGTAACGTTCTCACCGCGTTACGGGTGAGAAGTGGGACGGCGACTGTGGGCATGTGGGACGGCAGCTTGACCGAATTTATTTTGGGGCAATGACGTCACTGGCAAAAACTTTGGGGTAAGAATTTGCAGCATGACGGTGGCAGACGGTAGACAGTAACGGTAAATGGTAAACGGTGGGCGGTCAACGGCGAGTTCCTCCTACGTGAGGCGTAGGCGGACGGAAGCAAATCCGGTTGTCAGAGATCAACGGAAGAAAATTTCTGTCGTCGTCTGACACGCGATGCGGTCTGGTTGGTATTCAAAAAAAAAGTGGAAGCTCACCGCATGGATACAAGATGAGCAACACTAAGAAAGTCTTCACGCTGGCACAGAATAGGACCAGAGTATGTTGTAAAGCAGAGAGGTGATACGATGGTTGTGGTAAGAGCTCAAGAAGAAGTGTATCATGTGATGAGTAACGGTGGTGTGATCAGTACACGTAATCCGTCAGGTTTACACAAAATATTAATTGGAGGCTTGGGGTAGTATGGAGGGAATCAATAAGAAAGGAGGATGGAGGGAGAGTGAACGATCATTCAAATCAAAGTGAAGGAAAGACAAACAGGGAGTACGAAAAAAGGGCAAAAAAGCAAGGCAAAAATAAAACACGCCCTCTGAGAATCGAACCATCGACGGGTAAGAAACATCAGAAGCCATTAGATTCAAATTTAATGAACCTTAGGACACCACCATTATTTGCCCTTCACACAGCCACTATTTTCATTGCATTGAAAAACACGGACAAGTAAAAATTGAGGGCGGAAAACCTCATTGCGAAGATATTAATAGAATGATTACATAAGTACTCAGAATATACCTTGCGCCTAACGTTCTGTGGAGGGGGTCCCCATCGTATGGTTGGTTCTTTGAACTGATATGGGCCTACTCAAGTGCCTTGTTGCCTGCCTTGTTGCCGCTGTTGTGGGTATTTTGTTAGAGATACAATCTTGCGGGGGATGTTCGGAACAATAGTTACATATAGGTATATGAGTTGCGCACATTTCGCCTGTATTCGCTACGTGTTTGCAGAGCTCAGCCAAACACAAAATACTTCTGGTACTATTATCCTGGTCCCGAGTACGACTGCTCTCAAATCTTTAACATATTTCACCCAGCAGATGTGCTGCAATTCACTACAGCACTGCTGCACGTTGATTTTGGGCAGTGTTTGCAAACGGGATTTGACATTTCCTTGCAGGTGTCTGGAGTAATTCAACTCACGGGGTAGCTCCTGGATGGCCAATGCTCTAGGAACTGGACACATTTCACATTGATTTTCGTTGAAAAGAGACATGCATTTACCCCTTGAGCACTGAAAGGCTTACAGCTAATTGCAGTACCTAAGGCGCGGATTCAAAATCTCTGTTTTGGGATGTTTTCAAAGAATTCCCGATATCTCAGTCAGTTCTTCACCGATTCACATGAAAACTATATAGATCTACTCAGCTAATTCATACGCAATTAGTGATAGAAGGAAATCCATGAAAATATTATGTATTTGGAATTTTCTCCTTTTGGGCTGTTTTCACACCAAAAGCTGTCTAGCATTCCAAGAACATATCCCAGTGGTCTGATATATTGGGAAGGACAACATATATAACTGAGGGAATTAGTGATAGAGCCAGAAACATATGAGATTCCTCAATAAATACAATGTTTACAGTGTCTTTCAAGGCCAAAACTGGTGAATGTATCTGACGGAGCTGCAGGGACTGTAAAGTAATTTATCCGTATTTCTGGCTCTATCACTGATTTCTTCCAGTCATACATGTTGTCCTTCCTCAAAAATTAGGCCACTGGAACATGTTTTCAGCATGCTAGATGGCCTTTGGTGTGAAAACAGCCCAATAGGAGAAAATTCCAAATACATAGTATTTTCATGGATTTCTTTCTATCACTAATTGCGTATGAATTAGCTGAGTAGATCTATATAGCTTTCATGTGAATCGGTGAAGAACTGACTGAGATATCGGGAATTCTTTGAAAACATCCCAAAACAGAGATTTTTAATCCGCGCCTTAGGTACTGCAATTAGCTGTAAACCGATTCACAGCACCCTCAAATGACGTCCTCTTGAGGGAGAGCACGAGCCCGACAAACGCGAACCGTCCCAACAACAATAGTACCACCATAGACCAGATGATGCATGGAATGTGTATTTTCTTCTTAAATGCGTAGATGCGAAACGCGAAGAACCCATGAACTGACATCCACAGTGAACGAAGATCCTACAACAAACGAAAGCCACATACCGCAGACTGAAGTGATGCCAGAGCAGAGAACAACGACCGAAATCGATTCAGGAAAGTTGGAGTTGTCTACGCGTTCTGGGTGCGCGTAGTCCAATATAGTTATCAAGTACAGGTTGCCTCCAATGCCCAGCGTGGATACCACCTCACAGACACTGTCAGACGTGAGGAGAGTACAAAGATCACAAGTTTTTGGCCGGCATACCACACAAATGCGACCTACTCGCGCGATGATTAGGATAGGTGATTCTGCTCGCGTTGCGCCACCCACCAGACTTTTCAGCATGCGAGAGTCTTCCGGGAAGCGGTTGTAATAGGTATACACCTGAGTAGTTGTCACCCCAAAGAGCATATATGAAATCAGGCTTCCAATTTCGAGTGCGCCTGCAAAGAAGTCGTTCAATGAAGACACAAACGAGCAAGGATGCTCGCACCGAGAGTGGGGTTTGGATTGAAAGACAAGGCAGGATCCATTGACGGGAGGTGGGATTGATTTTCTGCGAAGGCGGGAGAATGAGGAACATACTATATACTTGTGCGGAATAGCTATTCTTCCGCGGCGGGAAGACATCTGAATGAGGTTTTGATGATCAGCAACGCATGAGTGCCCGCAGCCTGCAGGTAAGGCGGGGATTTGACGACCAAGACTGCTATCCCCGGTGAACTTGAAAGATGCGATGGGATTTGAGGACAGCGACTCGGAGGAATTAACCACAGTCAAGAACAACGGGGCGAAGCGGGCTATACGGTACCTTTCCCAGAGCCATTCTTGGACGACGGGAGAAACTCTGGCATCTGATGGGCCTATCAGCAATGCAAGGGGCCTGTGAATGAAGTTTCAGGACAAAAATGGCTATCGCAAAGAACACGAACACGGCTTCGAAAGCGTTTTATCCATCTTTAGGGGGCGCAATACTGGGGGCGCAATACTGGGTGTAGCGCAACTCCTGTCGCGAAAATGTTAGCACCGCAGAGGGATGTGACCGGCGCGAGATTTCAGGAGTGCAGAGGGACAGAGAAAGCTGCATGCTGTCAAGTCCTTGCGTTGCTCCAACAACTTCAACAGTCCAACTCCAGGCCGATGATGGCTCGACGAGCCCTCGACGACAGGGGCAGTGAGCAGGAAGAAAGAATACATCAGCGTGCAGGCGCCCCGGCGGCGCAGAATTCCCAGCCTCCCTGGCGCATGCACCGAGACTCGGTCCCGATGTCTCGCGTGCTCGAGCGAATATAACGGCTCGCGCGCTTGGGATTTGGGCGGGTAAGAGGACGAGACCGCAAATTGCTGCCATGTCCATATCCACGGAGCTGCAGCGTCTTCCTGGGCTCGAGATCTCCGGAGTCCACGGTATTCGCAGGGAGACTATGAAGGCAAGGTACCGGGAAGGCTTGGGAACAGCTTGCGGACACAGCGAGAGGTGGGGCGGCTGCCGTGCGCTCCACGAAGGAGGTCGATCATAGTCCGAAGGTGCGTAGCATGTAGAGTGTAAGCGGATGTGAGGAAGCGCCAGTAGGCGTGCACAGAGACAGTCGTCGTGAGCACTGCTTACTCGGAACCCTGATCCTGCGAATCTCTAGAGTGGCGACGCAAACCCGGTGTCGAGCCGAGCAGGGATGTGCCGCGGGAGTGAGCTAGAGCGGCAGCCTGAGATCCACAAGGGTGGGCGAGTGAGCGAGCTGTGTTGCGTGCATCGGCATCGTATCGTGGGGTGAGACTGACATCGTACCCAAAAATGAATGTATGGCTTACTCCGAGTCCGCGACCATGGTTCAGTTTTCTCTCTCCGCACTTCATGCTAAGAGCCATGGGGAGTACTTACGTGGTGCACGGTGCAGTGGGACCGGGGGTTACGCTGCGTTGGGGGTCAAGGAGCAGTCGCGTCGCATCATCGCTCTCTGTGCACGAAGAAAGGGGAAGGAGGGATCGGCATGCGGTTGGCCAACTTGGAGAATTGAGGCGCGCTCGGAGTATATGTGAGGCAGAAGACAGGGGCGTGGAAGGGACGCGTGTCAGGCGCCTCAACTATCTAGCGATGCAGAGCGGAGGAATTCAGATCTTGAGGTCCGGTGGCGACAAATCGACGGGCAATTTCTGGTTGAATGTGAAAAATCGGGATGGTGGTCAAGCGAAAGCAGGAGACGGCGTAGCTAAACAAGAGAAGCCTTTGAATATTCCTTGATCCGTGTAAGCGGGCCGTCGGCCGAAGTCCGAATCCGAGTCCGGATATCTCGGGCCGGGGTTTGCGGACTTTCGCAACCTACGGACGGTTCTGGGTCGCGGTTTATTTGCTGCTAGTATTCACTTCACTCACGAGGGCTTGGATTTCAGACGCCACTTTCTACTTGAATGAGGACTCTCCCCGTCTGCGGACGATTCTAGTTTGAGCCAGCCGGGAGCCCCGGATTAGGGCTTGAACCCGTCCGTTAAACGGGACGGCCGTCGAAAAAACGGCCGTCAAGTAGCGACGGGACGGGTCGACCCGTCCGTTCGGTATTGAGGCAAGTGGCCAAAACGGACGGGTGCCGTCCGTCCCGTCCGTTACGGCCGTTTTCGACGGGTCTTGGGAGATCCCTACCAAAGGAAAATCACAGGTATACAGTGATGCTCTGGTGAGCTGTGATACACTCACAGCAATGTTTCTGATCTGAATTACCCTATGAGATGCAAATATTTCAACTTGTTGGCAGATTTGAACCTCGGAACTTGCCGCCACTTCCCAACAATCACATGCAGCAGACGAGTATTGATTGTTGAGGAAATCCTTGCTCCAATCGGCAACTTGGGCCGCATCTTTCGTCGATTCCCTGACATTTGGACCGATTGGGACACAAAAAAGTCGAGTTTGAGTACGATAATTGACCCATCAGCTGGGACCCGTCCGTTCCCGTCAAACGGACGGGAACGGGTACCCGTTAGACGGCTCCACCCGTCCGTACCCGTGCCGTGTAAGTTGGCAATCTGGGTTCCAAACGGACGGGTAAAAACCCGTCCGTCCCGTCCGTCTACCCGTCAAAGACGGTGACGGGTTCAAGCCCTACCCCGGATACAGGACAACTGTTTGACGATATTCCTTCTTATGATCCGTTTTTATGCCATCGGCGCGCGGTATGAGTGAACGACTTTATCATCAAACAGTGATATCATATAAGTAAGACCTACTACCAAGTCTTTCAAAGCCAACTCCCTCATGGACAATAAGCACGCTTCATTTATGTGAATGTGCATTAGCGAAGCAAGACTGAGGTTCCAAATACAGTTTGGTTTGAACTCTCGCGCAATACTCGAACCAAATTTCGGTGTCATATTCGACCAAGTACAGTGAGTGTTAGAGTTGCACACTGCATTGTTTATGAGGTCAGATGTGTCTGTTTTATCGGGGATCGCTCATTATGACCTCTATAACTGCCGCCCTTGTAGACAAGCTCATCGCGTGGACCATGCAAACCGGAAATACCCAAATTTCAGTTCACTCGAGTTGTAACGTTGAATTTCAGGTTCGCCGAAATTCAAGTTGATTTTAGGCTGGTCCAAAACTGTACCTTAAACGAATGGAATAAGTTTAACATGCAGCTGCACCGAAATTCATTTGAAATCGAGAGTTTCAGAACCTACCTCAGGTCAACGGAAACTCATAACCTGACCTATTAGGTTCAGCATGAGAAACAGTTCCCCCGGAAGTCTGCTTATCAGTTGAGCTGAAATCATACCTAAAAACCTCGAGTTTCAGATCTCATTTCAGTCCACCTGAAAACTCTGATTTTAGTCAGGGTCATAGCCAATGTTGACGGAAATCCCAAGTTTTGGATGAACTGACATTCAAGCTGAAACTTGAAGGTTTTGCTCCAGTTTCAGCGCAACCCAACTGGAATTCGGAATATTGGGCGTAAAGACCAAAATCAAAGGTTTTGCTTCAGGATTCCGGGTAAGATGATTTGTGAACCTATACTTTACATTTCCGTTAAATTCCAGTTCAGCCGAAAACAGAATTTATTCCACCGATTTAGACTCTCACTGTGGAGGGACCAAAACTTTGGGAATAACATTGAATTTTGGCGTACCTGAAATCCAACTCAAAACCTAGAGTTCGAGAACGTTTCTCTGTTGACCCGAAATTCACAAATTCATAAGGCCCCCCCGGCATCCCTGGGACCGTGAAGGCCGTGGAGTTTTTGGAATGCAGCATAAAAATCTAGGCTGTAGCTCTACGAGGAGAACCAGGACATTTCACTGGAACGTGACTACACGGACTCTTTCAGAAACGCGCATTCTCAATTGAGTTTGATTTCCCTTTTGGCCAAGAGTAACTTAGCAGAACATAGCAGACTCGCAAAGGAGATTCAATTGCCGGTTCGTCATATTTACAAGCTGATTCACTTATGTATTGCACTGGAAAAGAAAGTCGACAGAATCACCAATTGGTATCCTCATCCACCAATATGTCCCACGGATCTTCAACCTTCAATTGCCCCGAAAGTATTGAAATGTTGTTGAAGCCTATGTCTCCTAGTCCTACGGTCGCCTGAACAGCCCAGGTCAATCCCCCTTGAAACCTGATATATGGGATTACTCACGTTGAGGAAATGAACCACTGAGAAATATTTCAGGAGTTCGATCTTCCTGTAGATGGTGAGCGGGAAAGGAGCGCCGCGGCTATTATCGGACATACTCAATCGGAGGAGGTTGTACGAAACGTCCGCCGTGCTCCAGGGATGCGTCATTGAGCCATGTAGTATAACGTCGGAATAACTCTAGACGGTAATCTTAGAAAGCGTCTCGAGGTGGAGCCAGTGTGGTGTACCTTCACCGAGCCACACTTCGGGACGCGTATCGGGGTCTTCAATCACCTCTGGCGGCGGAAGATGGGCGATTCCCTCCCACACCTTCACAAGTCCGTAATATTGATACCGCCCCATGGTCCACGCACGGCCTGACATGGAAATTAACCAGATTGTAAGGAGGGTTTGAAATTAGTGACTAGAAGAATACGCGAGAGTTGGGTCTGGAATGTAGTGACCTGTCCACGAAGTATTGGGGTGGGGACGTGCCGAGCTGTCGATGAACACTTTTGTGCGCATATATATGCGAAGAATAAAGTGTGGTTGCTCACGAGCCGGGAGGATACAAGGCGGTGCCTTGGTATCCTGTTGCAAGTATAATCTGGCGATTTCCATTTGGAAACCAATGACATCCGAATAGAAATAAATGGTGTACTTCGTCGATACCCTGCAGGGTGGAGCCATTTATGAGGTAGATCTTCCCATCGCGAATGCCATCCGTATGCGTTCTGAGCGGATCGAAGGAAGTAATTTCGGGAACGAATTCCGTATTATTGGGGAATCTGGAAAGACTGCGCAGCCTGGCCCCAATGGGTTTTGTAGGAGGCTGAGAATGTGATCAGGGGTATTTCTACATTGTGACTGACAATAGAAGCTCACTCGAACGCTGGCGATTATCCTATGTACGAACGGACTAATATCGCGCGCAATTTCAGAAGCGGACACAGAGGCACCGATAATTAGCACAGTCTTTCGAAACCTCAGTATTGAGTAGGTCGATGATTTTATGGAACTCGCACCTTGCCTGTATACTGCTCCGGGTGCCGATATGACTGCGAGTGGTACATACTATGATGTTCCCCTTGTTTTGCCTTGCTCCAATCCACGATGCCGTCGATGTCGGGGACGTGAGCCAAAGTGTATGGACCGGTGGCGAGGACGACTGCATCGAACGTCTCCATCCACCATTCCTCCAGAATTTGGTTTGATTGTGGCAGCCGCTTGAGGCGGTGAAGCGTGAGTACCCATGTGTGTGTCTCTGCATCCTTTTCGACCTTCTCCACTTTAGTTGAATACGAGGCTACTCGTGGTGCAGATGGAGTCACGGGACAGTGATCGTTGGAGTTGATGCAGTGGTGGGACGCATAAGAGCGGACATGCCGCTGAATTGTAAGGTGGGAAAGCACCCATGGAGTTTCGGGATCGTATGGAACATTCGGGAGCTCCGTGCTTACCTGCAGACCATTAATTAATCGATGCACGCAATATGAGGGTGACTGACCTTGGGCGAATTGGTAAATAGGTTGTACCAAACTGGACGGGGTTGCCAGTGCTTCGTCCACCGATAATTCAAAGTCATGCCGTCATCTCCATCGTTGTAATACCGTGTTGCGGGGAGCTGGTTCGGGATCTCCAAGTCTGAGTTGTTGCCTACGGGCTTATCGCTGATCGATTTCAGTTCGAGTGGCAAGAATAACCGCCGGAATTACGGATATGGTTCCCTGATGGGAGTTTCTTCACTGTAAAGCCAGTTCCCTCCTGGATGCGGAGCGCGTTCAAACAGGCGGACCGCGAAGTTGTGTTCGATGAGGTTCGCCGCAGCTTGAAGTCCAGCAGGTCCTGCGCCGACAACGGCGACACGTCGAATAGGGTGGTGGAAGGTTGTCTCAAGCTGTTCAGGTCTTGAGGAGTGGAATACGGTCTGGAATGCATTTTGGGAAAAGACTGAGATCCCAAAGGCAAGAAAGCCCAGAGAGCTTTTGGGGGAAGCCATGTGGCCTGAGGAGATAAGACCTCTCTCGTTATATCACGTCTGGCCTTCCAAAGCTCTCAAACTCCGCCAGATTGTTATTTTAAACACAAGCCTCGGATTAAACCCACTCGCGGGGTTCTCAACAGTGAAAATATCCGTTTTCGTGTCGACGACTCGACGTCGCAGCAGCTGGCATTGGTACACCTCCGCGAGCACCGCCGCCGGGCCTCCCCGACTTGAACGAGGACTTCATTATCTGTAACCTTGAAATAACCCGTGACAGTGATTATGGCAGGCCCGACAGCCGGCCCGAATTCACTGCGTTGAACCGGTCTAGGAACCGGTTCAACGCAGTGATTCCCACCACTATTATTCAAAAAGCAGATGCCCCGATTTTGAGTGCACCCGCGCGTTCGCTCTATTTGCGTCTTTGTTTCCGACTATCCGGTACTTACAGCTTCGTTCTATTACCTTGGTTGTTTCCTCACATTTATTCTTGGACATCTCTGTCAAGCTCTCCTTTGATGGGCTGTGTGCTAAGACGTGAATTCTATTTTCACCAAACCACATGCCCGTGAGCGGGGCGCTCAAAGCCCGCTCAAAATGCATATCTGGCACGAAATGCTACAGGATCATTCCCTTCGTCAGGTAGCACAAAAATGGAATCCTAGCGAGGCGGAGCAATGATATAATAATTCCCGACGCAATTTCGAACCAATAATTTCAGGCACGCCACATGCTTCACACACCGAGAAATCAGTCTGGCGCAAGCGGTGCGTTGTAGCCATGAGGTGGGGAAATCGGTATGGAGACCCGAGACAGCCGAGCTCATGGCGCGCAGGGGGAGGCAATGCACGGGTTTTGAAGGATAGGCGAGGGAGGAAAACGATTGCTGTCGCGAACATTGGCGGCCGGTTGAGCGACGCCGAGGCCTCTAACACTGCATTGTTTCTGAATGAGGGTCAGATGTGTCTGTTTTTATCGAGAATCACTCGTCATGACGTCTAGAACTGCAACCCTTGTAGGCAAGCCCACCGTGTGGACCACAGGCCTGCCCACGGCCCAACTGCAGAATATTTACACTCACAATTTGTCTCTGGTAGAGACCGGGATTTTAACCATGTGTATTCGTGTCCGTTCTCAAAACTGAATTCTCGGCGGTTAGCAATGAAGGTCAATTTTGCGTATGGATATGAGCATGCATGAAGGTTGCCTCCATCAGGGTGAATTTCGCCAGTTGTCTGGCTCGCTTTCTACGTCATCGGCCCGTGTGGTTGTACACATAAGTATGCTGCTCGAAATCGAGTCATTCACTCCATGGGTACCTATTCCGAGTCCACCTCTATTACGGTAAAATGAATTTAATGAAACGAGATCACGGATTGTTTGCTTGAGAATAATACTCGAGCACAGTTCTGAACTCTTGAGGGTGCTCACACCGTGGGCAAAAGCCAAGGCATATGGAATTCATATCCCTTAAATGCATATGGTTCGCATGCCATCACATTGTGCAACAAAGGTGATTGACACCTTTGTCACAAAGTGCCTTGGCTTTTGTCCCTGGTGTCAAGTGGGTCATTTTTGGGGTGCAATATCCGGAGTGGGTGTTCGCGCGGTGTATAGATGCCGCCAGCCTTTCAACGCAGGTTCTGGAAGTAGTGCGCACCAAATATTTAAATCCTTTGTCCCCTATTTTAGTTGGAACTATTGGTTTTGCACATTATATTTTCCCTATTATTCCTTCATTTCTATCCCTATTACTGCTTCCAGTCGAGTATCTTCGCTGCGAGTGACGGTGATTTTTTCTGATAGCCGACGGTAATGTCACCATCCAATTGCTCATGATTAGGGATATCTTGCTATTGCTCCGTGTATTCGAAAATGGTCTTCGGATTGACCCCTCTTGATCAAGATTCTCTCTTACAAGTTATTTATAAACCATCGCAGAGACGTTATGCGGGGTCATGGCAAAGGCAACGCATACTGAGCACGATCCAAGTCTTCAAGTTTCTCTCTGTCACAACCCAAAATACCGAACGCAAACCGAACGAGCCTGATTGGGAGACGTCCATGCATGATTCACTAGTTGTGCTGCATTAGGTTGAGTTTTGATACTGAGATCACGCTACTGGGGATGTGGATTATTGAGGTGGAAGCGGTAAAGTAGGAGAAATCCTCAAGGAATTGTTCTTCCATGCAAGTAATCCCGGGATCGGAATTCATGAGCAGACATGGATCGTGCTGTGAGAATCCATGCTATCATTCCGACTGGCCATTTTTGGGGCAAGACGGCCTGGCCCTACATGTGGGCCACGTACCACGTAGGACTGTCAGGGGAACCACCCGCCCGTCCGTCCGTCCGTCCGTCCGTCCGTCCGTCCGTCCGGCTCCGGCCCATCGCACCGCCCCACTTCCTCGTCCGATCCTTCGTCCGGCCTCGTCCGTCCATCCGGCCTTCGGTCCTATGCCCCCGCCTACGCCTCCGTCTGGAACGTCGCCCTCCGTCCCTCCGGACTCCGACCCCCTCCGACCCCCCGCGTCCGGTCGCTCTCACTGGCACGTGCTATGTGATCAAGCTCGAGACCACTGCCGATCGATCCGGACACGTGCTACTGGCTAGTACCTATAAAAACCTCGCCTAGCGTGGGAATCCTTATCCTTTCTTCTCTTCGGATTCTCCCGCTAGGTGCGTATTCTAGAAACCTGTATTTAGTACTGTCAATTGAGTTGCTTCGGATTCTCCCGCTAGTCTCCCGCGCTCCCGCGCCGAGCTGAGGTTGCCCTTACAGCAGAAGAAAGGATCTAAGGGATCAACCGGTCAAGATTGCGAAGTTCGGCGTAGACTCGGACTCGGACCGCTACGCTAGCGCTCCGGCCTCCCCCACTTCCAATCTCGACCCCTCCTCCTTGATGGACGCCCCGACGCCCGGAAACGAGTCCGCGCCACCCGAGCTCCCGGATGTTTACATCCCGGAGCCGGCTGCCGACCCCGAATCCCGGCTGACAGCGGTAGAAAGCTCTCTCGCGAACATCGAAACCCTACTCCTCCGCGTTTTACACAACAACCAAAATCCACCCGCGACTGCCCCCGTCCCTGCCGCTCCGGCTCCGGCGGTGGGTCCAGACTTCACCACCCTCACCCCTGCAGCAAGATCGGTTCTCCGACCGAACCCCCCAGCCGTTTTCGACGGCGACCGGACTCAAGGACGGATGTTCCTCCACTCCGTCCTCACATACCTCCGACTAGTTCCGGAAGCCTTCATGGTCCACGGACAGGTCGTCGAGGAAAAACTCGTGCGGTACGCCATGTCCTTTATGGCGCGAGACGCGGCCGGACGATGGGCCGAACGACAGTCCGCAATCGTTCCGTTCCCATTCCCGTCCTGGGCGGAATTCGAGTCCGAGTTCCGGCTCCGGTTCGTAGAGGAAAACGAGCAAGACCAAGCTCTCCTCCGGTTGGAGACCCATAGCTACTACCAGGGCTCCCGCGACGTTTACCGGTACACGGACGACTTCGAGGAACTCGCCGCCACGGCCGGGTACACGGACCCGCTCGTCCGCGTCACCAAGTATCGCGCAGGGCTCGACCCGCGGATTAACGCGGCGATCACCACGTCCGGGACCGCTCCGGTGCTGCTAGACTACGCCGGATGGCGCCTCCGCGCCTTCCGCCAGTACGACGCCCTCGCCCGTGTCCGAGCGGGAGTACCTCCGACTCGCGCCCCGGCTCCGGCCGCACGCCCTCGCACTGGGACGTTCCTCCCAGTCCCCTCCTTCGCGCCTACTCCCAAAGCCGCGCCGGCGCCCGCCCTTCCACCTGGCATTCCAATGGATGTCGACCGGACCCGCGCATGCTTCACGCCGCGCACTTGCTTCCGTTGCGGCGCGGCCGGACACCTCGCTCGAGACTGCCCGACTCCCTCGGATGTCCGGCATGCGGACATCCTGGACGAGGTCGTCCGTCAACTCGGTGACGACCTCCTCGGAGAACTCTTTGCGCGCCTCTCTACCACCGCTGGGCTTCCGGCCGAGCCGGACACCGGAGACGCGGAGCCAGAGGGTTTTCCGGACCTGGCCGAGTGAGTGGTGCGCCCTCGGTCGCGTCCCCCAATCGTTACTCCTGCTTGTACAAAGATATACCCAATAAATCAGCAGTTGATACGAAAGGCGCACCCCCTATTCCCGCCCCGGAGGCCAAGACTGAACTTCCCCCTTCCCTTCCCCGCGTCCGCCGTCCGAGGTGGGAACGCAAACTACCCCGGCGGTACGTTATTGATTCCGTAGAGGGCCGGAACTCCCTGCACATTCCGTTGGAGATGCAATCGGTAGAGACCGCGGCTACGATGTCCGTGAAGGGTCTGGTTGACTGCGGAGCGACCGGAGACTTCATCGACTCGGAGTACGTGATCTCCCGCAACCTTCCCGTCCGGAAGCTCTCCCAGCCTATTCCGGTCCTCAACGTCGACGGCACGCCCAATGCGTCCGGAGGCATTTCCGGCGTAGTTGATATGGTCGTCAACTACAAAGGACACTCCGAACGCATCCAACTCGCGGTAACGCGGCTCGGAAAGCAGCACGTCATCCTCGGTTACTCCTGGCTTCAGAAGCACAACCCGGAGATCGACTGGGAGACCAAGGAAGTCCGGATGACCCGCTGTCCGACCAGCTGCAGCACTTGCCGAGAGGGGCTCCGCGCCGTCCGTTGCAACGCGAAGATCTCCGCCGCGATCCTCCGGCAGCTCCGCGAAGGTCCCGTCCCGTCTATCTGCGCCATTGACTCGGAGGAGTGGTGCGGAGATGACGGGTACGATCTGGACGACAACGGAGACAACTTCCCGGACCTCACTCCGGACCCGGACGACGATGACGGTGACGGAGACGACGAACTCGAGGACGGCGACCGGATTCTCTACACCGCGTTCGCTCCGGCTGAAGAAATCTGTGCGGGCAGCACCGTCTCTCAGAGGCTCGCAGAGGCCTACGCCCGGAACTCGGCCCCGCCCGGGACCTCGGTTCCGGCCTGGGTAGAGGATTTCTCCGACGTTTTCGATAAGGAGTCGTTCGACGCGTTGCCGGAACGTCGGACGTGGGACCACGCCATCGAACTCGTCCCGGATGCGAAACCGGCCAACTGCAAGGTCTACCCGATCTCCCCCCTCGAGCAGAAGGAACTCGACGCGTTCATCGAGGATGGGTTGAGCACCGGCCGAATCCGCCCGTCCAAATCCCCGATGGCATCTCCGGTCTTCTTCATCAAAAAGAAGGACGGAAGCCTCCGGTTCGTCCAGGACTATCGGGCGCTCAACGCGATGACCGTAAAGAACCGGTATCCGCTCCCGCTGATTAACGATCTCATCAACCGCCTTAAGGGAGCCCGGTTCTTCACAAAACTCGACGTCCGGTGGGGCTTCAACAACGTCCGAATTCGGGGAGGCGACGAGTGGAAGGCCGCGTTCCGTACCAACCGAGGGCTCTTCGAGCCCCTGGTGATGTACTTCGGCCTCACCAACTCTCCGGCCACGTTCCAGACGATGATGAACGACATCTTCCAAGACCTCATCCTCTCCGGAGATGTCATGGTATACCTCGACGACATCCTCATCGCTCACTCCGATCTCGCGCGCCACCGAGAGATCGTCCGAGAAGTCCTCCGGCGGCTCCGAGCGCACAAGCTTTACCTCCGGCCGGAGAAGTGCGAATTCGAGAAGTCGTCGATCGAGTACCTCGGCGTCATCATCTCGCACAACCACGTCGAGATGGACCCGGTCAAGGTCGCCGGAGTCGCAGCCTGGCCTGCTCCGGAGAACAAGAAGGACGTGCAGCAGTTCCTTGGCTTCACGAACTTCTACCGGAGGTTCATCCGGGCGTTCTCGGACATCGCGCGGCCCCTCTTCGACCTCACAAAGAAGAGCGTTGCTTGGACCTGGACCGCTGCCGCGGCCGCCGCCTTCCAAGCCCTCAAGGACGCGGTGACCGTGGAGCCCGTCTTGGTCCTACCCGACGAGTCGCGTCCGTACCGGGTCGAGGCGGACAGCTCCGACTACGCTACCGGGGCCGTCCTGTCCCAGCCGGACGCGAACGGAAAGTGGCACCCGGTCGCGTTCTACTCCAAAAGTCTGAGTGACCTCCAGCGCAACTACGAGATCCACGACAAAGAGATGCTCGCGATCATCCGAGCCCTAGAGGAGTGGCGACACTTCCTCGAAGGTACGCAGCATCCAGTCGAGATCTGGACGGATCACAAAAACCTGGAGTACTTCCGGAAGGCACAGAACTTGAACCGGAGGCAGGCGCGGTGGTCCCTGTACCTGTCCCGGTTTGACTTCGCGCTCCACCACCAGCCCGGACGCCTCATGGGCCGTCCGGACGCGCTGTCCCGTCGCCCGGACCACGGGGTTGGCTCGAACAACACGGACGTTACCCTTCTTCGCCCAGACTTGTTCCACGTCCGTGCGCTAGAAGGTGTCGTGGTGGCCGGACCCGAAGTCCCCCTCCTCCGTGACGTCCGGGAGGCCTTCGCGGGTGAACCGGACCTTGAGGACCCCGTCGCGCTTGTCGCGCGAGAGCTCCTCAAGAACCGGAACGTCCGCCCCCCCCGGTCGTCCGAGTGGCGTGTCGCAGAAGGGCTCCTCTACTACCGCGGTAAGATCGTCATACCGCGGAATACGGACCTCCGACGCCGGATCATCGCCCTGCACCACGATACCCGGGTCGCCGGACACGCCGGACGCTTCAAAACCCTCGAGCTCATCTCCCGGAATTACTGGTGGCCCCAGTTATCCCGTCACGTCGGCCAATACGTCCGAACCTGCGACCCGTGCAACCGGACGAAGGCACTCCGGAAGTTACCCCAGGGAGAGCTCCACCCGACCGAGATTCCGGAAGAACGCTGGGACACCGTCTCGGTGGACTTCATCGTCGAGCTCCCGGACGCGCACGACTTCGACGCCGTCATGGTCGTGGTCGACGTCCTGGGTAAGCGGGCCCATTTCAACGAGTGCCACACCGGCCTTGGCGCGGTCGGAGCCGCTCGGCTCTATTACCGGAACGTCTGGAGGCACCACGGAACCCCCCGGAAATATATCTCCGACCACGGGCCGCAGTTCGTCGCGGAGTTCACCACGGAACTGTGGCGCCTCATCGGGGTAGAACCAGCGACCTCCACCGCCTACCACCCGCAGACCGACGGCCAGACCGAGCGCGTCAATCAGGAACTCGAGCAGTTCGTCCGGACCTTCACGAACTACAAACAGGACGACTGGGACGAGCTTCTTCCGGCCGCGGAGTTCGCGTACAACAACCACGTCCACTCCTCGACGCAGCAAGTCCCGTTCATGACGGACACCGGAAGGCTCCCCCGGATGGGGTTCGAGCCCAACGGACTACGCTCGAAAGTGGAGTCCGCGAACGAGTTCCGAGACCGGATCGCGTCCGGAGTTTTGGAAGCCAAAGCCGCGCTCGTTAAAGCCAAGGACGAGTTCAAGCTGTACTATGACCGAAGGCGCACGCCCGCCCCAGAGATCAAGGTAGGCGACCGAGTCTGGCTGGACGCCTCCGACATCCGTACGACCCGTCCGTCCGTCAAATTTGCGGACAAACGCCTCGGCCCCTTCAAAGTCGCGAAGGTCGTCGGAAAGGGGGCGTACAAACTCGAACTCCCCCCCCGGTACTCCCAGCTCCACCCGGTCTTCCCGGTGGTGAAACTCCAGCTCGCGGAACCGGATCCGTTCCCCGGACGCCCCCGGAACGACGAACCCCCGCCCGTCCTTCAGACGGACCACGACGTTCAATGGGAAGTCGAGGAGATCCTAGAAGCGAAGGTCCATTATGGCAGCCTCTGGTACATGGTGCGGTGGAAAGGCTACAGCCCGGAACACAATAAATGGGTAAAGCACTCCGACGTCTTCGCCCAAGACGCCATCAATGCCTACTATCGCCGCTACCCTAACGCCCCGCGCCGGATTGCCTCGGCCGCTTTCGACTCGCTCTCGTTCCGGAGGCGCGACGCCCATGTCCGATTCATGCGTCAGGACGCCGCATTCCAAGGGGGGGGTGATGTCAGGGGAACCACCCGCCCGTCCGTCCGTCCGTCCGTCCGTCCGGCTCCGGCCCATCGCACCGCCCCACTTCCTCGTCCGATCCTTCGTCCGGCCTCGTCCGTCCATCCGGCCTTCGGTCCTATGCCCCCGCCTACGCCTCCGTCTGGAACGTCGCCCTCCGTCCCTCCGGACTCCGACCCCCTCCGACCCCCCGCGTCCGGTCGCTCTCACTGGCACGTGCTATGTGATCAAGCTCGAGACCACTGCCGATCGATCCGGACACGTGCTACTGGCTAGTACCTATAAAAACCTCGCCTAGCGTGGGAATCCTTATCCTTTCTTCTCTTCGGATTCTCCCGCTAGGTGCGTATTCTAGAAACCTGTATTTAGTACTGTCAATTGAGTTGCTTCGGATTCTCCCGCTAGTCTCCCGCGCTCCCGCACCGAGCTGAGGTTGCCCTTACAAGGACCGCTGACTGGCCTAGCGCTAAATTCGAAACGCCGACTGTTCGCTAAGTAGGTGACTAAATCAAGTTCTTCGGGACATATTGTTGAGCAGCGCTTGACGTAGGCCAAGACTAGCTGAGTAATGCTGGAGTTTATTAACAACAGATTTCGCTCTATCCATAATACATATCAACGGAGACTGAACAACATTCAAATGGAATATAAAAGTCCTTCCAACTAGTACTCCGCTATCTTCCGACGGTCCTCACACTGTCAGACCATTGTTATTGTCAAAACTGAAAACACAGGCACAAAAAGCAGATTTAACTTCGGCCACGACTGAGCAATTTCTACAAAATTTCCAAGTACCTCCACCCGAAGAATAACGTCAGTGCTTTGGAATCAAATGCCGACATTATCGGTTGTGCTTCTTCGGCACCTTGTCAGCCTGAGCACCATCGATTCTCAGGACGTCAATATTGCAGTCGCCCCGGGGCCAGCCCGAGGTTCACCTTTACTTTGCTTAAAGTCTCAGCGAACAGAGCGAGAATCCCAAGTTCGAACCTTCCCAATCCCACCATGGTCCTCAAACTTTAGGCACCTGCATTCGTCGCTGCCGGTGCGGCCATCGTTGCACTGACCCTCTGGGAGAAGCAAGTTCCATTCGAGCTTGTCCCCATCAACATGGATGCCAAAGAGCACAAAACCCCCCAGTTCCTAGCGATGAACCCGTTCGGCCAAGTGCCTGTTGTTGACAGTGTGCTTCCTCTTCTCCTCCCCATATCGCTGGTCTCATGCACATCGATTCCAGGACGACGATGGGTTCGTCGTTTATGACTCCTGACGAGGTAATACGAGGTTCACATATAGTGCCTGCTTTTGCACATGGACGCACTACGGCGTTACTGTCGAGCGGATCCATCGGCCGTTTGCCCCGCGTAGGGTTGGTCGATGATCAAGACTGGCGCTACTACTATGTCAATTTGTACGTGAAGCTATTTCGCATGAGGCATATTTACCTCATGGTTTGAAACAGCTTTGTGGATCGAGACATGTATATGCGGTACTTGGGCGGTGGAGTCGGCCACTACCAAGTTCCTATTCCGCTCGAGGAAGACCCCGCGCCAGCAGAGGAAGAGGAAGAAGACGAAGAGGGGCCCGAATGGCAGGACATCGAAGAGGTGCACCAGCCTCCGGTCACTCCGCCGGGGACGCCGCCCAACGACGAACCCGCCTCTCCGGTGTCTGACTCCGATTCCGAGTCGCACGACTCCAATGAATCCGAGGACAGCCCGAAATTGCCAGATGGTGAGTATGACGAAGAAGAGCCTGATTTGGGAGTAGAGGATGGAGAAGGGGAGATGGAGGACGAGGTAGAGGAGGGTTATGCTCCATTGTAAATATTTATTCTCCTTCAATATACTTGCTCGGGCTGCATCGTGACCGCGTGACAGCAGCGACTTCTTATTTTCGTGCAGGTTTTAATCAACTCTGCTGTTGGTACAGCCCCTTGTGTTTGAATTGACAGATAAAAACCTTCTCACATCATTTTTCCACTAACTGGCATCAACCATCCCCCGGCGTAACTCGTGTTAAGCCACCTGCATGAGTAGTGATGAAAATGGCAATTCTCTCATATCATCTGAATGATCAATAGGGGAAGTCAGAGTTGTTGATTCTGGCTCGATTCTGTAATCGATTCTTGATTGATTCTGAGTCAAGAATCGACTCAGAATCAACCGCCCACTCTGTCCGTCCCGGTTCTTGGTTTGATTGACCAACGATTCTGGTCTTGATTCTGTGGTTTTTTGTCACATCATCGCTTGATCATCGCCCTAGCTGCGCACTCACTCTCAACGCGTCGCTCATGCCTTGTCTTGCTCTAGGCTTTTTGCCTTCGCTCTGGGGTTTTTTCGTCCGCGCGCTTTTGGGTGAGCCGAGGGTTTACTACTAGTCAGGCTTCGTTCATGACCTTCGGAGTGGTCGTGGGCTTTTTGGTATGGGCTATGTTGGTGGATGAGAGGGGAAACTCAAAGGTGAACATCACATATATAAATTGATAAATAAAATCTTTTTATAACTCCATAACGGGAGCCAAGGGAGTCAAGGAAGGGACACCCGAGGTCAATTCTGATTTCGATTCTAGGGACTCCTCCAGAGGAGGAACATCGATTCTCGTTCGATTCTGAAAAAGTCGATTCTGGGTTGATTCTTGATTCAGAATCGATCAAGAATCGAATTGCCGAATCGACCCAGAATCGACCTTGAATCGAGAACTCTGACTTCCCCTAATAATGATCAATTACATATGATGCGTCTTACAAACTGCTCTCGTTGCGCCTCCGCGGACTCAAATTCGAGACAGATACGCTGCTCACCGACACTTTGTCTTTGGGCTCACACAAATGACTTGGACCACTCCCTTCCAAACTTGACAATTACCGTGTTTTCGGCTCGAGTTTATTTTATAGTTGAAACATTGGTTGACTCACGTGGGTAGCCTCAAGGAGCCCACCGTCACTGTCGCCACCTCAGTCTGATACGCAAACAAGAAAAACGATGCCTTGGAGTCTCGGTCGTCGCTATCCCGCGCGCCTCGCGGCTCTTCACCGGCGGGCAAGGCTTGGGCGAGCAAGCGGCGGACTCGTGGCGCCTCAGACTACTGTCTTCATCACTTTCACTTCTAGACGACCAAGACATGGCTATCTAATTCGACTTCCCCCGCCCGCCCATCTCGAATCTGTTCCTCAAGTCACCGCTGGTCCACAGCGCGTCTTCAAGTGGATCCGAGAGCGGTTCTAGTCGCGAGCGGCGAGTCGAGCCCGATGCCGAGCGGGATGCTGATGACGCCCACGCTCTCGCCTACGGCCAAGAGTGCACCTAGTGATGTTCCGGCCTGGGCTTGGCCTGAAAGCCCCGGCTTGGGCTTGGGCTCGGCTTTGAAAACCCCCAAGCCAAGCCCGAGCCAAGCCCCGAAAAGCCCCGGCTTTGGCCCAAGCCAGGGCTTTTGGCTGGGAAATTTCAGGAAATGGGGGCCCGGCCTGGCAAAATTCCAGGCCGAGCCCGAGCCCAACCTAAGCGAGGCCGGGCCGAGCTGAGGCCAGGCCGAAAAGCCGGGGCTTCGCGGCCTCAGGCCAAAGCCGGAACATCACTAAGTGCACCCCATCTGGAGCTGGGGCAGGCGCTGCACGGCCAGTGCATGATTCTGTGCGAGAGCATCAGGCCGCTCACCATCACCAAGTGCGCGGTCTTGCCCGTCCCGCAGCCTGTCACGTCCACGTCCCGCCCTCCCAGCACAGATACCATGTGAAGCAGACGACGAACATGCATGACAAGACGATGACAAGGACTACACCTCGCATGCCCGCGGCTTCATCACGCCCGCCCCGCCCCTACTGCCGTCCTTTGTTCCCCGCCTAGATGCTTCCCGACGGAGGCGCAGGGCGTCCCATGGGGTGTGGACAATGACGAGGGGTGGAAGGAATGTGCCCTGGGCGACGGCTACGGGTACGACGAGGTGTCGCCGTCGCCGGTCGTTGCGTGTCCCCTCCCCCTCCCCCAGCTCCTCGTCGCCAGTGTGGACCTTCCCCCCCTCGCCCTTGGAGCATGCACCCGCATCGGCGCCCGCCCCGTACACAGGCTGCGCACGTCGCAGGTCCACCCCTCCTCCTCACCGCCCCCGCCACTGGTACGCACTCGGCCTCAGCAACTACGATCGCGCTCGCGTGCGCGTCGCTGTGCGCAGAATACTTCGGAGTATTACGCGCCCGCTCACCGTCGCCTACTTCTGCAACCTACACTTACAAGCAAGAGCAGAAGGAGCGCCACACGCCCGCGCCCATCCTCCGCAGCCGCTGGTCCTCCTCCACGCTCTCCTCCGTGCACTCCGCTCACGGGCACGAGTACGGGCACCACCCGCGCTCGGCCGCCTCGCCTCGCCGAAGACGTTTGCGTTCGCGAGGCGGTATTTCAAGGCCCCTTCCTCGTCTTCTGCATCCAGGTCTACGACGCCCAAGTCGACGCCGTACAAAGCGAAAGCGATACTGCGCTGCATCCCCACGCAGTGCAAGCGCCTGACGACGACGGATGTGCTGGTCATCGCGCCCCCGCTGCTGCCTGCGTCGTTGCCCGCTGTGCTGAGTCCCGGACACCGTATTCTGCGACGGCGACGGCGCAGTGGACCACACGTCCCACCCCCTGTGGTGTCAGTGCTGGAACATGCGCCGCGCAGACCCCCAGCCCCGCGCTCCACGCGGCGTACGCGACGCAGCACTTGCCGCGACGCGCGTCGAATGCGAGTGCGAGCTGTTCCCAGCTCTCTACTAGCTGGTGGCCAGCTGCATGCGTCTATTAATATCACAGTGCATTATTTCGGCCCATACCAAAACTCTTCACGCATTTGTATCCCAGTCTTTAGTACCATGCTTTTGCCATGCTTGGAACAATTGGTATTCTGTCTACTTGCCCTTCGTGTGCTGGAGGTATTACCTGTAGGAATGTTCAACAAATGATCTCCAAGGCCTTTAGCGTGTGCTGTTTGTAACTCAATGTCGAGAAGGAAAATTAATAGAACACGCAGTTACGAGAAGTCGGCGCCCCACACCCTCCCAGCCAGACTTGAAGAAGGAAACGAAAATCTCAGCTGGTCTGTGCGTGGGACAAACGTCATCAGCGATCACGTGGAGGTCGGTCGGTTTGGCATCAAATCTCTCTCTTCCTTTCCTCCCACCCCCTCGACGCTCTCTCGTGTACCCAGCGTCAATACGTCAACTGTGGCGATAGTAGCAGGGTTGCTGGATGTTGAGGCCCTTGGACTTCCTCAGGACTTCCTCAAAGACTAAGTATGGTGAGCCCAGCGAAGCGGACGCAATCACAATGGCACGTACAGAGTCATCAATTCCCTCCTCCCTTCAAGTTCCATGCTCGTCAAACGATGCGCTTTGTCCCACACGATTCCTCGACCGTATCAAACAAGCACCGTGATCTGTCGGCGATCAAGACTGAAATGCAAGGAGCAAATCTCGACCGCAAACCGCAAGTCCTACGTGCTCAAGCACCAGAACGGACCTCAACCGATTCAAGATCGCAAGCCCTCATCCCCAAATTGAGCTTCGATCTTGGCGCCCACCATCCCAAGCCACCAATATGTACCCTATCGCAAATACCGCGTTCACGCCGGTGGCAGCAACATGATCGTTACACTCCTTGGGCTAGCTCGGCAGCAATTGAAAATGTGCGGTCCTAGCAAGCTCGGCAATATTATGTGTCACTTCAAGTCTGCTGCCTCAATCTTTTGCGGCACTACTGTATCCCCATACTAGCTTGGCGCAAAACAGCATTGACTGCAAGAACCTCAAACATCCTCTCGTTCATTTCACGTGCGCGTACTTCGTGTACATGCTTCCCAGTCTTCGCCCTCCAGCCCCGCCCTGAAACCAATAGCTAGTACGACAACCACCAAATGGCTGCGGGAAACGATGAGAGCAGCGCGGTAGTATCCGTTTAGTCATATGTAGTTACAGCTGCAATTTACTATTTTCCATTCATCTGCTGCCTGCTGTCAAGTGCGAAATAATACATGAAATGGATGGCTGCTCAGATGGTGGCAAGATTGATGCTCAGCTGGCCACCAGACCAAAGGTGGCTCCAGTGTGGACCTATTCAGAAATGGGCTGGTGGCCAGCCTTCGGCAGGCTGGTCCCAGCTAGAAACGACATGTATTCGGCAGTTTTTTTCCAGCTCGGAAACACGTGTCCGCCATTTGGCGGTGTATCATTGACAATAATGTATACAAATTCGATTTCTTGCATGTTTGTTTGTTGGTCGAGGCCATTGTTTGAGTTAGAGTGCTCACTCAATTGTTACGAGACAAAAAAGATTGAAAAGATCTAGAGGACAAAGCGCAAAAGAATGCACCGCCACATGGCGGAACTTTGGTTACAGCCGATTGTCCGAAGTCGGTTATTGAAGGACCTTGGGTGATTGGAACGACGCTCCGGAACATGGATGCGGGTAATCAGTCGGTTGTGCCCGGTAAAACTCGCCCATTGAGCCAAAAAGAACAAATTTAAACCGAGAGGAACAGCGAGTGATAGCGGAGTTTGAATTTGCTTCGGTCATCTCGGTCCTCGTCACATTTTTTTATTTAAACAAATGAAGCAAAGTTGTGTACATATGTACCTCCAACTGAGGACCCAGGACGTTTTAGTGAGCTGGGTTTTGGAGCGCTTAGCGCTGCCAGAACGCAGAAATTGTTTGCCTCCCATGTTGAGCTTCAACCACCCGGGCAATGACAAGGAGTCGACGCGATAACCAGGATGTCAAGTACATTATTACGCACCTTTCGTCAACGCTTTGGTCTTTGGTAATATAATTTCATGGAGAGGGGTGGTTCGCACCCACCCGAGGACTTGATGCGTTGAAATTTATTATGACATTCATTTTTTGGTTGCACGAGCATCAAAGGTGAGTAAATCGCTCTCTAAGATCATATAATGAGCATTCTGGTGGAGTTTGAAGATGCTGCCAGCACCGTGTTTCAGCTCCTGCTTCAAGTTGGAATCAAAAGCTTCTGTTTGGATAGTAAGCGCCCTGGACCAATAGATCCTGGCACGCACTACGAGTCCTTACCGCTTATCTGAGGTCTAAAGCTGATAAAAAAGCCCTTGTGGAGGAAATTAACTCGCTGTACATGACTGCTGCTGCATAAAATTGGTGGGAGAGCTGGTGGTTCGAATCCCACCCGAGGACTGTGAAGCATAACCTTTTTTGGTGCAAGACCATCAAATGTGATGTGAATCGCTCTCAGACTCTACCATTACTTTGTGATTCGTGAATTTTGAAGATGGTCAATGCGAGGAGGACATTATCCAATCGAGCCCGCTTTTTTGTCTTCGAGACTGAGAAATTTGTTTCCGAATCTCACATCCCATCTCGCCCAGCTGGGACGACGCTCCGCCCTCGGCAGAAACTCGACAATTGAGCATTAAAAAAATTTAAACTATCAGTGAGTAAACTTGGCCATCTCGGTCATCGTTACGGTTTTTGTATTTATGTAACCGAATCAAGCGAGTTGTATATGTATGCACCTCCGATTGGGGGCCGAGACTTTGTCGTGAGATTTAAATCTGGGGTTTGGTGCACCGAGCGCAATTTATTTCCTCCCATGGTGAACGACCCCGAGCTGCAAAACAAATCTACCGTTCGTGAACAGCTGGTCTGAGTCTATGGCGGTGCACTGCTCACCATGTGTTTAGGTTTTTTTTGGGTCAGATTGTCAAATTTTCAGGGTCATCCATCCAAGGAATGGAGAACGTATGTTCACCCCGGCGCCATCATCAACAAGTTCTTCGAGTCAGTCCCTCCTTCCAATTCTCGCCTCTGTTCTTGAACTTATTTATTCTGGTTGATCGAACTTGGAAGAGCTCCCCTCTCATTATCGGCAAGCTTAGCATATCCAGAAACCTCTGAAGTTAAAGTAAAGCATATTTGATAGACAGAACAGATACAGTACAATCTCCTTGACCAAAACTTATGACCAATAATGCGCCGAAGACTCTCACTATGGATCCACATCGGCAAACGTGGTCCCCATCGCGATCTGGTCAAACCACACCTGCCTAACCGGCTGTGTCCCCTTCATTCCCCCATCGTCATGCCACCCATTAGCATAAAGCCCAACGCGGAACTGGAACTCGCGGGTATCGTCGATGGTCGTGGCCGTGTTCAATTTCTCCAACACCTTCACCCCGTCAAACCAAAGCTTGTAGAACCCGGTGCCGTCATTCTGCCAGTTGGCCTGGATGACCACCTTGTGCCAAGTGCCGGCAGACACGATGGCCAGGTTCTTGAAATCGGTGGTCACCTGGCTGCAGACGGTACCTGTTTTCAGGCGGGAGGCCAACTGGTTGCCGAGGACCCACACCATGCTCGAGGGCATCCAGTCGTCGCAGCCGGTGTCGGTGAAGTCGGCTTCGAACTGGGCTATGTTGTATGATTGCGCCGGCGAGAACTGCCAGTCCTCCTGCAGCCGGAAGACAAATCCGTAGAAGCTCTGATCGCCGCGGTGGTACCCCTGGGAATGGTGCACCTCGGAGTGGTAGCGGCCGGTGTAGGACGGGTCGTACGTCTGCGTCGCCTTGATGGCGGTGCCGTTGGTGCCGTAGACGACGTTGGTAACTTGGTCCAGCGTGCCTTTGTTCTCTGTTTGAACAGAGTCCCAGCCTGCCGGGGTGGTGCCCCGGTTGACGAAGGTTTGCGTGGCCGAGGCCGTGGCTGAGAGGGCGGCGAGGACGCCGATGAGGGTGGGTGTGAGCTGCATAATGCGAGCTGGGGAAGTTGAGCTGATTTTTCGGGTGGTATTTACACCCGAAGAAAGTGAAGGATTGCTGCTTAGCGCAGGGGGTTTAAATTCACTGAGGATAGAACATTTTTAGCTTGGACGCGAGGGTCCGTACCGCTCAAAGAGCCAAGACTTCTTGCAATACTGGACTGTCACGAGCAATAATCACCAAAAGGTTCAGGTGATGGGTGACAGGTGGTCGTGAATTGCACAATTTTTACCCAGATGACAGTGGCCTCATGGTTTTTGAGTCTAAATGGGTGAGGAGGAGGAGGAGCATGTTAACTGCGGAGGTCCCGATGAGGACCTTACGTAAATACATAAGCCTCGATTATGAGAACAAGGGTCAAACTTTCGGTCCGGCAGTCGCCACCGATTTTGTCGGAACTCGACTGTCCAGAAAGAGAGTTCCCCAATAAAATTCTGTGCTTGTTCCAAGGAAGCACAGATTGAAAGCCTTGTGAGAGCGGTGCTGGAGATCTCGAGGGTCGAGGTCATGTCAAGTGTCTTTAGCTCCGGTCCGGCGGTGCGGTGAGCGAAGTTTGGCGCGTCCCGTCCTCTAATGAGAAACCCTGGAAAATTCTAATGGCGACCCGGGCCGGCAATGTCGGACCTTGATAAATGTGTGCTCCCTTTCACTAAATCTTTCCGTTCGAGTTTGTAATGCGTGTCGATATCAATGGTTCTCAGTGATCTTCGTTGATCAGAGCGAAAACGAAGTCCGTGTGAGGATCTGACAACCAACACGGTTGGGCGATCCAGGGATCACCACCACGGAAGCAAGGGCCTGAGATTTGTCGAGTTATGGCAAAGGGATGGGCACGTGGAGGATGTATGTATGTAGTCGAGCTCGAGAGAGACAGAAATAGAAAAAGAGCCCAGCTGGCAAGTCTAATCCAGTGCATTCCGAATGTCAACTTTTTTAGATGATGTGGCAGATTTCGTTCCGCTCTCTGATACTAGCAGCCTGGAGGTACACAGGTCGGCCCGGATCCAGATTACAGATCACAGTCAGAGACTCATGATCATGTCTTGCGGTGGCATTTTCGATGATTTTTTGAAGGCATTCACAGGCCAGTGGGTAGTCTGCCACCTAAGAGTTGATCGTCGATTTTAGCATGCATTACCTCACCTTTAGGGATTCTAGGGTCTATGATTAAAGTTTCGCATCTAAGAATATCCTGAGCCGTTCGAACTGAGATGATGTTCCGCATTTTATCTCTCCGGCATTCCCAAAAAGGCAATAAACACCGACCACATAGAACATGCCGCTGGGGCCCGGATTCGCGGCGTGTATCTAGGTTGCGCACGAGCCACTGGGGCCACACAGTGTGGCGCTCGGAACATGCGCGAACGGGTGGCTCCACCGCCAAAAACATGACGTGAATGGCTTCGGTCCGAGAGCCACTGGGTGGCTCCAGTGGCTCGTGTGCAACCTGATATGCCATATCCGAGCAGATAGGATGTATCTTAAAATGCAGGAGACAGAGAAGGTTAAATAGAACCTTCACGTGCATTCCACGCCAACTGACCTCACCTCGGCATCGCAACGGCACTTCCTCCACCGCGGAAAACTCCGCAGAGCAGAACAACTGTCGCGGCTCGCAAAACATGTAACCTGGGACTGGTCTTGCTAATAACTCGGACTAGCTGCAAGATAAAGATATACTTTAATTTAAATTCATTCTTCACAAGTGCTAATGGCACACTCCAACGGAAGAGAGAGAAAAAGGCCTTTGGAACGGCGGCACGGTCTTCGATGACGGGAAACAACTCGAAAAAACGACTGAATACGACCGCAATGAGCGATGAAAGTCAGAAGCGCAACACAACGCACCTGTGCATTGACGAAACGTGACGACGAAGACTCATTGCAGGGCTCTGTACTCTCCCGTATCATTGTATTAGCCTCACCCTGGATCAATTAAAATACCAAGTGTCAATCAAGCTCATGCCTCTAAGTTTTTTTCAAGTTTGTGAGCGGGGATGGGGTCCTAGTATTAATTACACTTCAAGTCTAGCTCAGGAAGAATTTTGTATGAAAGCCCTTATTGGACAAAAGTAATAAAAAAAAACATGTTTCAGGCCAGGGATTCTGTTTGTTCGATGATCACAGCTTGAGTTTACAATGAGTCCTATTTTTTTTGTGAAGTTGAACCAAATGAGAGAAAAGACGAGTCGGAAGAACGCAGCTACGAAGTATTTAGCAGAGGCTTTGACTACATTCAATATTTTCTCCGAGAGAGCTTATGAGGTGGCCGTAAGAGGGTCAAGAATGATTGAATAATTAGTAGAAAGCAGGGGCTCCGAGTTGAGAGATACACGATGGAATTGGAGCGATATGATCGGATTCGACAGTTAATCACCGCCGTCGACCGAGATGCCCGAAACTTGCATTCAACTCTTCTGGTGGTCGCTACGCATTTTAAACGGGTTAAATGTATTCTAGAGCTCCCATCTAGCAAAATTTCAATTCAGGGGCATTTTTGGTCAGAGTTGGTAGCCAGCGGCCCAAAGTGCATCAGTCCTCGGAGGTATTTTCACCGTTGACATAGATGAAATTACACAAATCTGACGCACCGTCAGTGGCGTCCAACCACGGAGGCAGAAGAGGTACTGATGCAAACGGTCCTCCAAAAGTTGTTTGATTGAGCGCCCCAATAAAGGTAGTGGGAGTCATCGAATCGTGAACGAAGTTGGTAAACTATGGAAAGCCGGACAACCACGCTCCTTTGATCACCGTCGCTTACCCGATTAGGCAGGCGGACCGCAGACACTCCCGTGCCACATCAAAGACTCGCAACGCGATCACATGAGTCGCATGCCAGTCTAGACATTCTGAATTTTCCCCGGACACAAGCAATCTCTGATATCCCAGGGCTTCCCGCTTTTGAGACGTGATTGGTTAATGCCCAGGGTTTGCCCGTTCCACTGTACTTTGAAACCTTTTTGTGAAAACTGCGTACCTTTAGCAAGTTGAGGGCCTCTTGCCATCGTAACTGTGAGGGTATAAATACCGCCAAATGTTTAGACATGTACTATCTGACTCTCTTGCAGTGCACAATTTCACTGGCACCTGGACAAAATTACAACGCCGCACCAGTTTCCTGAATGCTGCATTCAACCAACTATGCTTCTGTCGGCGGATCTACCTTGTCAAACCAATTACAGATTCATTCCGATTTTGTGGTTGAATTATAGTTCCGTGATTCCGGAAATTGCTGGACTGATACTTATGAAATAGCTTCGAATTTTACTACAGCCACGGAAACTTCAGATGAGCGTGGTTGTCCAGTTGTTTGCGGGCGACCAACCATTCTTTGCCACATGATTGCCCGGGATCCCCTAGTTTTAACTGCACACTCATGACTAGTTAACCTGATCTTCCATTGTTGTTACTACCGACTGACAAGGTGCAAATTTGCTTGAGTTTCGACTCAGGCAGCTTATACATACATGCCAGGTACTGCCTTTTACATGTGAAGTTCAATTACTCTGGTTTTTGTGGATCTTTTGACCCAGTTCCTCACGGGTTATTCTTCCTTCTCTGCGTATACCATGATTTTAAGCTGTCCCACTAGATTGTTCGAGGATCGCCGTTGCAGTAAACTTGAAGGTATTTTTGAGGGTCTTCTGAATTATCATTGTATTTCCCTAATCATATTGGTTACAGATCATTGCATGCTCGTTCACGCGTTCATTTTGTTGCAACACTTTTCCCTCTGCCAAAACCTCGCACAAGCCAATAATTCCTGCGTTTGCTGCCATGTATCTTTGAAGCCATACACTTTATTTGCCGGGTTGATCTTCCAGTTCAACAACGCATCCAATCTTTGGCATTGTTCAACACACCAGAGTGCAGCTCCCGGATTTGCACCTGTGCAAAATCATGCCAAATTGGGCGTAGTTCTGCAGAGAACAAACCCTGTTCAGCACTGCTGATCAAATTCGCGCCTTCCCAAGGAAACAAACCAGTGTCTGTTCAAACACCAAGATGCATTTCTTACCTGTTGCTGCTCCTCATTTTTTCATCCAAATCTTGGGGCAGAATTTTCAACTAAGGGTTCATGCTGTATATGCACCACCTCGCCATTTACTACAACCTAGAATATAATGAGTCTGTTTTCGAGACACTGACTATTACCGTTCCCTCGTTAATTCCATCAAGCAGCCCAAGTCCTCTCATTCAGAAAAACAGGACAATCACAGGACATATACACACCTCGCAGGTCACCGAACTTATGTTGCCGTCTCAGCATAGCAGCGCTCTAGTCAATTTTCGGTGCCAGTTTCTCTAGTCCATTCTGCGGACCCGTGAATTCATTTCTGTGTGGGTTATGTGTTCTGGCAAGGGGATACGCAGGACAGTGGACTCGGCAGGGGATCCGTTGAATGAATATCACCGTCAAAAGGTTGACGTTTAAAGTTGAAGCGCGCTGACACGCGACTCATGTGATCGTGTTGCGATGCTGATGTGGTGCGGGAGTGCCTGCGGTCCTACTACCTAATTGGGTAAGCGACGGGGATCAAACGAGCGTGGTTGTCCGGCTTTCCATAGTAAACGTTGTGAATATCAACAATAAACGTTGATCTGATTGGACATTTCAATAATGTTAAGACATCTGAGGAAACTAGGAAGAAATTAAACCCACCCATATTCGCCCATTTTTTGGCAGGCTCTGGATTCAATTTGCAGTCCTTACCAACTTCAACCCAGTCGAAGGTTGTGTCAAATTTAGCTCAATCTCTCACAGAAATTTTAGCTTTAAGCACAAAAATCTGGGGGAACCAGTGCATACCCTTGTAATGCAACACAAATCTGCTGCACACCATATCGGGAAATGTTGTATCCTGGGTTGAAACGTGAACCGAAACATTGAGGGAATTTTGCCATTGGTGCGGAAAATGCTGGACCAATGGCAAAATTCCCTCAATGTTTTGGTTCATGTTTTGAACCAGGATAAAACATTGCCGTATATGGTGTGCTGTGTGAATATCAGGCTGACAAGGGCCTTGCATTGCCTTGCAAGGTCAATAACAGCTAAGCGGCATAAAAGGCTAGCACAGCCCTTGCATAGCGTTGCCAGGCACATCTAGCCTGCCGCACTACAGAAGGTCACATAAAGATTTCCTGGTTTTGGTGATGGAAAGTCGGGCCATCTGTCGTTACATCGGCCTGATCAAGGCACGAATCTCCTGCCCAAAGGCCTCAAGGAGCGCTCCCTGGTCGAGCAGGTCGCCTCCGTCGAAGCAGCAACCTTCTATCCGGCGATTCTGGCAGTAGTCCAGGAAGTAGTGGGGAAATCGTGAATTACTATTGAACCCAATGACACTCCGCGATTACGTCTGACTTTAATCCAGACGTCGGGGCCTCATCATTGACCAAGCTGTCCTTGATAAAGCGCTGATAAGATTCAAGGAGAAGCTTGCCGTTTATGACATTATTCTTGGTGAAAACAGGTTCCTGGCCGGAGAAGTGAGTATCCTACGTGCCTTTGACGAGTCCGGAATCCCCTCCTTTTGGAAAGGAATTCTCCCTCGCTGATCTGTGCCACTATGCGTATGCGCCCCTGCTCGCAGACGCTCGTATCGATGTCATGACGAGCCAAGGCCCCAATGTCACGCGGTGAGTACTTTGTTTCTTGTCCATGTCTATCATCTATCGTCTTTATTGACGCGCCCACGTTCCCGAAGTTGGTGGAACGAGCTGATATCCCGTCCTGGGTAACGCTGAAATCAGAGGGGCTCCAAAGCAAATCGAGCTATTGGAAGGGGAAACGTGGAATAGAATAAAGAGGTACCTAAGTTGGGATTAAGTAAATGCATACCTTGCGAATTTCTGGTGACTGCAAACGAATGGGCTTGGAGGCGATTCCACTGAATGGAAAACAGCAAATGCCGGAAAGTCCGCTCCACCACGGGAGAACCCAATTGGTAAGTTCTTCGCCCAGTATATCGGCCCTCGATCGCAATGTGGGATTCTGAAGTTATGATGGAGCAGCTGCCACCGAGTCGCAGCACGATTGCGGACTGAAATCGCAAAACAAATGCCAGTCAGGCTAGCCCGCTCGTGAGTCCCGCATCTGGGCCAATGCGAGCCCAGAATTAAGGCGAGAAGCCGTAGGTGGACGATCCAATAGATGGGGAAGAAGGATGAAACCCTTGGCTCGCAATATTTGAACTCGATGGCGAAATCGCCCACAAGATCAAATAGCGAGTGCTGCCTGATCTTCCGGGCGATCGCAAACCTAGGGTAAACAGAGGATCTCCTGGTCAAACGAGTCAAAGAAAAACTGAATCGAACGACAAGAGAGAGGTGAAAAATCAAGCAAGAATCGAGATGGTAGGCAAGAGACGCGCAGTCAAGAAGAGAAGGCTGCGGCCAAATATGTTTCTTCTCCGCAACTCTGCTTAATTTCAACTTGCTTCAACTTTCACCTTTTGGCGGGCCAAAGCGTTCAAGCCGAAGCGAGTGCCGCGGCAGAATGATGAGGGTATACATCATGAAACACAGCCAGCCACTTCCTCTCCCCTACGTTGTCTCAAACCAAGAATTTACACCAGGTCGCGAGAGGGACGAGGAGAAGGGTGAGGGACTTCTGTATGTATACTCTGTACCCTCGACCAACGTCCTCTCCTCTCTCCACGAACGACCTCGCCTCGTGCGCGTCGAATGAATAACGGGCGCAGGGAGAGTATGAAGGTAAGGTAAGGTATCGGTGCGGAGCAGCTCATGGATCGTGGTACAGAGGTGTAGCATGCAGAATGCAAGGGGAGGTGAAGCGTGCTCAAAGACAGTCGTCGGGAAAAGAGCTTACTTCTACTCATTCCACTCTCCAGTGCGAACCCGGCGGGTGGCGAGGTAACGTGGCAGCTGGAGATCCACGAGGGCGACCAAGCGAACGAGCGAACGAGCGAGCTGTGTTGGGTTTGGGCATCAGTAGAGTATCGTGGGGTGAGACTGTCAAGAATTCAATGAATGACTTGCTCCGAGTCCGCGACGACGGTTCGCTCTCCACACTCCACACTGAAGGTCACGCGGAATATTTAGGGGTTAGGGTCTATACGTTACGCTCTGTGCTGTTGGAGCGGGTCCGGAGTTACGCTGCGGTGTAGGCCAAACAGCGGTCGCGTCGCATCATCGCTCTCTGTGTATAAAGAAAGGAGAAGGAGGAGTGGTCGTGCGGGGGCGGAGAGTTGAGGGTCGCGCAGAGCATGTGTAAAGGAGGAGAAGGGGCATGGAGGTGGCGCCTATGGCATGCGCCCCGGTGCGGCACAGCTCTAAGAGGGAAGGGGGTTAACGGCCGGGTCAGATCCAGGGAATAAAGGGAGTCATGAGGTACGAGGCGGCCTCTGGTATGGTGGACTATCGCGCCGACAGCGCACGACGGTCAGAGCCGCCGCGGCTTTTAGATGAAGACGCACAACTTGTAGGCGACGACTAGAGATACGACTCAGAGCCAAGGATTCCAGATCAAAACCGACGACGACAACTCGACGAGCGCTGTCTGCTGCTTGGTTTAATGTGGTCAAAGTGAGAGGAGCAGACGGCGCAGCGAAACAAGAGATGCTATTCCTTGATCCGTGTACGCGAGCCGTCGGTCGAAGCCAGTCGACTCCGCATTGATTCGAGTCCGGGAATCTCGGGCCGGGATCGCTTTTTTGCTTACCATGAGGTGCGGACTTCCCGTAGTCTGATAGTAATCACGGGCCGCTTGTTGGCGGACCGTCAAATTACAAGCGTGGCTGTGCCTCAAGCCGTTGTTCGTTCGTACTACAAGGAACACGACATAACTATGTCTGAAAATATTCGTGGAGGTTTATGAACTGAAATGGATAATGTCTCCAAGCAAGAGTCAAGTGTTTTAGCAAGCCAATCCTGCAATTCATGATCAAGCCATAAATATGCTTAGCCAATCTGCCGTTACAAACCTATCCAATATCCTCCCAATACCTCCCCCAATTGCTTAGGGCTAAGGGAGGATTTGTTTCATTATCATACCTTCTATACACCCAAATATTTGTAGAATAATTGCTCCAGAGGGCGCCGTAGAACAAGGTAGCAGAATATTGATCAATCCCTTTTACGTAATCTGTCGGTCTGCCAACAAGCACCCCGTGATTACTAACAGACCATATACTAGTACATACTTGTATCGTCACTAGTATATTGGTCTGTCACAGAGACTACGATCAGCTCAATTATCAACAACGGAAATTATCTGAGATCATGTTCGTTTGAGTTTTTCTTCGCTTTAGAAGAGGCAAATGGGTAGGGGAAATAGGTAAAATCTCCTGGCTACGGATATTCTACCTCAAAGCGAGCAGAATCAATGAGAATCTATTGGATTCAACTACCCTTCCGCTTTGCGAAACAACGGTCATCAATCGCCAAATGAGGCTATCATTTGTTTCAAGCGCCATAATATCGAGGGTTCCACGTGATCAATTGTTGAAAGTCAAGTTCAACTTGAACTTGTGAGAATCCAGACCAGGAAAGGGATGTCGGATGCTCGACGCTACGCGATTACTGCATCCTTTGACCCGGAAACCTTCACACACGTAGGCCAGCAAGCGACGGACCGTCAAACAAACGGACGATGGGATTCACCATACTTATTGGTCCACATGGCCTTGCGGGGGTGTACGACCGCTGACGGCCATCTCTGACCGTCGTGGTGCCAAACTGCGGGCTTGGCGATGACTGCTCTGATCTACCGGTCGAACTTGTATTCTCATTGGCAGACGCATTACATGATGACAGATACGTCGCATCAATTTTAATCACCTCGCGGGCCCGTGAAGCACATATAAAACTCCAGAGAATACAGCAGACTATCCCACCGCCTCCTTTAAGCTCGCCCACTCTCACTTCTTCGTTCAATCCCCGTTCCGCGGTTGTTGCTCCAGCTACGATGCTTCTTTCTTGGGTCTCTGTGGTGGCTCTCGCCCACCTCGTCGCAGCCTCGGCGCTTGAGGCTGTCCAGCCACGCGTATCCGTTAATCCTGTGAATTGCATCGGCTACGACAAGAACCTTGGGTTCTACGACTATACTTCCGAGCTTTACAGCCCTGGCTGCGCGGCTGTGGTATGTCTCTTACAGATGATGACTTGAGGTATAAGCTTATTAAAGCGAGCGTAGGCATTGTCGTGTCTGCACGAGAATGGCACCAGCATCTGGAGCCATCAGCAGTGCGTCGCGGCGGCGACGTGTGATGGAGTGCGTTATTTCTCTCTTCCACCCGCAACGTTTCGGATCTGACTCGCCCTTCAGACCTACGGGGTCATCACGATCAATCAGTGCCAGAACCCGAATGTATTGGCTGCTGGAGATATCCCCAACCTAGCTTTTACGGTGAGATTCTGCTAGCATCAATGCTGGCTAGGGCTATCCTCATTCAACGCTGCTCCAGATCTGGACCAATATTGTTGGCTCGTGCGCCGATGACGGCTGCGTATGTACTCTCTTCCTTTCCGCTGCACCTCGTGCCTGATATACTTGCTGCAGCCAATGACGCAACAAAATTATATCGATTTTATCTACGGCGCCATGTCCGCAGCGAACGTTACTGAATGGCCCAGGTACGCATTACTTGCCATCAAAACTATTTTTTGCTGCTGCTCTCCGCTTTGTTTTGCGCTTTCTGACACAATAGGCAGCTCCGTGGACGACGTGATCACCAACTGGTGGCAGCCCATGCTCGCCTGGACTGCCACCGGCGACAGCATCCCATACTCCAACTTCAATGATTGGCTGCATTGGTCCAACTCGTAGAATAGGTGCCCATAAGCGGTTCGTGGACGAAGGAGGGTGGTGTGGGTGTAATGGTTGGGGTTTCCTCTCGACTGCGGTAGTATACTTTCACCATCTATTAATCGTTGTTGCAAGAAAATGTGGACGTCCCAACTTTCATCAAGCAGAAGCAACGAAAATGTTTTGCATTGAATTCCTCTTTCAGGGTGTGACGGCCATCAATCGGCGCCTGAATCCATCATGTGTTTTCTCGGCTCGGTTCCAACAGGTCGGATCGTCGGATGCCTTTTGCCTCCCACCACTCTCGAGTCTGGGCTGCTCAGTCTCTGGGTCTGCTCTGGCTCTTCTGAGTCAGCCCTCCTTTGCCTCACAGAATCCTCCCAATCCAGTCTCTATATGGCTTGTTGAACTGTGTCGCAAACCCTGGCTTGTCGATTTGTAGTACGTCAGTATATGAAGTTTATGTGTAAAAACAAGCGAAGCACGAGCCAAATTCGTTTGTAGCGTCTGTCTAAGAGAGAATATTTTATGTTGATACAGCGGCAGTTTGCAGCTCCCCTCTAATTTTTTTCAACAGTCGAGAACTGCTTATTACATCTGGTACAGTGACACTCATAGATGGTGTGACATGAAAAAAAATGACTTGAAAAATGCAAACAGTCCGCCGCTGCCTATTGGGGTTCAAAAAAGAGCAAAATCAACTCTATATTGCATAAATCTCGCGGAAAAAAATGATAGAATGGAGTATGAGCATATTACTGTCGACAGCGCTCTCATTGTGTCACTCTGTGTACCGAGGAAGTTAGGGTCGCGGGCGATAGGATTCACTGGTTTATGAGATCGCGTACCGTGGACCGGTCAAATCCTTCCCGATACCCCGCCCAGACGTACCACCATTGGGCCTATGGCGTGTGACTTGGAGAATTGCTGTACGGACTAGAACCCGGCGGGAGATGGTGGCGGATGACAAGGAGTAAGTAATGATTGACGGCATAGGCTCGGCAGGATCAGCAGCCGAACCGTATCCGGATACGAAGTTAGAGGTGCACACCATTTAATAAGAGACCTGCGCGTGTCGATTTCCTCGAAAATTAAAAGTGTTTAAGGTTTAGTTTTCATCTGTTTACTGTTTACGACCCCCGGTAAACTAAACGGAAATATAAACAGTTTTAATGGTTTAAAACGGAACTAAACGAAAATAGTTGGAGCCATAATGGTGTCTGCTCGATACAGCCCGGTTCTTTAACAGGACATTCAGTATTACCGTAGGAGTGTACACCAAAATTCGCAGGGTTATTCCTGAGGCGCCAGGAAGCTATGTGCGCCACTGTTGCCGGCTGCTATTCAGTGATAAAGACATGGTCAGATACCTCGGAAACGCTAGCTGAGACTCTCGAGTTTCGCTGAGCAATCCGGAATCGAACAGTTCACCTTTCAGACTGCGAACCGATCTCGCTTCTTGCGGGTTCTCCGGGGGTACTTACAGTATCCATATGTGTGCTGAAACCTCATTTACAGCCTCTCATGCGTTCCTGATTGGCCCACCAGTTGCCAGATCTTCTCCCGTCGTCGAAGAATGGCTCTGGGAAATGTACCGTGTAGCCTGCCGCACCGTTTTGCTCTTGACTGGGGTTAATCCCTCCTAGTTGCCGTCGCCAAATTCCATCCCATTTGTCAAGCTCGGCGGGAATAGCCGTATTTGTCCTGAAATCTCTGCCTTGCAGGCTGCGGGCTTTCATGCATCGCTGATCATCTCAACAGAAATCAGATTTCCTCCCGCTAGCGCAGAATAGGTATTCCCCAGAAGAATGGAGTCTAATCTCCGGTCACCCCACGAACACACCCCACTACCAGACCGCTCTCCTTCATCCCAGTCAGACCCATGGCCTCCCTCCTCGACCTTCCTACAGAACTCCTCATGGAAATCATCAAATGTTACCCCCAGCTGTATCACTTTCCCGAAGTGCCCACTCACAGATATATCCTTGAAAAGAAGCACCTGCGTACGCTTTGCGAGCTTCATGGATGGTGGTTTCGCGAGCAGTTTGTTGGGAACGATGTCCTGCGTGCGCTCACTCAGACCTGTCGTCTTCTGCGCAACATATTCCTTCACATGCTGTGGGCGCGCCTAGATGCTTTTTTCACCCAACGCACAATCAACATGAAAGGCGGAATCCTGGAGCGCCGCATGATAGGTATACAGCAGACACCCTATGTCGTGCCGCATATTCAGTATGTCAGATTATTGTCTGGTTTTATCCATGGCGCGGTGAATCCTTATTTGCCTGTAGATCGTTGATCGTCACAATGGCCGAGTGTACAATGGATCATCGCCAACCTATGGCTGAATTCATACGAGTTCTGGAGATCCTTCCCAACCTGCAGGAGCTCACTATCGTCCAAGTCCGTCCAGAAATGGTCTCAGTCATGCGTGATTCGTTCAGGGGCAAAGTGTTTCCGTCCGTCTTGAGCCTAGCGCCCGACAATCGCTTGGGGTCGATCATGCCCTGTTTTCCTAATGTCCAAACGATGTACATCGTCGACTCCCCGTCCGCCGGCATCCTCCGGGCCACCAAGGGTTCCTGCTACCATATTCACACGGTCCGTCATTTCCGATTGTCTCCCGGCGCTATCCAAGGTGAGGTTGCAATCCCAAGTTGTTGGAAACCTGCCCTAATGCACCATTCAGCTCTTCGCGCCGGCGTTCCGAACGTCCGACGACTGGATATTCAGTGGAATTGCCCATTGGTTGGTGAGGTTCTGATTAGCCATTTTCTCGCCGACTCACTCATTCAGGACTTCATGCCCCTATTGAACGGCATGGCTGCCCTATCGGATTTGCGGATTCAGCATTTCCACATTCCAGGTATCCCTGGCTACAGGCCCCGACGATCACTGGAGGACGTGTTATCTGGGGCTAAAGAAGTGCTTCGCTCATCCAAAGCCACGTGAAGAAAGGTGCTCCATGTCCAGGAATCCGAGTGCGGTGAATTTCACAAAGAGACTGTCATCGTTGTCGACATGTAAATATGAAGCCCAATTATATTGTCCTTGTTCCATCGCAGAAACAGGATATTCAAAATCGCGGAACGAGTAGAGTGTACTTCGGAGTACTTAGCTGCCGACAGTGAGGCATGCATCCCTGTTTGAACATTTTTCTTGTTCTCTTTGCAAATGCAGCCTGGAAAGTCGAACAGTTTTCGTGACCGTTTTCAGGGAAATATTAGAATAAAGACTTCGCCAGTTTGATCCTCAATGCCTAGTGCGCGTCTCACCCAGCTGTCTGTGCTTTGGTTGTAAGAAGTATACTGTACAATTTTGATCAATTCGGCACTAATCTGGAAATTTTAGTACAATTAAAATCCAAAAGAATTCGGATAAATGGAGAAAAGATTATTGCTGCAATAAAAAAAATGGGCGTGACGCGTGACTGCCGAATTGAATGAAATTGTACAGTATTCAACAAAGGATTCATTCATCACTCTATTACACTGTTGGTCTCTCAAGCCGTTTGATTCCGACTTGTTCTGACTAGGATCTGTTCAGTGCTCACTCGAACTCATCTCCTTTATTAGGTACCTGGGTTGCACCTCACAGGTAGGTTCCCCCGAAGCTCAGCTTTGTAAGGAAGGTTATCCGACGCATTTTTATACTCGGGCAGGTGAACGTGGGCACGCTGGGGTTAACGAAACCGGTCCATACCATACAATCCATACGTCGTACATTCCTCGGAAGATACCGCACATTCAGTCATAGACAGCACATTGGCGCGGAACGTACTGTGTTTGTTTACAACACAGTACATTTGGTGTGCTATTCTCGTGTTCGTCCAACCTGTTCATCAAATGACAAGACTATGCAATGAAGGGTTCAAACAATGGTGCGACTCGAGGCACCTTTGATTTATCAACTTCAATGAACATCGGATTATTTGTATTGGTACTTACAGGATAAGAGAGCCGATCGGAACTCGTGAAAAATTGGTCGTGAGGGGGAAAGCAACGGAACCAGCCGACCAAGTGACTTTCAGACACTTTCTTTATACTTGCGTCCGAACCGCCGCAGCTCCACCTCCAAATCGGGAGATTTGATGTGGCTGTGTTTTTACGGCAATTCTTCGGCAAAGAATGTGTGCCGATGTGTGCCGCAGATGACGCGTTCCTGTTAAAGGCGTAAGGAACTTTGACTGCAATTTCGTCGCGGTGAGTAAATCTGTCTCGCCAAGGCTGATTTATACCCCAGTGCTCTAATGCTGCACATAATCCCTCGTGCTTCTACTCTTGGCCTCGTGGTGTCGAACCAGCCCCTAGCGCGAGACTCCCTGCGCGCACCATCGCCTCCCGCCAATGCGTTTGTTCCTCTCGTCCTCTCGAAACCCAAGACGAGCAAATGCCCGCGCACCATCGCCTCCCGCCAACGCTTTCGCTCCCCTTGTCCTCTCGAAACCCAGAAAGCGCAAATGTTCTGAATGTGGTGCACGGACGCACCACTACTGCCCGAATCGTCGCTGCCGCCAGCATTGTCTCGAGCACGGCAAACCCTGTCTGGTTCATACACCCTAGTATCTCCCATCTTGTTATACACAGATTCAATTATTGTTAATGTAATTATTTCTACTTGACTTAGGACATTGGACTTGAAAAGCTGGAACGCGAGACCACATTTGGGACAGTTGTGTGAGGCGTTGATGTTGGTATTGAAGCGGCCCATGGGAAGGTGTCACGGGCGAGATGGGCGAGAGAGGTGGTGGAGGCAAGAGAGAGAGACGCGTATGGCTTTGTTTGCCCATGGCCATCAAGAGTTGGGACGGCCATCATTTCCTTGGCGAAAACATAGCCACATCAAATCTCCCTATTTGGAAGTGGTTCTGCGGTGGTTCGGCAACAGTGCTTTCTTTATCCCCATTGCCCACCTTAGAGAACCATCTTTCTGTACCGTACAGGTGGAACAAAGATTGGGATTTGGATAGGAACACAAATTCTTTGAGATGCACAAAAGGCAATTACTGGGAAAGGACTAACGCAATTTAAATCAGGGGAAGCGTTAGTACAAAGATAGTTGAGAGTCTTGAGGCTGGCAACTGACAGAACTAGTCTCTTGCAGACAGACGCTTCAACAAGGTGATCTCGTACCTTGATTTGTTGAATGACAGAACGTAATCCTGAAGACACCGTGGGCGTACGAAAAGATTAGACCATACCACAGAGACCAGACATAACTCACTCGCATTATTAACACGGCAGCAAACGGAGTCAAGTGGCGGCGCTGCTTATACAGAGGATATACTAACACCGACACAGCGACACATCTTACAATTCCAACACACACCACAAAGTCCGACACATTCTGACATATTCACAAAAGCCGGCACATTTATGACCACTTTCAGCAAACATAACACGGTTTTCTATAAATCCGACACGGCCAGTTTGGCAATGGTGTGAGAATGGTTGAACTCTGTGTCACGTGTGACACATCTTCAAGTTCTTGCTCTCTCCCACCACCATCTTCCCCGACGCTGACACCATTGTTGATCGCATGCACCTCCCCACAAGCATTCTACAGTCCCAACGCAGCACTCATGCGCAGGTAAGGAACCACAAGAAGGCGGAAGCGAGCAGCTGGGGAACTCGGAAGTCACCACCCTCTGAAACGCTACGCAGAGGCCGCCACGGGGGCGTCATGGGCCGACTCGCCAGTGTGTTTTCAGATCTATGTCCACCCCCTTCACTGCTTTAAAAAATCTTGCTTAGAGACCAAACTACTTTCTGGTGTTGGCTGTTTTCGTTCCCGGCGGCAGAACATTGCGAGATGCTAAGGCGTGAAGGTGGAGGTCCGAGATGCTGAACGGAGTACCATGAGAAGGTATGTGCCAAATCTTGGCAGTGACGCGCACGTACTGGGGCCGCGGTGGAAGCCATGGGTGCGAAGCAGGGCCGGAATAATATTGCGCACGTATTTTACCATCGACGAACATTAGATAGCTGACGAGTGATTTTTTTTTGTTGTTCCCCCTTGGTCAAATTTAAACCCGAATTTATCGGCCATCTCGGCGAGCGGAAAATGGAACTAATGAATATTCGGACGCGATAATATAACCCAATATGATAAGGAGTGACCCCTGGATAAGCTGTATCACTGGTACTTGTAAAATCTTAGTCAAGTTCACAAAGTTAAGCAGCAACAACTTGCGAACAGATAGTTTGATCCCATCACCGCGAGGATCGCAAGTTCAACTGGAAGCAAGCAGGAATCTATTTCGGAGGAATATATGTGTCGGGCTTGGTGGGATAGCACGGAGGTGTGTCTGTTTTTCTGCTGTGTCACAATTCACCCTAAAAGGCAACTCTCTCAGGCCTTCATATGAATGATCTGGCTTGGCAATGTGGTTCAATACAACTCATCTCGTGGTAGGTGCCAGAATGTGTATGCTTACTGCCAGTTTTCAGTAGCACATGCAGTATACCGTACGTTCCCAGTGCCGTACAGTGTGTCGGGTCTGTTCGGAGTGTGTCGGAAGTTCTGGAGGACTTCGTCATACACGGACCATAGTGTTGGATGGCATGAAATATTGAATGGTGGGTCGCTTCTTCTGACATGTGTCGGATTTAAAAGATGTGTCGCTGTGTCAGGTTTCAGGGAGCCTCTTCTATAGAGACGCCGGTGCAGGGTTTACGGAGGTAGCCTCGTCCCAGACGTCGGATATGGCAATCGGATAACGCTCCTCGGAATAATTACAACTAAAAGGGCGAACTTGGGAGAGCATTCCGAGCCGCATCCGACACCAGATGTAGAACGAAGACGAGATGATACACGCACCTCGGTCATACATGGACGCTAGGTGTGGGAACGAAGACGAGTCGTCTTGAGAATGACGGTTGCGGTTCGAAATTGGCTCAAAAGGGGGGACTCGCCCTGGGCACATCCGTGAGATTAGAGTAGCTGACGAGCCCGATTCGGCGTTGTCTCAGCCACATCCTCTCTGCAATGATTCCAATCCGAAATAGCATGCGCATCTCCGATGATAAGACATGAGATATACACACGCGTATTATGAGGCGAACAGCCTATCATGCCTCGTAAGTAGTTGCCCTATAATTTTCGTTCCCAACAATCCGCCCATTTTGCCTACCCCAGGCCTTCAAGCATCCCCCTGCTCCAGCGAAGACGAATCCCCCTTGATCGGCACGCACAGATGCTGCAAACCTGGTCAGATATCGCTCGTCCCCTGACGAGGGATACCGAAGAAGGGAGAACGGGGCGAGGGAGGAGTAGAGCAGGGCAGAAGGGCGAAGATGGAGGGGATAAAGCCGAAGGAAGACAGACAGAAAGGGAGAAACGTGCAAACAAGAGAGAAAACAAATGCGCATTCTTCCCATCCGCATGCGGCCGCTTGTGCACCATCGTCCGACAATCGTAGCCGTACCTGCGCGTTCATCAGTACCAATGAAGTCGAAGGAAATGCGGGAATCAGCAAGCACCAGCAGTTCTCCGGTGACACCCACCCGCCTTCAAAAACATAAAAAGAAAGAAGGTTAGTCCGTTGTCAAAACTGAAACAGAGAGTACGACGGAATGACGCACCCCCGAACCCTCTCCTCCAACAACCACCTCTACACATGCTCATCCAAAAACTTGGTCAGGCACGGCTGGCAGTAGCCTTTGTCCTTGTCCCATGCATCCCACACCATCCCACTACTCGTTCGTTGACGTACAGCGACATCAAAGGCGCTTGAGCTCCACGCGCCGACCCAATCGTCCGGCGCGAAGTCGTTGATCAGCATCTTCGCCTGCTGAAAGGGCACGAGCGCAAAATCAAGGGGCACTGTGACCAAGCTGTTTTTTTTGAGTCGTGTTTTTGAGGAAGAAGTCGGCGGGGAGGGCGAGACAGTGCCAGTCTGTAGATCGGGAGTAAATAAGACGGAAGGATGGAGGGAAGAGGGGCACACGCTGGCTTCTGTGAGAAGGCTGAGCCCGCTGGGGGGTAGCGCGTTGCGAGCCTACATGCGCACCGCAGTAATGAGGATCATCACAATGTAGTATAATAGACGAAGCGCACGCACACATGTCGTTTGCGCCTCTAACGCCATCCAAAATCACTTCGTCTTCACTGCGGGGTCGTCCTTGTTCGGCGGCGTGACCTTGCGCGTGGCCCAGATGATGCGGAAGGGGAGGTCCTCCTCGTCGGAGATGCCATCGAGGATATTGCGCATGAATCGCACGACGGTGTACAGCTGCTGGACCTCTCCGTCGGATGCTCCATAAGCACGGCTGTGCGCTGGCGCCGGATGAGTTTGACTCCATCTTCACCGGGCTCTTCCAACTCGTCCAAGTCGAAACGGTCCACCGAGAACAGTCAGGAGTAGTGCCAAATGCGGTAGACGGCGCGGCGAAAGCGCATGGACTGGATTAGAGTGAGGACGCTAGTTCTGGAGGTGAGATATTTCTGCCTGTCTAAGACAGTCGAGCGTGAGGGAGATACCTAGGAGATACAAGACGCACGTTAGACTGTACAGGTTCTCTAGAGTCTCGAGTTCTTCTGCAGCGGCTTCTCTTCTGTCGTGATAACGCTCGGGCTGTATTCCTCCGGGAAAGTTGTGGCCACCGTGTCGGGGTCACTGTGCTGATTCAATGATTGTGCGTCCAGAGGCCCGTCCCAATTTGGGTCCCAGTAAGGATATCACGCGAGCCGTAAATCCTGAGACAGGACGGATCCAACAATATTTTTAGATATTACTGCAGGTGTTATAGACTGTAAGGACCGTCCAGCGGGTCAAAATAGCACAAAGGCGGCGCACCCTCGGGTGTATCTGGAAGACGCTGTAGAAAGCCTTTGAGACCAGGAATATCAATTAGAGCGTGCAAAATGTAGGGCAAAAGGTCATTATCCGGTCGACGATATCATCGTCCAGCGGCCCAGCGTTGAGGCCACGCATCGTGGTAGCGGAAAACAGTGATTGACCCAAATATCCCACAACACGCAACGGCCCGAATTGCCGATACGGCCAACTGAAGTTGAATTTCTGGCTCATTCCGAAATTACTCGCAGAGGAGTAATTCCACAACTTGAGCCGGTCGAGGCCCTGAGTTCTTGGATCCAGGCAGCCAAATTGTTGTTGCATGGAATCGGGAAATCAGTGCGGAATCGGGAAACAGCCTTGAATCAAACTGACTTAGAGCGTATTCGCAGACTTTTAAGCGAGACTTCCTTGAGCTCTGATTGGCTGCTCCACACTGATTAACCAATGAGATGCTCCAGAAATCTCGCTTAAAAGTCTGCGAATACGCTCTAATAGGGAGCATCATTGTTCAATGCTCGGCTTTTTTCTCTGCTTTCCTGAAAATTGTGCGGCGGCTTCGTTCATCCGATCGCCAAAAACGCCATGTGCTGCTCGCTATCTCAACTCGTGGTTATGCATTTCACCGCCCCCTACGTCAAATATTGGCCGCTGGTGCTGAGGCTTCCGTCTCGATCAACAGCCCGTCCCAGTCTGTTCGCAAACCAATTACCCCGGCATAAATATGCTCTGAAACTCCGCATCCGTAGCCATCCATCCACCGGACTAGAGCGTATTCGCAGACTTTTAAGCGAGATTTCTGGAGCATCTCATTGGTTAATCAGTGCGGAGCAGCCAATCAGAGCTCAAGGAAGTCTCGCTTAATGTCTGCGAATACGCTCTACTCCCTGGATTTTCTCGTCATTTGTCCGCGGACCTCGCGGATCAGATTCGCGAAACATTGGATGGAAAAGGCGCAAATGCATGTACATGCATTTTTTCCTTTCCTTCGCCTTCATCCAATACCAACGTCAGTATTCAGACCATTAATGTTTTCTCCGTGACGTCAGACGCATGTCCACCCAGTATCGACGCCATCGAAAAATGACTAGGGTAAGACAGACTTCCACGCGTGTATCATGGAGGATGCCGCCCACTGGAGCTGAATTCGAAGCGGCGACTGTTCGCTAATAGGTGACTGGATAGTATGAGATAGGACACGATAGGATAGATATGCTTATCACACAGCACGCTCCGAAATCAATTTCTCCGGGCAACACGGTTGTCGAAGAGCGCTTGACTAAGACCGAGTTAAAGTTGAGTAATGCTAACGTTCATTAAGAGATTCTATTCAACCGCGGTTCCGAAGCCTTTGGCTAACGGACCCCATTTCAATGGACGACCAAGGCAATAATATTGAACTCTCGACACACTATAAAATTTGACGGTCCCCCTCGCAGCGCTCGCACCATTGTTATTTTCACGACCAAAAACTCGCGGGAGCCTCGCACAACACTTCGGCCACAACGGAGTAATTTCTCGGTTCCTCCACCCAAAGTACAATATTGCTTTGGAATCAAATGCTGACGTAGCATCCAGCTTTGCTTCCTCAGCACCTTGTCAGCACATCAATTCTCAGGACGTCAATATCAGAGTCGCCCCGAGGCTCACCTTTACCTTACTTAAAGTCCCAGCGAACAGAGCAAAAATCACTCCCCAAATCTTACCATGGTCCTCAAACTTTATGCGCTTACATTCCCCGCCGGCGGTACGGCCATCGTTGCACTGGCCCTCTGGGAGAAACAAATTCCATTCGAGTTCGTCCCGATCAGCTTGGATGCGAAGGACCACAAAACGCCGCAGTACCTCGCGAAGAACCCGTTCGGTCAAGTGCCTGTTATTGTCAGTGTGCTCCCCCCTGCCTCTCCCCCACATCGCAGGTCTCATCCATATGAATTCCAGGAAGACGACGGGTTCATCGTCTATGAAAGTCGGGCCATCTGTCGGTACCTCGCGGACAAATATCCTGACCAGGGCACGGATCTCCTGCCAAAAGGTCTCAAGGAGCGCTCCATGGTCGAGCAGGTCGCCTCCGTCGAATCAGCGACTTTCCATCCGGCGGTTATGGCAATAGTCGAGGAGGCAGTGATGAAACCGTGAATTATCGAAGGCACTCCACGATTACGTCTGACTTCAATCCAGGTCCCGAGGTCTCGCAATCGACCAGGCCGTCCTCGATCAAGCGCTCATAGAATTCAAGGAGAAGCTTGCCGTTTACGACGCTATTCTCGGGGAAAACAAGTTCCTGGCTGGAGAGGTAAGTATCTTGTGTGCCTTCAACGAGCCCTGATCCCCCTCCCTTTGGAAAGGAATTCTCTCTCGCTGATCTGTCCCACTATTCGTATGCACCCTTCCTCGCAGACGCCGGCGTCGATGTCATGACGAGCCAAGGTCTCAATGTCACGCGGTGAGTACCTTGCTTCTTGTCTCCCGCTTCTTGATTGACGCGTCTACGTCTTTGGAGATGGTGGAACGAGCTTATGTCCCGCCATACATGGGTGAAACTCAAGTCAGAGGGGCTCCAGAGCAAATCGAGCTATTAGAAGGGGACCATCAGAATAGCATAAAATGGTACCTGAGTTGAGTACCAGCGGAATTAGGCAAATGCATATATTGCGAATTTCCTGTGAATGCAAACGCATGGATTGGGCGGCTCGGAGGCGATTTTAGTGAACGGAAACCGGAAGATGCGGAAAAGTGCGGCCCACCATGAGCGTTTACTTTCTTAGCCCAGTATATCGGCTGTTGACTCCTAGGTGTGGGCTTGAACGTTGGTGATCGTGATGAACGTTGGTGATCGTGATGAACGTAAGGTGAAACTGTCGAGTCTGAAGAATTTGGATGCATATAATTTAAAATGCCAGCTTAGCTAGCTCGCTCCCTGTGTTGGGCACGAATGCGAGACCAAATTAGGGCGCGAGAAGCCGTCCAGTCCTTGAACGACGCAACCGCGATCCAACAGTAGACATGCAACGGCGCGGGAGGTAGCAGGAGGGAAAAGGATGAAACTCGGCGTTGTGTGATGGCTCGCAATATTCGGCCTCAATTAATGGCGAAATCGCCCACGGTGGCCGAATAGCGCCGACTGTGACTGTCCAGTGTCGGACTCGGACTTGCCAGACTTCAGTCTTCGACCGCGCCAGCCTCGCCAAGGATGGAGGATCTCCAAGTCGAACTTGAAGGAGTTGGATAAAACATGAAATGAACGGCGAGAGAAGGGAAAAGTAGAGCAAGAATCGAAATGGTGCAATGTTAGTGCCACTAGTGGTCAGAGCGAAATCCAAGCGAAATCTGGGAAAAGAGGGTGAGGGTGCAGCCAAACATGAGAAGGCTCCAGCCAAATATATTCCTTCTCCACAACGACCAGTCACCATGATCGATTTCTGGTCGAGTCTTCCTATGCATTTCCTGGAGCCTAAAGGCTAATTCTCGTTGGCCATCTCCGGTTCCCGGGCCCCACGGCGTTCGGTCAAGATCCCAGATTCTCTCTGAAATCGGATGACACCGCTCGGCGCTGACTTGGACGCATGGGATCAGGATGCCACCGCCGGAGATTTACGTTGGAGTTTTCGATCAGTAGTGGGCTGAGACGCGTTGATTCTGGAACGACAGGATAGGTGTACTTTTATCTTTATCTGCAACCCCTCCAGTATTCGTACGGTGAGATCATGGCTGACCGACACCGGGTAAATCCTAACTGCGTCGGAGATCCGAGCCACATATGATTAATATTATCCCGTCTTTCCCGCAGAAGTATACACCCTTTCCCCACAGGGTTATTCCCTGGACACGCTCGGCTCCCAAATCGTACCCATGACCAGTCCAGTCCAAGCAGCGTTCATATCGTCGAGTCTTTATCTTGCTTCACTCTCCCGCAGATATCCGTGACTTCCTTCACTCCGCCCTTTCCGAAATGCTCCTTCCTGACCAAGTATTCCTGATGAACGTTATCTGGCCTTTGGCGGCAGCTGCGACGAGCGCTTATGATTATGTGATTATTGGTGGAGGAGCCACAGGACTTGCGCTTGCCGTTCGCCTCTCGGAGGACCCGACGCGGACGGTTGTGGTGCTAGAAGCGGGGAATAGGTTCCGTCGACGGTCATTGTTCATCTGTGCCCAGTTTCTGACACAAGGTTGTTAGCGGCATTGGAAAGTGAGCTGTTCATTCATTTTATGATCCATGAGACAAGACGAGAACTCTTCGTATTAAAAGCCCGAATATCACCAACCTCCGACTCAATTCAAATAACTTTGGAACGACGAATGACTGGCTAGTTCCTCTACTGCATCCTTCATACCTATAGAACTGACTGCCATTTTCCCAGGCAATTTGTCACAGTCCCCCAAGTCGACGTGGGGAACAGAGTACAGGCACAGGTCCAGGGAAAGGTTCTCGGGTACGTGTTGTTCCCGCCTCTGATTCATTTACACTTATCGATTGCACCTAGCGGCGGCTCAGCCATCAATTCCGGGATGTATCTTCGGTAAGGATTTTTTGGATTTCACTTTCACCTCTTCCCTGCCCGAGGCAATTGTTGACGCAGAAGAACAATTTGTATTAGGGGAAACAAGGAAGAGTATGACGCGCTCGACACTCTGGGTGCTGCAGGGTGGAACTGGGACTCAATGTTCCCCGCTGTTAAAAAGGTTCGGATCCTTCGGGTCTTTCCTCCCTTGCTTACTTCTTTCGGCGTCACGAAATGAAATATTTCTCAATTAACTGACTATTTTCAACGTGCAGAGCGAGCACTTCCGCCCGCCCTCCCAAGTTGAGGTCGACACCTTCGATATAACGTGGGACGATGCATTCCATGGCTTCGTTGGGCCCATCTCGGTGGCGATTCAAGCCGTTAATGTGTCTCAGTGAGTCTTGCTCTCGCTTTGCAGGACTCGCAGCTGCGCTTAAATTTCCATACTCAACCCAGCTTCTTCCGAGACTTCGCCGTGCCCACCTTGAAAAACCTGGGTCATGGAATGAACTTTGACCCTAACGGCGGCTTTCATAACGGCCCGAGCTGGGACTTCCTTGTGCGCACATTCCTTCACGACAATTTCGTCAATGTTGATCATTGGTAGACTATACTCCCCGACTCCAGCACCCGCTCATACGCCGTCTCTGGATACTGTGCGTCCATCCACACACACTCTCAACACCGCAAGCGACATGGGCTGGTCTGACTGACGTGACGATTATAGACCTCCCGGTCATGAACCGCACCAACCTCCATATAATGACCGAGAGCCAAGGATCCAAGATCCTCTGGTCTGCCGCAAAGACCGACGGGTTAGTGACTGCAACCGGCGTGGAGTACGTCTTTTTCAACGAGTCGGGGATACCAGAGACCCGCACTCTCGTACGTCTCCTGTTCGCACTCAACTTTAATGTTGCACACTAATGGCTTCAACCTCCCGGGTAGAACGCCCGGAACGTCATAGTGAGCGGAGGCACCCTAAACACACCGAAGATTTTAGAGCTGAGCGGAATCGGCGATCCGGTGGTTCTCAATTTGTCAGTCATCACTTCGTTTTTATGTAATCCGACATATTCAATCTTGGATGTTGTTTTAGCCTTGGGATCGACGTCGTCGTGGACCTCCCTGGTGTTGGAACTAATCTTTGTAACCGTTCGTCTCTCGTGCCCCACCAATTTCTTTGAAATACCTGAGTGGCTGAATATCCGGCCAGAGCCTATCACCACGGCCTCATATCTCCTCAAAAACGGCACAATAGATGGTACAAGCCCCAAAATAAATTTGTTCGTTAATGATGCGCCCTATTTTCCTCACAGCCGGAAACGCGATCCGCTCCGCTATAATGGATTTCCAACCATTCTCTGGGTATCTGAGCGACGCAGATCTCCGGCGCTCCCGAGAGTTACTAGAGACGAAGCCTGACTTATTGTCAGAAACACAGTTCGAGATCATGAAGGCGCAGATTCAAGCTGGTGTACCGCAGATGGAGTTTGCTTGGGTGGGTTCAAATTCGAATCTGGTTCTGACGAATATATCAGATTTATCTGCTAATATGGTGAATTAGAACGTCGCTGCGGACGCAAACAACGTCTCGACGCTCACATTTGACCGGCTGATTTTGGTGAAGTCGCTTTCGCGAGGCACCGTGGTGCGTGAATAGATTCAGCAGGATTCACCTGGTACTATCGCACATGTGATGTTCGCAGCACATAATTCGACGGATCCCCTTGTACCGCCGGTAATCGATCCCAAATAGTAAGTTGCACGCCATTTTCTTTTGGAATCTGGGCAATGTTCTGAATGTATGTTGATTCTAGTTTGAGCGCCCCACACGACAAAGTGAGTGTCCGGATATCCTGTTGGGGTGAGATTGCACCTGCTGAGCGCGCGACCATACGAGTTTGCGTTTGCCAAGGGTGTGCAGTACACGCGCACCATCGTCGATACCGAACCGCTCAAAAGTATAGTCGTCGGTATGACTTTGTTCATTGAGTTTTGCCTGGACGTAAATAAATGGTGGTATTCTATTAGGTCCTGTGCTGCCCGATGCAAGCGTGCGAACCGACGAAGATTTCGTCAACTACGTGAACACCATATCTGTTTCTGAGTTAGACTATCTCTCACTTTCTTCCCGTACTCTAAACGATTGGTTTCATAGGCATCATTTCGTGGGTACCTCAGCGATGACTCCACGTTCCGAGGGAGGTGTCGTGGATCCGTCCTTGCTCGTGGTGCGTATTACCGGATTCACGCGACTTCTCAAGTTAACTTCCATGTATTGGGTTCCTCGCAGTACGAAACAAGCAACGTACGCGTCGCCGATCTCTCGGTCATTGCCAGTCTACCGGGAATCCACACCGTGTCGTGTGAGTGAAACTTCTGTGTCGTACATCTCCAGGCTGATGAAACCGACGTGGACAAACAAGTGGCTTATATGGTGGCTGAGCGAGCGGCGGAGATTATCGAGATGGAGGAGCAGGACGAGTAACCTATGTACGGAAACTGACGCATAGTGGCCACATCGGGGATCCACCGCAGAATTGGAGCCTCCTGTTGCTACCTGTAGGTAGATGAGTGCGCAGTTCCAGCGCAAAAAGTGACTGTATTCCTCGCGTAACTCTCTCTAAGCTGTAATCGGCTTGTAGGCTCTCTGAACGCTGCCCAAGGTTTGGGTTACACAGACGATCATCGCAAGTGGCTTCACCATCGAAGCTCTCCTGTGGAGTGATAGGGGCTTAAATGCAACTGAAACATGCCTAGGCCGGCAGTCGATCAAACCCACATGAGGAAGGTCTCACTATTTAGCAGAAATATAACCCTCCTGTTCGTCTATCATGACCCCTTCGTTTCTCCTCCCGCATTGCAAACTTTCGAAATGTGCCTCCAGTTGTTTAGCCATCGTTGCTGGCAGTACCGGCCGCATCTCGAGGTCCTCTTCCCCGGCCGCGAACTATGCATGGCCCTGGAGGACTACCTTCGCATGTTCCTCCTCTCCGTCAGGGATGCGCCGAGGATCACAAAGATGTCTATCTCGTTTGTCGCGTATTGCCGTACGCGCGGTGCGGGCGCTTACCCATTCCTCATTGTTCACCTTGACGACCCAGACATCAACGACTTCTCGGTTTGAATGAAACTCCAAGGATTCGATGGCCCGATGACGGTTGGGCCGAACCCAGTGAAGCCTAGGTACGATGAGGGAGGGAAGATGTCTACTTTATCCATCGCCCACGTCAGGGAGAGCGTGAGGAAACTGGTGGGCACCAAGCGCTACGACGTCCTACACACGATCACCTTTAGGTGGGACGTTACCGAGGCTGGGCTGATTGAACCCAGCATTGTTGACCTACTGGCACTCGCGGAGCTCTCAACTAAGTGGGACAGTTCGCGGGAAGGATATCCCGCGGCCCTCTTCTTGGCGCTGAACACCCTTTTTAACGCTGTCACCACTAGCTACTCGAAAGCTAGCGCTGCGGCTCCGCCTGGTGACGCAGCCGCAGAAATGAAATCCACTATCCTTGATGTGTTTCCCGCTCGGCGGCAGCGCCTGCAAATCGACATTGACCTCCGGTGTAGAGCTCGCCAATACGTGAGTTTTCAAATTCGGGTTAGTTGATGCGCTGGACTGAGTTTTATAATAATGTAGAATGATATAATCGAGATCATTGAGCTCCGAGCACTGAACGCCGGGCTTGTAGCCCAGGTGGCTCAGTTGCAAGGCAGGGTCGAACGTCTTATGGCGTCGGTCTGTAACCCACGCGGGATCGATCCTTTGGACGCAATGGTAGTGGAGTAGCTGGAATGGTCCTTGGTCCTCTTCAGCGTACCTATCGTCCCCGGGCCAAACCCGACGTAATCTACGCCCCACATGTATCTCTTTGCCAGTGGCAGCTGCTCTGAATGAACTAGTTAGAGTTTCACGCGGAACCAGAGACGCTCCGGAGCAGATCAAGACTTTATGAATGGATCCAGAGTAGCAGCGCGTGTCCCCACAGAATGCCTGGACTCTCAGCGAAGTATGCAACAGCAGAGGCGAATCCGATTCAAACATGTCTATACAGAGACCACCGGCGAGTGGCTCTCCCCCACGACGCATCGATCTCATCCTTCCAGGACTGCTTCCGTTCCTCGCTGACCGCAAGTGGCCTAGTCAGAAGTTAGAAGTTAGATCATTTTTGATCTGGTTTGATTCAAACTTCAACGACTTTTGGGCAGAAGATCACGAATCAGTCCTGAACCGAAACTTCCCCAGAACGAGCTACTAACTCAACCGTCGTCTCCTAACCCACAACTCAGGATAGATAGGGGCTCCCTGGCCGAGAATACGAGAGGAGTCGAAAATTCCTCTGCACATGGATGTTGTTCGATGGCATAATGGATGGGCCGAATAGAGTATTACCCAAAGGTACGAAAGTTCCAGTTTATTCAAAACACCCGTAGCCCCAACTCCTAATTCAACTCACTCAGGATGGGGTTGGTTCAACTTGGGATAGGCCCAGAATTCGTGATGTTCTGGCCTGGGCTCGGTTGCCGAAGTTTGCCGAGCTGCCTCGGCGGTTGTGTCGAGGTTGGTCGAGGCGATCCCCTTTTTGTCCTCCGATCACTGCTTCGCCGTGATAACATTGCAGGCATCTTAATCTTGTCTCAATTCTGGTCTTGTGTTTTTTCTGGCTGATTCAAGTCTTTTCTCCCTTGGCTGTAAATCCAGCTACATTATGTGAACGATCACACAGGATTCCAGTGATTTTCATGCAGATCAGGTTGCATTCAGTTCCAGTGAACGCCAATGGGATTCAGCATAAACCAGTGGACCCAGGGTTTTGTTTTTCCATTGCATTCCACTGGAAACCAACCAGGTTGGCTTTGGTGCTCCGTTGTTCGGCAATCTCAGCCGCCATCAGTCAATGCCGCGCACTGCCGGTGAGCCGGTTCCTAGCTGCGTGTATGACGGAAGGCTCGGCATTTGATCGGCAAACAAAGGAGAAGATTAAATGTGTTCCCACGGTTAACTTTCGAAGACATGTGCCAGGTTGCGGTACTACTTTTTATAACATGATAACAAGGGTATTGATTCCACAGTTCCTGGACTCAATGATAAATTCCCGTCGTTATCAGGAATGAATTGAAAGTCCTCCCTATGGTTTGAGGCAACTTGCGTGCTATAATAACGGTTTATCTTGCAAGCAATTCCGGTATTCGTACAACACACATCATCCATCGCACGTTCTCTATATCGACAAGTCCCTACCGCATGCCTCACTTTCAGGCAGGTGTGTACTTCCCATCTTACGGTGTTGGGAATACAGGTCCCCAGGAATTCCACCCACCCATCATGAAATCGCTCTTACGCTTGACATCACGCCGAAAAAAGGGAAATCTTTCATCAGGGTGAGAAAGATCCAGTGAAAGTTGAGGGAAGTTTGTTATTGGTTGGCAGAAATACCAAAATCATGAAAGATTACTAAAGTACTCGGAACTCAACTTGTCTGAGGTGTTCGTGCCGATCTGGGACCATAATTTCACTATATTTGAGAACAAGTAGATAGTAGACATGATCTGAGCAGTGTTTGTAGAATGAGTTGCCGATTACGTTGCAATTATAGTGGCGGGGTGCCATACTCCGTCGGCGACGTCTTTCTCCTGTAGCAGCTGCGGGCATCCCATGGTCAGTATATCCCCTGCAGCGTGAATCTCGTCGAACCTTGTCCACATTTGCCCAGTACACACGTCCGTACAGAGTGCGCGAGTCGGGTTGCGTTGCGAATGCTGCAACACCGGTATTAGGCAACACTGGGTTTGGCCCCGTGTCCAATACCGTACTGTGGGAAAAGTAAAGTAAACCTCAAGTCGAGGAGCGCGAGAAAAACATGCACGCACTCGACATACTCAAAGTTCGCACCACAGCTTATTTGATGAATTTTGTTGTCTTGGCCTTGTGCATAGATCCTGAAACATGTCAAGAATTGAACTTGGAAACGTTGTAAAAAAGTGACATACAAAATGCGCGGTCCTTGCCAGGAGAATACACCCATGCTACCGGTACTACGTAGCTGAGGGATCTTGAGAGTTCTTCGCACAGACCTGCCGGCGATGATATTTCATGAGTCAGAATACACCCATGGTATGCATGGTATCGCAACACACCATTTCTCAGCCCAACTACCATCAGGCGTGGTGTACAACTCCCGGAGTTGGTTCTTGGTATCTTGGAAATACAAGTGGACATGGTTGGCGTCCCCCGCCCACGCATTTTCCGACCACGCTGTTGCAGCAATGGGCGTGTTAGTGCCCGCTTTGCACATGCGGACGGCCGCATCCCAAACCCATTTGATCGCCCGTCTAATGGAATATCAGAACACCTGTCCGCCCCGAAACGTATGAACAGACACACCGATAACACAGGAAGCCGTCTTTGTCTTGGAAGAAAATCATAAAGCGATCGGCATCCTTACTCTGTACCTATGAATCGAATGCCATTACGATTCGCGAGAAATTGGGCGAGAGTGCACCTACCGCCGCAATGGCTGTTTCAGGCATCGCATCGGACTGCGTGAAACTGGAGACATTCCACTTGTCCTGAGCGTCAATCCGCATTTCATGGATCGCATTGTCGCCAGTCTGGTAGAATATCGTCGCCAGCTTGTCACCTCTAGCTCTTCCCCACTGCCGACGAGAGATGGTCAGTGTACTGGAACTGTCGCAGAAATGAAGAGCCATACGGAAAGGGAACATATGTGGCTCCAGGGCGCACAGGTCACAGCGAGGGTATCTGCGTGTCTTTTGAGCGACTGATAAGTCTCTGAAAATGGGAAAGATTGGACCGCTTTTCCAGGCATAGACCCAACGGCGGGAGACTTCGTCCCAGCTGGAACCCCCGAGGACAGCTTGGCGAATGAGACCATTGCCTTTCTGAGTGTAGACACGGGCGCTTTCGGGCCAAGGCGTGGCCGAAATGGACATGGGTTGCTGACTGGGAGGCGAGCTTTGGACTGTGCTGTCGCCCGGGTTGTACTCAAGACCCGTTCCCGTGAAGTCGATTGGGTTGTTTCGCGGCGAGGTCACAGTCGGGTATCGCAGAATTGCGGTGGTGCTGGGCTGCATCAGCGTGGTGACTTTGTGTCAAATTGGTAAACGTACGCTATGTCTCTCCCGTCCAGGCAAGGTGAAGATAACATGGCAGTGGGGGCAATGGCATGTAGCGGGCAGACAAACGTGCTTATATTTGGGAGGATGGTTCCAGAATTCTTTGGGCCAAGATTCCCCTCGGAATTCAAACGTCACGGTGGGTTCGGTTGATGGCATTCTGATCGGTCGTTGACCTTCGCTTGGATGTTTGGGGGAACCACCGATCCATTCCTAGAAGGCTTCTGGCGCATACTTGGCTGATCTACGAAGCGCCTTTTCAACCGTACTTGTCGAAGACAGCAAAGACGCGATTTCACACCCACCAGCCAACTTAAATGTGTCCGCGGACGACATTCCACGTTTTCTTTGCCTGCGCCTTACAATCAAGGATATTTCTCTTCAGAGATGAAAGAAAGTCATTTTTTTTTGTTCGTTAACTTCTAAACTCAGCTTGGCCGATACTTCGTGGCGTCTTTCAAATACACGCACTGTGTAATCTGAAGGCCCGGATGGGTCCAGCATCAGACCACGAATTGGCTTTCGGACTACCATCATCATCTGACTGACACACTTGTCGCTTCCATTCCGGTCCAGATTACTCGGTTCCAATTCGTGGTCTTCTTCAAACGGACTTTTGCATTCCCTGCCTGTGGGGTTGTTCCTCGCAAAGGTTGTAGCTTTGCCGTTAGAGTTCCGAGCCTGTCACCATTTTGGTTTTGGCTTTCCTCCTAAGTATTCAGCTCCGTCAATTGTCTGCTCCTGACAGGGAAGACTATATTAGTCGGATACTATCGAGGTCCGATTGCTCTAGCTTTCTGCTAAATGGGAGACCTCGTACATCAAGCTCCTAGTGAGAAAACCCGTATTGGGATATCATGGGTTATCCTGGTGCCGCCATCAGCCAGTGCCGAATAATGCTGATCAGCCGGTTGCTAGCTCTAAGGTCCGATCATTGTTGACGTCATGCGGGGAAAGCCGACACCACGCGAGTCGTCTATCTGGAAATGTCTCAGCTTAAGGCGCAAGAACTCCCAAACCGTCTTCCCCCAACCCATCTCAACACAGACCCTCGCCGCGCTTCACGTCCTCTCCTGGCGCATCCCTGTCGACGAGCCTTGGGGCTATGAGGCCGCCGTCGTAAAAGAACAAGGATACCCAATCGCGACACGATCGACGTGTCGAAGGAGGGCAAGGGCGTGGTGTATGAGGAACAGCTCAAGGGTTTCTTTGAGGAGCATTATGCGAGGAGAGCCGGTATGTGCTCAGCTGTTCTGGGTAATTCCATGGTCGAGGTGGGTTTGAGTCTTGTTTTTGCCTCCGCGTGAGGGATAACCCAGCGGAATGTGTCTGAAATTCCGAATGATAACGCTGACCTCGCCCTAAAAACGCCCACTGACGCGTAGATCCTATCTACCACTGCCTCACCCTCGACGACAGCGACCAAATCAAGGCGCTCAGGCTGTTCAAGGTTTGTCTTTGCACGATTTTTTTCCTCATGCGGGTTGTGTTCAGCGGATGATTTTATCGTCTCTTCGTTTTGCTCTGGACGGAAGTTGCTCTTTCCTTGCAATTAGGGAGACCGACGGAGCCCCGCTGCCCACTATCGGATTTGCGGCGCACCTTATTGGTGGACCTTACGCGGGCCCTCGCGCCACGCACGTTCTTCCCCTCCTACTGTCACTTTATTCCTTCATCCTTCCTCCCCATTGCTTCCCATTTTCCTTACCCTGCATGCGATCACCTCCGCCCGGTTCCTTTTGCTGACGCCACACTCCCTTCGTCAGGGACGAACCAAAATGAATCCCCTACGCCCGCAACGCTGCCACCGACGTGAACAGGCACCGAATTTTCCTTGACTCCGGCTATTTTCAAGCACTTGCCCGAAGGGTGAAACTTTCACTTTCGATCGCGAATTTAAAGACTTACGGCATATTTTTTTTGCTAAATGCGCACCAACGTCTCCCGGATCCGAATTCTCTCTCGCGTGGCGCTGGACATCGCCCCAAGTCGTCGGTATCCTCACCGTGCTGGAAAAAGGGGTCTCTGTTTTCTGTTTCTCTATCGGTTGCGCTTTCTCTTTTGGCCTTCTCAGTCGTTCTCTTTTCCTCAGCTAAGAGTTGAGTTATTCTACCTCGGCGATCGCTCTCGCGATCCAACTGCGCCTCATACTGCCCACTTCCTCAGCCCATAATTAAGGCCTGCCGTTCCGCGGCTTGTTTCTTTTTTTCTTCCGCCACTCTCCATCCTATCACCCCAGCCCTGAATGAAGGGTCATCAATTTTTTCAGCGGCAATTTGCAGCTCCCCTCTGATTTTTTCCGACAGTCGAGAACTGCTTATAAAATCTGGTACAGCGACACTCATAGATGGTGTCTGCCGTCGATACAGCCTGATTATTTACCAAGACATTGAGTATTATCGGAGGAGTGGACACCAAAGTTCGCAGGGTTATTCCGGAGGCGCCAGGAGGCTATGTGCGCCACTGTTTCCGGCTGCTATTCAGTGATAAAGACATGGTCAGATGCCTCGGAAACGCTAGCCGAGACTCTCGAGTTTCGCTGATCAATCCGGAACCGATATCGCTTCTTGCGGGTTCCGAAACGTCACTTGGGGGCACCTACAGTACCCATCTTTGTGCTGAAACCTCACTCACAGCCTCTCATGCGTTCCTGATTGGACCAGTAGTTGCCAGATCTCCTCCCGTCGTCGAAGAATGGCTCTGGGAAATGTACCGTGTAGCCTGCCGCGTCGTTTTGTTCTTGACTAGGGTTAATCCCTCCGAGTTGCCGTCGCCAAATCTCATCGCATTAGTCAAGTTCGGCGGGAATAGCCGTCTTTGTCCTGAAAGCCCTGCCTTGCAGGCTGCGGGCTTTCATGCGTCGCTGATCATCTCAACATAAATCAGATTTCCTCCCGCTGTCGAAGAATAGGTATTCTCCAGAAGAATGTAGTCTGTTCCTCGTACTCTCAACCCCCCTCCCGGCAATGAATCCTGCCTTGAATTTTAATCCAGACCACTCTCCATTCTGGCTCGTCTGCGTCTTCACGACTAGCTGAGATACTCCATTTCGTCGATCGCTCTCACGGTCGGAGTGCCCCGCATAGTGCCTACTTCCTCAACCCACAATCAAAGCCTGCCGTTCCACGGCTTGTTTCTTTTTTCGAGCCTACCTGTCTTCCCCCACTTCCATCCTATCACCCTGAACCCTGAATCAAGGGTCATCAATTTGTCCATGATGCTTCCCCGGTCACCGATCCACGAACACACCCCACTCCCAGACCGCTCTCCTTCATCCCAGTCAGACCCATGGCGTCCCTCCTCGACCTTCCTACAGAACTCCTCATGGAAATCATCAAATGTTACCCCCAGCTGTACCACTTCCCCGAAGTGCCCACTCACACATACATCCTTGAAAAGAAGGGCATGCGTACGCTCTGCGAGCTATATGGAAGGGGGTTTCGCGAGCAGTTTGTTGGGAACGATGCCCTGCGTGCGCTCACTCAGACCTGTCATCTTCTGCGAAACACATTCCTTCACATGCTGTGGGCGCGCTTGGATGCTTTCTTCACCCAACGCACAATCAACATGGACGGCTACATTCTGGAGCGCCGCATGATAGGCATACAGCAGACACCCTACGCCGTGCCTCATATTCGGTATGTCAGATTGTTTTCTGGTTTTATCCATGGCGCGATGAATTCTTATTTGCACAGGTCGTTGATCGTCACAATGGCCGAGTGTACAACGGATCATCGCCAACCTATGGCGGAATTCATACGAGTTCTGGAGATCCTTCCCAACCTGCAGGAGCTCACTATCGTCCAAGTCCGTCCAGAAATGGTCTCAGTCATGCGTGATTCGTTCAGGGGCAAAGTGTTTCCGTCCGTCTTGAGCCTAGCGCTCGACAATCGCTTGGGGTCGATCATGCCCTGTTTTCCTAATGTCCAAACGATGTACATCGTCGACTCCCCGTCCGCCGGCATCCTCCGGGCCACCAAGGGTTCCTGCCACCATATTCACACGGTCCGTCATTTCAGATTGTGGCCCGGCGCTATCGAAGGTCAGGCTCGGTAACCCTGAGTTAAATGAAATCTACCCTAATGCACTATTCAGCTCTTCGCGCCGGCGTTCCGAATGTCAGACGACTCGATGTCCAGTGGAATCCCTCAGTGGTTGGTGGGATTCCGATCAGCGATTTTCTCGTTAACTCACCTCACTCATTCAGGACTCTATGCCCCGATTGAACGGCATGGCTGCCCTATCGGATTTGCGGATTCAACATTTTCACATTCCGGATACCCCGGGCCACAAGCTCCGACCAACACTGGAGGACGTTGTAACTGTGGCTAAAGAAGTGCTTCGCTCATCCAAAGCCACGGGGAGAAAGGTGCTCCATGTCCAGGAATTCGTGTGCGGTGAATTTCACAAAGAGATTGTCATTTTTATCGGCAGGGAAATATAATGTCGAATTATATTGTTGTCCCATTGTTCAAGAGATTCTTCGTGCCTCAAGAACCCCTTATTCAACGCAGAAACAGGATGTTCAAAATCATGGAACGGGTAGATTGTACTTCGAAGTAGCTGCCGATGGTGAGGCATACATCCTGTCGTTCTGATTGCAAGTGCAGTGTATAAAGTCGAACAGTCTTCGTGTCCTTTTTCAGGGAGATGTTGGAACAACGACTTCGCAAATCTAATATCTATTGTGCACCTTAGTCATGTATGCCCGAGTTGAACGCTGTGTTCGAGAAAAAGATCCACAGATTCGTCACTCTATTACGCCGTTGGTCTGAAGCCATCAGACTCCGGCAACTCCGCCCTGATTCTGATTGGGATCTGCTCACTCGAAGTCATCTTATTTATTAGGTCCAACCTCACTTGGCTAGGCTCCTCCGAAGTTCAGCTTTGTGACGAAGTTACCCACGCATCTTCGTACCCGGGCAGGTGAACGTGGATGCTCGGCTCAATCCTGGGCGTCATTCGGGGCACGCTGCCTCCCACAGAAAACCTCTTGTGAAGACCGGTGCTTCTCTGTCAAGTCGTGGGCAGTGCGGAGTACTCATTTCTAATTGGCTAACACCCCGCAGTGCGTCCACTGGAGTGGTGGGCCACGGAGCGGCCGTCGCGCTCCAAAGCTTGAAGCCGTCCAGAATGAACATGCTACGTACTTTGATGCTACTGGTACTAAGTAATACGAAACGAGTTCGGACCTTTCATTTGTTTTATTTTTGGTAAAATGCCTTGCGGGACGCCGTTTGCGGACCATCATAGCGGAAATGTGGAACTGCATCGCGGCTGGCGTGGATCGTGTGCGCGTCCCGTCAGTTCATCTGATGGGGGATCATCAACTTGAAAGTGACTCATCAAACGTCTTCCTTCCTTTCCCTCTGCCCCAGCTTGTTCTATCGTCTGCCTCGTTATACGGAGCTACATTGCAATCAAATTTGCAGTCCATCATCTTCGCGTCTCGGTGGATCCTCATTCTAACTCGCCGTCCCGATACTTATCATCTGCCAGACACCGTTGCGCATGCTGCAAACGGAACCAATCGCACATCGGCAAATCAAACGCACAATCTTCGCCACTCTGGATCGGCGCGCTCGTAATACGGCCGGGCATACAGTGTGCCCGTCCCCTATTAGGATGATACGTCCCGTGAGTGCTTTTCGCTTCTTTATGCGCCTTTTTGCGTGCCTTTCGGTAGCAAAAGCTTCAACTGGGAAGGAACAGAAACATGCGTCCTCGCAACTGAGACAGGCACATAGACGATTCCACCGAAAAGAATCGCCTCCCCACGCTTCACTTCCATCAGTGGTACGATATTACCGCAACTTCTTTTGCCCCTGCTGCGCGCACGATCAGCGACATCAAAGCGCTTGTGAATCCCCCGAGAAATGACCCATGGGTCCCCGTCCACGCTGGCAGGCTGGTTTCCTTTCAGACCCGACATATTGAATATTAGTTCGAGTAGTCAAATGAGACATTCTGCAATTTAGCGCTTGGGAACAGCTTTGGTCCCAGGTATGGCCCATGGTGCTGCGCACCGGCAGCCACGTTTCCGACGGCTGCGGAGAACACGCTGAACGCTGCGGAGAACACCAAAATCCCGCCTGACATTGTCAAAAGTCGTGATCTGCATTTAACAGGATCCTACTGGCGCCCCGTGGCGGTATAAAAGATGATCGTAAATGCGATTCCTTGCCATCACTCACAATGGCCAGGTTCAATGCTGAAGCTGGTGCGGGGCTGCTGTTCATGATTTTGGTGCGTCCCGGCTGGCGCCTACTCTCTGGTCATCATCCCGATTGAAACCGCGTTTTTTTGGGATGCTTAACAGTACTTTTTCGTGTTCTTGTGGCTCCTCCTCACATACATAACGCGTCGCATTAAGTTGCGCTCTCGCTGGTCGATTCTATTCTTCCACGTCGTTATCCGTCTTGCATCCCAGGCGTGTGGTATTGGTTTCGGCATCCTTGGTTTCTCCAACATCGGAATCTTTACAGCCTTCCTGATCTTGGGAGCCGAAGGTTATTTCACCCTGGTGAGCCACAAGCTTCAGCGCAGTACCCTCCAATTCCGAAACCACTAACCCGCCAACAGGTCCTCTGCACATTCCGTTTCGTCATCTCCTGGCACCAGCACAATCTTCCGGGCGGGGTGTCCTGGCTGGAGCCGAGGCGCGGTGCGGACGACGGGCTAAGCTGGCGCGCTCGCGCACGGCGCTCTCTGACGCTTGTCTTGCTCGGGCCCTTCGCTCTCCTGTTCTACCGCGAAAACATCATGGCGACGTTCCACATCCTGCTCATCCTCGCCAATACCACCATCGTCGTCGGCGGATCCTTCCTCGCCAACGCCAACTTCGCCGATTTTGACTCGCCCGAGACGCAGCATAAACTGCTCATCTCTCGCATCTCGCGCACGGCAGGCCAGAGCGTTTTCCTCGCGTTAAATCTCGTGCTCCTCTTTGTCCTCCTACTCACGGCGCGCAACGACCGGCGCTCTCGTGCACGGAAAGGCGGACTCGGGTTTCACCCTACACTAGTGTTGCTGCTGATCGCGTGGATCCCGCTCATCGTGCGGGGGACGTACGGTGTACTACAGTCGGCTGATTTCGCGGTGTGTTTCCCCCACGACCTCAGGGTCTGAACCATGCTGACTTATTCCACAGCTGTCGTATTTCGATTGTGCGTTCTCGAGTAATTGCAGACTCACTTAACTGATACTGTCCCACAGTCAACAACTATGGCCCGCACGGCTTCACGGCCCACTACACTTTGGTGGAGTACCTCATGGGTGTTACCCCGAGTGGCTCGCGTGCGTGTTGTCTATTCTTGCTATTTCTGTAGTTGAATATCCATCCCTTCTAGATGCGTGTTGCTGAGCTGCACTTATTTCACGTCAAAGAACGACCCACCCAAGCCTGAAGTTAGGCCACGCGTCGAGGGAGAGGCGGAGCTGCAGGAACTGCGCGAGCAGGAGAATATTAGGTCTTAAGGATCGAGTCGGGTCCAGCAGCGCATGCATTGATACCCTTCTTTTAATTCTGGACAGTCGGTCGCAAAAACGTATATCCACCGCGATTTGCGTCCAATGTCACTCGCATTGCACATAGGTTCCGAGCATAGGCTCTCCCAAATCAGTTATCGGGCTCTAGGCTTCCATCTGGCATAACCATCTGTCCCAGCATGAGCGCCATCAGCCAACGCGTGAAACGCCGAAACAGTATAACTTCCACTTACCTGCCGAACGGTGGGCTCAGTCGCTGGTCCCCGGACGAGATTGAACGCGTCCACCCGTGAGCGCGGAATCCACTGCAAACAATTTTCCTCTCCACAGGGCGACTCGCCATTGGAGGCCGTTACGTAGGCCGGAGCGAGTATGCACGCGTAGTGCGCCGCTGGTTCCATATAAGCACGGATCGTCGTTACCGCACATGAGAGAGGCGGGAAGGGAACGCACTAAAGTCCGTCGTGCGCTCTTCGCACCACGCCGCATCGCCCCCGAGAATAATGAGGTTCACAATGGGGTCTGCACGAGTGATTGCATCGGTAAAAACATCCTGCTCGGCGCCGGGCGCGTAGAACAGCGTCGGGTTGGTGAATTTTCGGAGATGCTTGAGCTGTAAGACATGAATCACCGCACAATTAACGAATTAATGGTGAGTAAAACGAACCCCAGGATCGCCTTTACGGAAAGCGCGAATGCCGAGGGTGGCGAGAAGCACTAGGTCGACGAGCGAATAGCACGGATCATACGCCACCAGTTGGCCGGCGGGGATCTAAAAGTGAAGGATCACCGTAGTTCGCGACCTCAGCACAAATCCGGCGAACTCACTTGGAAACTGCGCCCCAGAGCGATAAAATACACAATCTGATACCTACTCCGGAGCTCCCACTCGTCCGGCGAGTGCCCTTTAGTGGCCTGATACCCCGCACGGTCCCATCCCCGCTCGTCGAGGCGATCGAAGCCGCTGAATCCTGCGCCGAAGGCACTCGTTGGGTACGCCGGACGCTCTGGGTGGGCGGAGCGAAACATTGCGGTCATGAAACCTCGAATGGAAGGAAAGAATCGATAGATGCAGCGCGAGGTGGAATTTCCGCTCGACGTTACATACCGGCAGTTTTGGCAAAGAAGCCGGCGGCGTCCATGGCGATGTAATATTCCCTCATTTGGTGGAGATGCTTTCCGACAAGTGCGGCTGGGGGCGTCAGGGAGAAAAATGCGATGTGTATTTACGACTCACTTTGGGTGGGATTGAGCATGTGCGCTAGCGCTGAATGCAGGGAAAAATCTGGAGGGGATTCCCAGTGCGCATCCCAGTGTTTTGAGCCGTGAAAGTAAGCGATTTCATCATGCACGGTAGGTCTACCGAGAAGGGTGGGCCAGTCGGGAGTTTTTCTAGGCGTCTTCGCCGTATTATTGATGAGAATCGCGGGCGTGCCTTGTAGCGGAAGTACCTCGAAGTAGCCACAGAGCTCATCGCACTGATGGAATTCAGATGCACACCTGGCGAGAGTAGCCCAACTGAATTTCTTTTCCTTTCCAAAGACCGCGAAAAAAACCCACACATCCACAAGATCGTGCGCCCATACAGGATGTGCATCCCGCTCATCAGACGTCCAGGATCCAAGGACATGGTGAAGCCGCAGAGACAAAGGGTGTGGGCAGCTCAGTCCGTGAGCAAAACATTGGTGGCGGAAGATTCTGGAAGTGGGATGAAGCCTGAGCCGCCAGTTGGGATTGCGTGGGTGAACCAGTGAATTGCGCGACATGGTGGCACGAAAAGAGAGGTTGAGAGGCTGTGCAAAGCGAAATACGCGCATACGTCATGCCGCTCATGCCGAAGCTAGTGTCTAAGTAAGTATTACTTGAGCGCCTATCACCCTCCAACTTGAATCGGCTTCTGCTTCCTTCGAAAAAGCCATGGGATAAATTACTTGCCTGCCATTCGGAATACCGTTCCCTTGTTTCAATTTCTGTCTGGATGTGCACTCGCGGCGCACGGCGCCTCGATTTCCTTGGGGTCCATTTCCCTCGTCCGCCATGCCTGCTATATTGTCCGTACTTGCCGCGGTGGTCTTCGTGGTAATGCTCTGGAAGCATAAGCGTAACATCGAGCATCACGCGTGTGGCACAGCACAGCAAGTATTAGTACATTCACGCTTTCCAATTCTAACGAACTGAGAACTCTAAGTTTGGAAATTCGGGAAGGCTTGTCAAAGAAAAGGGCGAAGCCGAGGATTCTGAAGGACAGATATAGTGCATATATTTCGACAACACTACATTGAATCAAGAAAAAGAGCATTAGTGGATGAAATGTCGGGCTCGAGTGAACATTTGGTGGTTTAAGACTTGACATCACCCCGCTCCTGTAGTTGTTTGGTGTCTCCGCGCTCCTGCAGTTCCACAGTCGCCCGCTCAACATGCGGTGTAATCTCACTCTTGGGTGGGTCGTTTTTTGACGTGAAATATGTGCAGCTCAGCAACACGCATCTAAAACAGGTGGCTGTCCAACTTGAGAAACGGCGGGAAGAGTGGAGACGCACGCAAGCCATTCGGCAGTAACACCCATCAGATACTCGACCACAGTGTAGTGGGGCGTAAAGCCATCCGGCCCATAGTTGTTAGCTAAAACACGGAATCGGTCAAGTGAGTACGCATTCAATGAAGTGAGGACGAACGATCGAAATAAGAGAGCTGTGAGTGAAGTTAGTTTGGGCCAGACGTACCAGGCCATGTAATCATACCTCAAAGTCAGCAGATTGTAGCACACCGTAAGTGCCCCGCACGATGAGCGGGATCCACGCAACAAGCAGCAGCACCAGCGTCGGGTGGATTCTGAAGCAGGCTTTCCGCGTACTGGATCCGGAGCGTCGGTCATTGCGTGCCGTGATGAGAAGTATGACAAGGAGTGTAACATTGCATGCGAGAAACACACTCTGGCCGGCCGTGCGTGTAGCGCGGGCGATATGAAGTTTGTGCTGGGTTTCCGGCGAGTTAAACTCGGCAAGATTGGCATTTGCCAAGAAGGATCCGCCGGCGATGATCGCGCTGTTGGCGAGGACGAGCAGGATGTGGAACGACGCCATGATGTTGTCACGGTAGAAGAGGAGCGCGAGTGGTCCGAGGAAGATAAACAAAAGGATACGCTGTGTGCGGCTTCGCCTGTCGAGCCCGTCGTTCGCACCGCGCCTCGGCTCGAGCCAGGACACGCCGCCCGGAAGATTGTGCTGGTGCCATGAGATAACGAACCGAAATGTGCAAAGCACCTGTCGGACCAGATTAGTAGCTTCAGTAAGACCTGTGGCGGACATCCGCTCACCAGGGTGAAATAACCTTCAGCCCCCAAAATTAAGAATGCTAAGAACATATTTACGTTGGTGAAACCAAGGATGGCGAAACCAATCCCGCAGGCCTGTGATGCCACGCGTACTACGACGTGGAAGAAGAGGATTGACCAGCGAGAGCGCCATTTAATCCGATGGGTGGTGTATGCAAAGATAAGCCACGTGAACACGAAAAGGTACTGCCAAGCCCCAAAAAAGTAAACAAGATAGGGGCAGGAAGCAGTGGAAGGGCAGCGTACCAAAATCAGATACACGAGCCCTGCACCGGCTTCAGGATTGAACTTGGACATGGTAGACACGCTCGAGACTCGTTTTGCGCCAGTGACTGTTGCTGGTGAGGGGCGAAATTAACGATGATCTTTTTATACCCGAGAGGATTGATACTGATCATGCATGGACTTTGACAGCCCTAGACAGAAGTTAGTTGTTCTCCGCAGCGGTCTCCGCAGCGTGTCCTCCGCAGCATCTGAACTTGGGACTGAAGCTGTAGGCAGTTGGAGCGATAATATGGTTTAGAAATTGCGATTGCTCTTAAATGTCCTGTTAAACAAGGGTGGACCGCATACTTGGCAAGGGCGTAGTCGGTGGGTGCCGTTGCTTGCGCCGCCGCAAGCGTGCTCCGGAGAGACGTCGATTCTAGCATAGACGTACGAGTGGGTGCCTCAGAAAAATTTCTGTGACAGACGAATGAAGATGCCGTTCCGATTGATTGAATTGAATTGCCGTGTAGCCGGACTAATAACTGCCGAACTAATCTGCCGTGTATGTGTAGAATTGGGGGCCCTAGACTCGCTTCTATATGCGAGGAGGATGGACGCACTCCAGCCTCCAGGTTGCAGGACGGAATGCGCGGCAGACAACGTTGGAGGAGGCAGTTGGGATTTTACAACGGCGATAGCACGTTCGTAAAAGGGTTGGTGAGGGTGTCTCTTCAGATGTACAGATGAATCGCCAAATCCATATACTTGATTGTTCCGCAGCCACACTAATGGATCTGAGTTTGGTCTGCCCGCAGACTATCAATTACGGCGTGCTAGTCAGTGGACCGAGTATCTGGCGAATCGCAGGAATGATTGAAATCTGCACACCTGGGAATATCGACGGCGAGAAGAATAATGGCAGAGGGGCAGTCAAAAGGCAGACATACTGGCGCATTGACGATGGCACGCGGTGGAGAGATGATTGGTATAATAATTAAATTCCCATTTTCCCGAGGGAATAAATAATAGCAATTCGATTTGCCTCCTAGCTGTAGCTCGAAGTCTTGAAAATGAGATCGACGGGCCAAATTAAACCGCAAAGCTTAAGAGAGCCAGATTCGACCTGATGCCCTCCTCATGACGGTGATGATGACGATAAATATGGGCCAGCACAGGAAGTACGCATCCTTGCGTACATGATCCATATTTCCTCGGCGTGCGTTGCTGCGCCGATTCAGCATGCCTTGAGCATGCCAAGCGAATATTCCGAGAAACAAACGAAGGTGATATTGCGAGACTTTGGATCTAGGCATCGCTTCTATGTCACAAACACTCGAAAAGAGGAATTGCGCGGAGGCAAGAGGCAGAGCCGAAGAGGCTGTGCAGAACAATGATGCATGGTAGTATCGCACGTGTCCTAACGCCGGTTGCTCCCGAGCATGACCAAGACCACGACCGCGTCCTCGGTCCTGCAAATCCAGGAACTTTGCGATTATATTGTGGACTTCCTGCACGACAGTTATGGAGCTCTCAAGGCCTGCGCTCTTGTATCTCCCACTTTCGTATCCTCTGCGCAGCACCATCTTTTCTACGAGGTCCGATTCGGTAACGGGATAAAATGGAACGACGGAGGAGCTAGCCGGCGATTTCACGCGATTATGCACACATCCCCGCATCTAGCAGTTCTCGTTCACCGGATCCAGGCATGTTTCACCCCCGAGGTCCTTTGTCAGCTGTGCGATATAGAATTTTCGAATCTGCGCGACCTCGTGCTATTTCGCCCGTTGAAGGACAACATCAAGGGAACGAACTTGGAAGCCGTCTCATATGCGGCCCGTCTCATTGGCTCCCCATCCCTCCGCTACCTGAAACTGCAGGATCTGGCATTCGGGAACATCGACCACGTGGGGGAGCTCTTTCAGCATTGTACCCCTGCCCTCGATTCGCTCGCTCTGTCCCATTTTAGTGTCAATACGCTCTATGCCACGACCATCGCACATTCTTCACGCAATAGGCTGAAAATCAAGAGCCTCAGCTTTGACAGCCTGACGGCCGGCAGCAGTAACCAAATGTTCCTGCTCCCATCCGCGACCCCATTCGACCTTTCTGAGCTCGAGGAACTCAACCTTGGCACCCTGTCCCCCATTCTGCTAAAGGTACTCGACGCCAGCCGGGAGTCTATCCGGAAGTTCCGCATCTACGCTCGTATGTCTTTGTTCAAATCCATCTTTCTCGTTTACTAACGATGGTGTTTCGTACAGAGGAATTAAATCCGAAATACACGCAAAGTCCGGTGCCCGCTACGATATTGGCGTGGCTCCCAGCACTCACGCATTTGACCATCGGAAGTCTCGGGGAGGAGCTGCAAGACGCGGAGGCGCTGCTTCAGAACTTGCGCACACCAAACTTCATTAGGCGTCTGCGGATCGAGCTCATGACGCGGCCCCCGGAAGATGCGCTGCGGCAACTCGGGGTCGCGTGTGCCCACATTGGTACCGTGTGCACCGTCGAGGTGAAGCTGTGGCGATTTATGAGTCGTGGGTTGGACATCGGCGAAATGCAGGGCTTCGTTCGCACTGCGTTCATAGAATTGGACGAGAGAGGAGCTTTGGTGGTGCGGGCGGAGGGAGGTGAGTTCCGTTCTTCATTTCACGCGTATCCTTTGGCCTCGCTCAGGCTCGACTAGGTACCTAGCGGAGTGGATGGGTATGCGCCATCGCCGTTTGATGATGCCCAGCTAATTAGATGCCGGTGTCCGATCTTGAGCAATCCAGCGCTGTTTCGGAGAGGTTCCGGCTTTTTGCTCACCCTCCAGACATGTTATGACGTGGGTACCGCATTGAGACTTACATATCCGATGTTTCTCATATGCCGGAAGTCGACACGGGCTGAAGTAAAGCGTGTTAGAACGCGTATTGAGGCTGTCGTGTATTCAGTGCCGCGGCGTTTTCCGTGGCCGTGACTTGGTTTCCCAAAACGGAGACGCCGCTCCTCATTTTTGACACGTGGCGTACGAAAACCTTGCTCAGATACACGAGGGTCTTAACGGGTTCTTCCCTCCAGCCACTCACTTTGAGGCCCGCCTTCTGGAACCTGAATACATGCTCTCTTTCACGGTAACCTGGTTTGTGTTGTCTAATGCCATGCAATATGGTCTCTAACTCTCTCATCAGTCTGCTCTTCTGGCTCTTTGGGACTCCGAGTGTCTTCTCGATCGTCATAACGGGACCAGAGTCGGCTCCAGTTGGGGGATCTATAACTGTAACTTGGACGTATGACGCAACTGACCCAATGTGCGTGTTTTGCGCCACCTGTGATTCAAGCAGCTGATTCTCGAGTCGCAGAGTGCTTAGGGAATTCTACATATTCTGGCGGAATGTGGGTCCGCTTTCGTATCGGTCAGCGAACTTATCGCGACCTCACATAGGAGTCTGTAATAGACATTCCCGATGACACCCCGGTCGCAACAGTCGCTGGCATTTATAGCACACTGATCCCTGCTGGCTGGGTAGCAGGGTCAGCTTCAATTCCTTCAATACAAAGCCAAACACTGAATAGTTTTTCAGGCCATACAATCTGACCTTCCACAGCACGAATTCGAGTTCCGCGATTTTGGCAGCCGCCGAGCTCCCTCTAGTCGTGGTCTCGAGTTCGAGTACGACTTCGACTTCTCCAAGCTCAAGCTCAGCCTCCAGCAGTCTTTCCAGTCATTCGGCATCGTTCACCTCATTCGCCTCCCCATTGACATCTGCTTCCACGGCGTCAGTCCACCTTCACTCGTTCCATGCGGCCCCGTCCGTATATTAACGTATCCATAGGGGAACGCCGAGAGGCCATAGCCATGTCGGTGCAATTGCCAGTAGCGCTGTCGCGGGGACGCTCGCTCTCCTTTTGGCGGTTTTGGCGGGGTGCTACGTCCGCCACCGCCGCGGATCCTCCGTTAAAGACGGGCCTGGGGTCGACCTCATATCGGAGCCACCAGACTACGCTGTCGAAACCTCTGCTCTCTTAGGTCAGGATTCGAGATTCAATTCCCTCGAACTTCGATCCCCAATACCCATTTCTGTTCTGTCCGTCCAGATGCAACCTCACCAGAGAGCGAGACACCTCGGAGCAGGGTAGTGTCGACTACACGTAAGATAACATGGTTTTAAGTAGCAACCCACTCACCGTTTCATTTTGTTACCAGCCGCAGGTGTCATCAATAGCCCTAGGGCGCCCCTCATTCTACGTTCGGAGCCTTTACCGGGCCAGTCCGCAAAGGTTGTCAGATCATCCACGTCCTCAGCAGGTGAGAGGTCGTTTACCCCTCCGCTGTTTCTTCCATTGTATCGACGTACCCACTCATTCTCCTCTTTCCCCACCTGTGCAGCAACCTCCGCTGCATCTGAGCGGGCCCCGACTGAGCTGCGCTGGGACCCCCCAGCGGCACCTCTTGTTACAGAGCTAGAAGAAGCCCGACAGTCGCGTGATCAGCTCGAGGACGAAGTGCGGATGTTGAGAGAACACATCGGCGCCATTTCTCCGCCGCCCTACTGAAGCGTGGGTGACGATGACTTATCGAACGGGATTCAGAAGTATTTAATAGTGCGCAGTAGTTCGGCTGGGGCAGTCCAGCCGGACATTTCCTTCCGGAGCAGATATTTATGTGACTATGTTTACAGGGGAAGCCTAGTGATGGAAAGGAATACGGTACATACGTTTCACCATCGGTCTTCTGTGCACTGCTGAGTTTTACTTGGCCCCACTAAGTAGATGCTTAGGAACTAGTCTACTCCCGATATATATCAGCGCAGTTGCAGATCAGAGCTTGCCATGTCGAGGCGCCCGCACGCCGTGGAAGCGCGGCCAGCGTGCATCACTATTGAAAGAAAGGTACTCCATCGTACGCCGTTTTTCTTTGACCTGACTTCGTAAAGTGGAAACGCCGCTTGTGATACACTGGCGTCGAACAAAATGCCGTTCAGATATATGCCGTGTCTCAGCTACCGTCATTTCGGTCTTCCCTCTTCCACCAATCCGCCCGCCGAAAATCGACACTTGTGGCTGCCTAGTAGCTATGTGCTTCTTCAGCACGAAAGGCTTCTTCGTGCCCTGCACTTACCTCGATTCTAAATCCCCTAATCGCATGCAGCATAGTAACCTGTCTGGTCCTGAGGCTCCTGTGGGCGCCCTGTGCTTTCTCGTTCAATGTAACTGGACCAGAGGCTGGCAACGTTGGCGAAATCATCACTGTGACCTGGATATACGACGAGGGCGACCCAGTGTGCGTCTTCTCCACAATCCCGCTTCGAATTGACTCATTTTCGAGTGGTGGAGCTCAGAAAATTCACCATATACGTCATCAATCTGCGTATTCTTTTTCGCCGCGACCCTTACAACCCATCCTGCCATCGTGTAGGCCACTGGTGCCAACGCCGATATGGTGACTGTTGACGACGTGATGTATAAGAGTGTTCAAGCAATTGTGCCTCCTTGGCTTTCACTCGGGTACTGTGCCTTGCTTCATACGATGTGCAAGATTGAATGCCGCTACAACAGAAAATACAATATGACTTTCGAAACCTACGAGCGGGAGATCTTTGACAACGCGGAGATCAACTTCGAAGCGGGTTCGAGCGGGGCTCTAGGTTTGAGCGCGAGTTCCAACAGCTTGTCTAGTAGTTCATCGCCATATCCGTCTCAGTTTTTCACTTCATCGGCATCTTCGTCTACATCTTCACCGCCATCTTCATTTCCATCTTCGCCTTCGCCTTCAGAGTCGCGGCCGCCGGTCCTGTCACCATCTCTATCTGCTTCCACATCGTTAGCCCATCCCTCTTATTTTCGACTTCAGCGTATTGACATATTCCAGCAGCGGCACCGTAGTAAGCCGTGCAATTGCCGGCAGTGCTGTGGGTGGGACGATCGCAGTCCTATTGGCGTTCCTAACCGGGTGCTACCTACGTCGCCGCCGCGGATCCTCCCTCGAAGAAGGGTCTCGGGTTGACCTCACATCGGATCCGCCACAGTATTCTGAAACCACTGGTCTTTTAGGCAAGCATTCGCCATGCCATTCTTTCTTTCTTGATTATGTTGCAGATATAATCGCACCAGACAGCAACACACCTCGGAGCAGCGTAGTATCCACCCCACGTGAGACATGATTGTCTTTTTTGACAGCAATTCTTCTTGTTGATCTCGTCCGTAGGCGTCATCGCTTACCCCAGGAGCCCCCTCATCCTGCGGTCGGAGCCTTTGCCAAGAGAGAATCAGCGAGCTTCCCAGATACTCCATCTCTTCCCCAGGCAAATGCCATCTGTTCCTACCATGTATCAACTTGGGTATTGACTCTCCTCTTTCCCTCACCTCGTTAGCGACCAAGAACCCGATTGAGTTGCGGTGGGATCCCCCAGCAACTGGTTCAGCATTGGATTCAGAGACCAGACAGTCGCGTGAACAGCTTGAGGACGAGTTGCGGATGCTGAGGGACCACGTCGGCGCCATTTCTCCCCCGCCGTACTGATTAACGACGTGGTAAGAGACCCGAGGCTGCCGAGCCCACTCGTTGTTGTAAACCTCGCGTGCTAACAGATTCTTTTCAAAGCTGGGATGTTTAAATACTATTTAAATGTGCGTAGTAGCCGTACCAAGCGAGAGTAGAACAATCTCGGTTTGTACATGTGAGTAGGTATTTAAATACGTATCCAGGCGGACTATCTTTTGGAGCTGGTGAGAACTCTCGAAAGGCGCCCTCAAAAGCGACCAGTCGCCTTCTAACGGAAACGCGTAAACACTGCCCTTCGTTTAGACCTTGAGCAGTCATGTATGTGCTTCGGCCTAAATACCACCAAACCTTGGTTCAACCGGGACTCCTTATTTTTCGACTTCAGCATAGCTTCAAAAAGCACGGTAATTCGGCTATTCATATAGAACTAGGCTTTTGTCCGGAGATCGCCGTTGTGACGGGCTTCGGAATGAAGACACCGCCCAGTAAAATAGTTGTATATATTCACCTTTGGCGGAGGCCGGAATTCAAGCTTTCCCTCCGTTAAATGATTTGGCGCGTTGTCTCCCTTGTCCATGTCATTCTTCGGCACGACAGTCTTGTTCGTGCCGTACAAGCACCTCTAACCCCTCCCGTCCCAGTGTCTTTGCACTCCTGTAGATACCTGGTGTTTTCACAACGATAACCATATCAGGACCAGGCACGGCCCTCGTCGGCGGAATCGTGAACGTAACATGGTCATATAGTGACTCCGATCCAGCGTGCGTCTGTCCCTCACGTGTAGTCAAGCCAACTAACTTCCCAGTGGGATTTCTTAGAAAGTTCCTCGTATTTTTCAGCAACGTCAGTTGACTGTTTTCATTTCGGTCGGGGAACTGATTCTGTTATTATCCAGAACACTCTATTCGAATATCCTCTGGTCAGAAAGCTGGCCACGACAACGAATGGATTTCTTACTGCCAGTGTTCCATCCGACCTGGCTGAACACAAAATGTATCATTGAACGAGACTGAGATAGGTTATACGATATTTCGTTCCGAGACCCAACTCAGCCAACTGGAACTGCTGGGGCGCTAGCATCCGTCGATATAGAGCTCGTAGGACCCTTAGGGACAAGTGGAGCTTCGAGTCCGACTCCGAACTTTTCCACCGAGCAAATAACAGTGACGGTGGTCGATGACGTCGCCTATTCCATCGATGGAGGTCCTTCGACTCAACTTTCCAGTGCTCTGTACAGCACGCCAACACCGTCACCTTCGGCTTCCATGTCTATGCGGATGCAATCTTACAGCGGAGCCACAGGAATATTGCTGCAATTGCGGGAGGTGTTGCAGGCACGGTTACACTTCTACTGGGTTTGTTGGCGTGGCGCTGCGTTCATCGCCGCCGCAGATCAACTGCAGACCACCTTGTGGAGACGTTTCAAACCGCTGCCCTTCTGGGTAAGCAGTCGCCAGCACGTCCCCGTGGACTCTGACCAATAATACGCAGGCGCAATTGTCACCTATAACGATGGGCTACGGATGGGTGGGAACAGTTCTGGCAGCACCTCTCCCTCCGCCACATTCGCTAAAGGAGGAATCCCCGCCACACCTACTGGTTCCAAGCGTCCGATTGTTTTGCGCTGGGGTCCCACGCCGGACAGCAGCGCCTCCAGATTCGGGATCAGGACGGTCGCGCGAGCAGCTGCTCGAGGCTGAGGTTCGGAGATTGAGAGAACACGTCGACGCCATTTCCCCACCTGCTTACTCTGATGGTCATTGCTGAGTGACGACACCGATTTGGATGGACTCATTGCAATCAGATTTAATTGCCTTGACCTACGATGGACCACAGCAATCATTTAGTTGCATGTGAGAGGTGAAGTCAGAAACCTGGGTCGTTGCTTATAGAAACCTTAATGGTGGGGCCGAAAAGTTTTTTTTTCGACCTCGAGCGGATAACACGTCACATCGATTATTGGTTGACTTGAAACAAAAAAGGCATGAGGGTGTTGAAGGAGCAGCAAAAATAACCGATTGAAGTTGGATTCTCATTTGCGAGGGACGTCGGACCAGTGTGGAGAACATCGCTTCGGAAGAAGCCGATCCTTAGTCTGGCGCCTTGGGCCGCTTGGCCATTTGTGCCGCCTGCCCAAGAGCAAGCGAAGGCAGGGTCCATTCTTCTCGTTCCTCTTCAAGGTCGCCACGCAGTGGAGGCAATTCGGAACCAAGTGATTACCATATTGGGAACAGAGCGTAGTGTGATTGGCGGCTGTTTGGCATCACTTTCTGGCTGGCTATTCGTACCAGTCATCAGGCATCCGTCAAATATCCTGTCCAGCATTTGTGGATACCAAGTTTTTCCTACAAGTCAGCGAGGGTCCGACTCGGACGATTTCATCGTTGGCTCTGAAACCACGGGGTTACGTGTTCTAATTTCGTTCAGGTATTGTATAGAGGTTCCAGGGATTTCGATGCTGCAATAGCAACTACCATCGAATTGCAAGTTCAGGATGAAATCTTTCGATCTAGGAGCGAAAGATGAAACATGTCATCGGGTTTGCCGTTGTATTTTGTTCATAATCGGGGTTTTGCGTGCGACACCCCGATTTGGGCCTGATTTGGCCCACCTTTTGTATTTTTTCTTCTTCTTTTGAACTGAATCTTTCGTACCGGTTTGCTGTGACCGCGTGACTAACGAAAAAGAAATTGGCTGTGCGACGCAGGACATACGAGTTGAAAAAACAACAGTATTCCTCGGCAAACGAGTAGTGGTCCGACTATGCCTACGCAACCAAAAGCTGGTCTGGACTCTGATGAAACTCACACGCGTTTGTGGGTTCTTCAGCGCGCATCGAACACTTCTGTACCCTTGTTCCTCGTGACCATACTGCTCCGCAGCCAGGATTGGGAATTAGTAGCATTTTGCGTTGATCACGAAAGTCGGTGTGCCGAAATGTTGAAACTAACGGCATTGCAACAACCGCTGATTGGTCGCTCACGTTGTCCAGGTTGTCTAATGTCTCAGCCACGCCAAGTTGAAACACCACTTCCACAATCAAAATCACATTGTCCAATTTCTCCGCCTACAATATTCTGCCACCACATGGGATTTCTAGTTTCATCGCCTCACTTTCTGTTTATCGATCCTTGCTTTCATGCTTAATCACGGGGAGCAACCAGAATGCATTTCTGAGAAACGGTCAGTTTGGCTGAACTAACGCCAACCACAAGTTTACACCTACTTTTCCGAGGGGGAGGTTCGCGCACTTCAAGTTCATGTTGGCGCAGCAGTTGGAGTCGAACGTGCAATACTCCCCGCGTTTGGCGCACATGTCTGCGGAAACCTGTCCTTCGTCAAAGACCACGTCGAACCGGAGGGTCGCAGCAGCCACAGCGCCAACGAGAGCGAAGGGAAAGGCAATGAGGATGAAGCGCATTGTGTGGATAGTTGTCGTACGAGGGCTCAAGTGGGAGTGTTTAGTTCGTTGGATGAAGAGTGCTGCCCGCTTGTGCTCCCAATTTGTAGGGTTTCAAGGAATAGGAGTCGCCGTCCGTTCTTCTAGTGGGATTCCGACGGCGGCCGCTCGTGACGTGAGCCGTGGTGTATTCCAGTCAAGCGACTTCTACAGCCTCCTATGGTATGGAGAAGGTAGTGGGAGATTCTGCAATAGGAGTTATGGATGCCGATGGGGTTACCCTGGATGTACTCGCGAATCCCAGGTTTCTGCGAACACCGTACTGCAGTGCTTTCAGTCATTTTGAGGTAATTCAGATGACCGTTCGTATGTCTGAACGCAAGCCGAATGATTGATTTGTTGCAGAACTGAGTTGTTCTAATGGCCGAGCCGTTCAAAAGCGAAGAGAGTCATTTGCGGTCTTCCATTAAGATTTTATTCCCCAAAACCTCCATTCCCAAACTAGCTGGCACGTATTTGAAAGGGGGGATATCATAGTCCCTAGCTTCTTCCATTGTAGGAACCGGAGCTGACCATTTCCGCCCCGCCAGGGGCTCACAACCATATTCTCTTCCTGAGGTTCTTCGATTGTGGGGAAGCAGCATACAGGTGTTCGATTGTAGAGAATGCGCTGCAATCGCCGATACATTGAACTGTCTGGAATTGAACTATACCTAAACACCGCACTTTTCGCATGTTTTGGAATAGTCTGATTACAGTATAGGCTTATTTCTGAGAGCTAGTATATGGTCTTGGTATAGCTGGCAGGGTCAGGATCACAGAGGAACGGGTACAAAGGGAAGGTGACTATCCTGTGGACTGGCAGTGCTCGCCTCGAAAACCGTAGAGGAAAGTGTAGCCCACAAAACCTCTAAAGAGACTATTTCTGGAGCTTATTTCCACAACGAGAAATAAGCCAGAGATACTTACAACGGGACATGTGGGAATAAGCTTATTTCTGCTCGGCTAAAGGAAAGGCCTTCCATGTGACAGGCGTGTGAGACTTGGGGAAGCTCATACCGGAGGAGTTCCGGGATAAGCGAAGGTCAGTTAAGACAATCTGATGGGATTGATCTTATTCCGAGGAAGCGAAGTTGGGGAATAAGAAACCTTTCTGGGAAAAGGTTGCACTAGGGGTATCTACGGAGAGCTGGAGGCCAGGGGAATAAGATCCGATGGTCAGGAGCTACGGGAAAGGGACAGGAGACAAAAGGAATAGATGGACAAAGCGATATCAGTCAGCCAGGGGACTGGTGTTTTCAAATATCCTGGATGACAAAAGCCGCATGGTCGGGAAATCAGGGACTACCTGGGCACTGGCCAATGGCAATACGTTCACAGCTATTCCTCCGACAGGTAAACGGGAAAGGAGGGACGATCTCGGGCCATTTTACTAATTTCTGCTTGGTTTGAGGACTTTCATGTGATTTTGGGATTTGTATAAGTAGTTGGTGTTGGAACATCAAGCTGAATTCCCACGGTTCCCGCTGGGCGCGTAATTCACCCGACATGCTTACCGAGCCCGAGGTTCAACTTACCAAGCATTAGTGAGACATACAGAATATTCTAGATGTATTGTAGAGTATAAAACCTTGTAATATGTTCCATAGTAATATAGTTTGTTCTTCTACTGTTCATTAGAAGTGAACATTCTCACAGTTGGGACATTATTACGAGTAGGACACAGAATCCCCTTGTACTAGTAGGCATAACGCTTGCGATTTGGGCTATTTCTGGGGTTGGCGCAGTGTGTATCGTCGTTGTACTTTAACATTGGGAAACCTTTCTGGTAGATAAGAAGTTGGTTACTGGAAACATCTTAGGGCGTGATTGAGGCTACATAAGTTCTGGAATCGAAATCGTTTTGTCGTCATCGTCATCGCTCATCGTCAAATCGTCAAATTGTATCGCTCATCATTCATTGTTCATCGTAAATTGTCATCGGGTTCTCTGGGAAATAAGCTTTCAGATATATATACTCGTGGAAATAGTCTATCGTTTGCCTCTAGGAGGTCTCTCGCGCATCTCCGGATACAACCACCACCACACATACAACACTTGCTCGTCTCATAGCTGCGAAGCTCTTAACTATCTTATTTCCATTGCTCAATTATCTCTCAGGCCAATTCCTGGTGATATCTTGTAGTGAAGGTTCATCTTTCTGTGGGAATCTTATAACTTCCCTTCAACCTATTGCTAGGCTCTGTACAAGGGACTACCACTCGTCTGTATCTCAGCTCTTGCTTCCTCTGATCAGCCTATTTCTGATCCTTGTCTTATTTCTGTGGGCATCACTGCTTATATTGGAAAGACTTGAGTTATATTTGGGTGATAATTGGATTGTTTGGGTTTAGTTCGGAGCACATTGTTCAATGTTACGAGTACTATGTAATCGTTCATAATATCTTCCAGACTGACTTTTTCTGACCACTTTTTTTACTGTCCAGATCTATCATGATCACTTGTTGGGTGAGGCCACCGCAGTGTGCGTGGCGTGACTTGTACTTGAGTTTTTTTTTTCTTAGTTCTCACGTTAAGTTATATTGTACTCCATGAGGGTAAGAAGGAAGAGGGAAATCCATCACCTTCAATACGACCCGGTAACCCCCGGGGGAATCCCAATCAGACCACGCCAAAATTAGCTCTGCCGCCGCCTCGGCAAGGTCTACCGAGGTTTGCTTGACCGAGCTGTGCAGACCCCTGTGGAGCGCAACTCGGCAGACCCTGCTGCGGTCGACCTACCTCGTCAAAGCTAGTTTTTCCACCTATTTCCCTCAATTATGATGGCTAGAGGTCAGGGTGCCCAGTAGTTGCTTAAATTAGACTCACTTGATTTGGGAATTGACGTGACAATTACGTGGTATTGATAATTGATTAGACAAGAATCCGACTGATCTTCAGCCGAAAATGTCACACTCACATCACATGTCATTAGCCGAGCTCAAACGACACTCCAAGAAGCCTGACGAGCCAGGTAGGTAGGTAGGTAGGATTACACGGCCGGTCCAGCTCATGAACACCGGTTTCCAGGAATTATCCCGGTGTACACGCACTACTATACACCATCGTTCCTGGGGCCTGGGCCCCTCCGAGTCTCTCTAGCCGAGCTCACGGTCACAGAGGGTTTACTGGTTTCCCATATGCAATCGCCGCGGTAGAACTAGATTAACACAAAGAAGCAACAAAATAAGTCAGCACATTGACACGGGTTTACCTCACTCAAGCAATTGATGCTACACAGGAATAGCATAGAATCCAAGGACAATAAGCACACAGAACACAGAACTTCAACGGCTTTCAGGTGTCTCCGGAACACAGGCATTATCGGCCATTACTGAGTCAATATCACCTTGTATCCCCAGGCATGAACCTGTGCACAAAATGCGCTGCATCCCGCAGCTGAATAAATTGTGGACAGGGATGGCATCATCGGGGCAGCTTTGGTCCTATTCAAAGCCCAAGACAGTTTGCTCTCACCAGTAAGTTCAAATGAACAGTTTGTGGAGGTCATCAATGTCGTTGTAGGCTGAATATCACATTTGGCTGAGAGCAAGGAGCAGGTGAGGACTCGCAGAGGTGTGATCCGGGTATATTTGAACAAACTTTTTGAAAATAATTCTAGTTCCGAATTCGGCAGGGCTTGCCGAGCTCGATGTCCAGAGTTGTGTGCGGTGCGTGACTGAGCTCTGTGTTGGTGTGGATGTCCTCGATCCGGGACCATGCAAGAACAGGCTACAGCCGGTGAATGCCGCGGACAGCTGCCGACGTCTAGTCTCCTTTTGGTAGTCATGCAGTTGCACGTGGATCTGCTGACTCAGCGTCTCACGAAAAAGGTGAAGGCGAAACGACGGGAGTGGGTTCTGGCCAGGCAGCAGAGGGTGCGGAAGAAGGAAGCAGGATGCTATTATCTCAAAATGGCTACTGGGAAAGTCTTCAAGAGATTGAGGGCTGGCACTATCCACAGGAAAGGCTGGATGCATCAAAAGTCTTCTGGATGACGCTCCCGGTTGTCCAACAAGGCCGAAAATATATTTATTGTCCAACTATTGTCTAGATGGGAAGGGGTGGGTAGACTTCTGTGAGGTTGTGTGGCCTTTCGGGCAGACAGAGACACTCAGAGCTAGTGGCCAGCTTCGACATGGGAGGCAATGGTGCAATGACAATGATCACGAAAAGAAAGCACAGCTGCGGGGCACTTCCAAGCCTCGGACACTTCTGTGGGTGTGCGGGATGGGTAGTGTGGCTGCGCAAGGTGTTTCAAAAAATAAGTGTTTTTTATTTTTGTTCTCTCGCAACGATGACCACAAATTTGGAAAGCACAGCCAGAGGGCGACACTCCAGAACCTCTACGGACACTTCTCTGAGTGTGTAGGGTGGGCAGGAGAAGGTGGTTACGAGCAAACTGAAGGGTCGACCGAGGCTAACTGAAGTAGCCAAAGCTCGGCAGACTCCGCCGAAGGTCTGCCGATGAGTCCGCAAAAAGGAATTTATTTCCTAACTTGGTAAGTTCACTTACCACCCAAACTTAAGCGGCTGCACTTAAATGATCTTTTCCCACACTTGGCGCACTTAACTTAAGCGAACTTACGCGAACTTGGCTGTGTCCGACTTGAAGTGGTATTCCAATAAAGGTTTTAAGTCATGTAAGTTGCTTGAGGCTTGTTAATACTGATCTGGAGTATGTATTATGTTTAAAACATTGTTTTGAAGCTGTTTTTGAGTTCAAAATTGACGGTCGTTCGAGAAAAGATGAGTCACTGGCTTTTGAACCTGTTTTATCAGGCCTCTTAATACTATTTCCGTGTAGGACTGACCGGTTGCGTGTTAACGGAACAAGGTGACATTCTATTTATCTCCTTTGTCTTGTTGTATTAACATCTGAGCCCTGTAGCTGCGCTGCGACAGCCTTATCTGCGAAGGTGCGTATAGTTATACTGTCGACATTTCACCCCTTGCATTCACATTTCAATTTGATAGATATTAAGCCCGGCCACAACTGTTCACAAGCCTCCACACTTGATTGCAACACTGGGCGCGGCGTCGACAGCATCGCGTCTTCGTCCTTCTATTTGGTTTTCGGCTCCGGAGGTGACCACCCTGTCAGAGTTTGGGTGACTCCGGTCGAGATTGCGGTAAGAGCTCAGTACGAGGATAAGAAAGATATCATGTTTGTGATGGTACCAGTACAAACGCGTAAGGGACTGTACAGTAGATTCGTAATATTAAATACTGACTGTCAAACCCATTACGGAATTCATCCCGGCAGCGCGCAAGCTCGCACCGCGGAACACTTCTAACACACCCGTATGTCGGAGTATAGTTGAATGTATGCATTTATTATCAATAACCTGAAGTTCACTTCCTGTAACTTAGGTTCACTTCCCATAACTTAAGTTCACTTCCCGTAACTTTAGCTCACTTTACCGCCAAGTGCCATCAGAGAAATTCACTTATGCCATCAGATGTCATCAAAAACTTGCACTTTCACTTGTGAAACTCACTTAGCCTGCCATAAGTTCACCTAAGTTAACTTTGGCAGGCTAAGTTAATTTACATAAGTTACTTAGTGTGGCATCTCTGCCGATTTGGCCCCAGAATGCAGTGAATGGTGGCATATTGTGTACCGGTGTTTTGTGGATGCTATATGCCATCGCGCCTTCGCACCTGAGTCGACGCGCATGCGAACATGGTCAAGAATATTCCAAAGTTGCAGTATTTATTGTAAATTCACCAGCATAAATTGGTTACATCGAGAACTCATTGGACAGACTCATGGCGGGTTGACATGGTACAGTCAAACTTTGTGAGGCCTCCAATATCAATCGCCCGGCGCCGTGCCATTCACCCACTATTCGATAGGAAGTCCGATCTGAGCTCCATCAACAAGAGATGCGACGCGGCAGAATGCAGAGCTCACCATATTGTTGAGACCCTGTGAATTTTGTAGTATTCTGCATTGCCCGAACATCCACGGCGATGAGGGAGTTCACAGTGTGCCGTCGGAATCAAGGAATCTCATTCATGCGCATCGCGTGCTAAGGTCAAAGATCACGTCTAGGGCCTCCGTCCCTTACCGTGACGTCGACGGCAGCGAAACGACTGCCGTTTTTCTCGATCTCAAACACCTGACGGGACGGGACGGCGCTAGGGCCCTGTTTATAATTTCCGAGGCACTTATAAACAGTTTTTAAAGTTGGTTTTTCAAACAGGGGTGTTTATAAACGCGTTTATAAACACTGCACGCAAAATATGCTAAAATGTGAGCAGGTCTACTTCCCCTTCCCATGTCGTGTTTCCGGCCGAATTTTTCCCTCTCCTAGCGGTGGTCTCCGCTTGTTCTGCCCAGTTTTCAAGACTTCCAACTACACTCGCCCCTGCAATGGGCTTATCCGATAGCAAGTCCCAGCAAAATGGCAGGGTAATGTCCAAGGGGGATCAAAGATAAGATTAGCCGATATCAGGTAGGGGGGGGGGTCAGCCAGCCTCGGAAAAAAAATATTTGTGGGTCAAACATTTTTTGGTCAGAAATTGGTACTGGGGCTGCCCCAACCACTCAAGTGCACCCTAAGCACCTTGAATATGCACTCTACACACCTCAGACCATGTGTAAGACCAATATTTGGCAGGTGCGTGCTGAGTATCTGCTCACCCTACGGCAATTCCCGCCTGTCAAAAATCGGCTAATGTCTATCAATCAATCTCGGCATTCCGATTCTGCTACCAAGTCGACACTCTCACTAGAACCACCGTGTTGTTATTTGCTTTGTACTTACTCAGACTTGCCCTGATCAACTTGCCTATTTTATTCAGCTTCAGGAATTCTTGTTTACAACCACCAACGCAACGCCAATACAACCTTGTTGTTTTGACTCAGCCATTTTACAGGCACTCAGACTGAATTTATTGGGTATCACAGATGTGAATATGGACATTGGCAACTGTTTCTTGATCCAGGCAGGCAGCAGGCTCAAAATATTCAAATACCAATTTTGATTTAACCGCCAAGCAGAGCGGATAGATCGGCCCGCGCCAGAAGGGTGGGAAATCTCTACTTAATAAGGCAATTTCCCACGGGGAGGGGGGGGGGGGGTCAGCCAACCTGAAAAAAATGTTTGTAGGTGATATACTTTTCTCTTATCTTTGATCCCCTTTGGTAATGTCCACACCATCGTGACGAGAGTCAATCGAGGTCGTTGAAAGTGATGATAATGTCCTCGCCGGCAGGGGTTCAGCGTTGGCCAAAGGAGCTCCCGATATCATGACTGACAACGGACTTGGAGCAACCCTTTTCGTCTACGTCCTTCCCATCGGGACTCGGGAGCGTATCCGATAAAATTATGGTGATCGCCGATCGGGATGGTGTCCGGCAGGTTCTTGAGAAGCCGTAGTAAATCATTCAGCTCCTCCTGGTAGTACGCGACTAAGGAGCTGGACATTATGGGAATATAGGCAAGCCTCGAGAGTCGAAGACAGTAGCAAGCCCAAGGCAAGACAGCGAAAAAAAAAATTACTCGGAGATATATGACACGTGACTCCACAGAATTATAAACCGGCCCTCGGAGCCCGACCATTTATAAACCGGTTTATAAACTGGTGTTTAAAACACTGTTTACAAACCGGAGATATAAACAGAGCCCTACGGGACGCGCGACGGGACGGCCATGACGGCCGTTGAAACAGTAACGGCTTACGTCCGTTTGCTTTTTGGTATTTACTATGGCAACATGGACTGGACAGCTTGTCTTTTGCACCCGGCTTCAGTCGGCAGAGGCGATTGGCGGTTGATTTGACCCTTTGGGATGTCGGGACCCCAGAACCACGCCGCTTCCAGTATTCCGAAGTGTAGGGACCCAGCAAAAGTTCGCAGAATAATACGTAATGGGGGTGAGTTTCGTTGATTTTCGGGCTAGTTACACACTGTTCGATGCTGGTGGAGGCTCGAAACACGCGAAAAAGGTCGCAAATGGGTGCCATGATACCATCAGCACAACCACACCCATTTAGGAAAGCAATAGTATTTTCCGTTTTGACCATCAGCTCTTCCACGGAGCTCAGAAGGTATGTTTAAATGTTGATTTCAACAATATTTGCAAATCATCCAATGCATTGGACCTGCGAAAAGAAACAAAATGGGAGATTGAAAGCAGAACTGAGTTGCCTTTCCACCTGAATTCACAAGCCACTACAAATAATCCTAGGGATGTGTGCCATTCAATCGTTTTCAATGCTGTGTGAAATCCCCTCAGACTTGAAACTTCGAACAATTGACCAAACCCGCCGCAAAATTTTACTTAGCCATCTGATGTCACTCGTACTTGGTAATTGAACATGGATATGTCTCGTTTGTCGTTTTCTTGCTTCTGGCAGTCCGCTGTGCTTCATGAAAATGCTCAAAACTACAGACATTCAGATTTCGACAAGGAACTAAACCTTGGTGCCAGTACCTGCCATTAAATATCACCTCAGACCAGTGACTGTGTCTGTCTATGATATCGCTATATCCGGACTTGTCCCATGTAGCGGCTGGATTCAAGCCTAATATCACCTTAACTGAGTAGGCAGGTCCCCCCACCTTGCGTGCTGCCTGTTGGATGTGATTCCTACACCTTTTCCAATGGCTAAATGGCCCATTGAATAATATGCGGAGGTTCACAGCATGAATAAATCAAACCTTACAACAGATACTGTCAGTCGAGTCCGAAAGGGACGGTGATTCGTTTCCAACAAGCCACTACTACCATCTCCCCATGCATATATGTACCTTCCTTTATCCCTAGCACCAATGGTCCTGAAGCTCTATGCTGCGGTCACTTGAAACTTTAACTTGGACTGCTGAATCAATGGCTTGCGACTTCATGAATGCCCCAGCTCCAGAACTCTCAGGCTAGCCTCGTTACCAGTCTGCCTACGATGAGAATACGGCAAAGTGCTCGCCACATATTTTATTCATCATAGGCAGACTGGTAACGAGTCTACTCTCAGGCTATCTGAACTTTGGCTGTCAAATTGGTCAACTATGTTTCGCTCAACTTCAATGTTCCCTCGGCCTCAGTTTGATAAATCATGTTGTGTCCTGCCTTGCTGACATCCATCTTAACGAGAGTACAGAATGTAGTGAACCCGTGCTTATGCAGAAGTACAGAATCAGATGGTGACAACACCAACACCAGGACTCCCACTCCTCTTCTTCAAACTGGGTACATTTGTTTTACGTTTCTTTGATCTCTTCTCTTGAGCTCCCACTGTACGGGAAAAAGAATTTCTACACCTGCCTATCTGCGTGAGTTCTCCTCCCTTGTTTCCTTTACATCAACCACATATTGCATCCGGGGAAGGCCAACCCAAAACCAGGCGAAATAATTTACTGCGTTCTACTGGACTTCCCACACAGAAAAATCAAAACTCATGGTCATGTGTCACAGAAAGTAGTCTGTGCCGGTGAGCTCATGCCTTGCTTGTTTGTACACAGATGGGCAGGCAGACCCGGGACTATGTGTCGGAAGTTGCAGAGAGGACAAACAACACCAGACTTTGGACTGCACTGGAATTATTTAAATTGTTGATGGTGGAAGGTTGAAAAAAGAGAACATGATTTTTTTGACAATAGTGATTGAAAGGGTCGCTGCAGCCTGCGAAAATAAACAACCCTAAGGAAGAGAAGAATAATGTGCTATCGTTCTGATTTTGAGGTGAATTTGTAGGTTAAGAAAGCTGGTGGCTATGTGGCATTCACCATATACGTATGATCCAGTTTTGAGTAGATGGAAGTTGAGTGAAATTCAAGTGAAATGAATCAATTGCCAAGGGAGGAAACTCGAAAACCAGGTATATGAAACAAAACCCGTGGTTTTTTGCATGGACGGACAATCCATTTGGATGTAACTTACTCTGGTTCCCAGGAGTAGCCTTTTGGGGACTCAGACACTGGAATGTGTACAGGGACTTGCATTTTATTGGTCTAATTGAGAAGCCACCAATATTGGTGCGCATGCTGGGGTTGAAGGAGCCCCGGCCACGATCCAGCTGGAAATGATGTGATGTCTGTGTCAATGGAGCCAAGCCTCAGCAGCGGTGTTGCTCCCAAGCTAACTGGGACATGTTTTGTCGATTATTGCAGGAATGGATTCGGTCAGTCCAAAAGTAGACCCTGTGGAGTAGGAAGCGACACACGGGTGTATCATTCACTGGGACATAGCCTGATTTCGCAAGCACCGCTGTGCAGTACCATGTACTGGAGTCATGGGAAGCAAAAACAGGTGTGATGAAATATTTTTGTCAATGTATACCTCGCACAATCCAACCGCAACGATCTGGGTAAGGTGATGCCAACAGCGTGTCATCAAATTTTCAACCCAGTGATTCCAATCAAGCTGCTAACGAGGCCCACAGACTTATCCTCATCAGAATGATTTGCTCTGCAGTAAGCAGTAACCTGGAAATGAGAAAACACGGCTGTCTAGCGTTAAATCCTGCAGAAATAAGTCGGCCGTAAACCGGGGAGCACGAGTCACTGAGTTGATTCAAGTTAAATTTGCGAACCCATGCCCCCGAGAGAACTGCTTGGTCCAATGCATATGATGATTTGCAAATATTGTTGAAATCAACATTTAAACATACCTTCTGAGCTCCGTGGAAGAGCTGATGGTTCAAACGGAAGATACAACCACTTTTCTAAATGGGTTTGGTTGTGCTGATGGTATCACGGCACCCATTTGTGACCTTTTTCGCGCGTTCCGAGCCTCTACCAGCATCGAACGGTGTGTAACTAGCCCGAAAATTAAAGGAATTGACCCCATTACATATTATTCTGCAAACTTTTGCTGGGTAGGGCCCTACATCTTCGGAATACTGTAAGCGACGTGGTTCTGGGGTCCCGACATCCCAAAGGGTCAAATCAATCGCCAATCATCTCGGCTGACTAGCCGGGGCGCAAAATGCAAGCTGTCCAATCCATGTTGCCATAATTTACGGCACATTTTACTCCTGAATCGATTCATTTCAACTTATATATCACTGACTGAATGTTATCTTCTCATTCCCGCCCCAACTGACCTTTTAACCGCGCAAACGCTGTGAGGTTGAAGCTCGGCAATTCGGCAATCATCTACGGGCATTGCCAAATATCACCATAAAACGTATTCGTCCTCGGATTCTGGCTCCAAAAATGCGGGTGTGCACTCAAAAGGTAGTCTCTTCAAGCTGAATGGATCCCTGCACGAAATAATCACCTACATGCTTGGTTTGAAACACCAAATCAGATCACCCGTTTCAACGGCCGTCACGACCGTCGTCCAACGGGCCGTTGGAGGAGGCAAAAAATCCTCGGTGGGACGGGCACGGCACCCATTTGACGGGTCGCGACGATTACGGGCGGAAACCCTAATCACGTCGCGTGAAATCCCCCTCCGCATATTCACCCGATCAGGATGCGGTACCCAGAAAACTATCTCTCATCTATGGAAACCCGGAGCACCACGCTGATAAGCGCGGTTGCGGACAGCTTGATGGACGATGGCCGTTATCGGCTGCGAATGAGAGACCCCAGGTTCAGCGCAAGGTACTATACTCGAGACTCTGAGGAGATTGGTTGCGGAAGCCAAGGATTTGAACTCCTGACGTTGCTTGACCCTGATGGTATCTACTACGAATTAATCCAGCGGAGATAGAGTATGCACCAAAAAAATCATAAGCGCTCACTACGAACATCCATAGCTAAGGAAGATCGCATTTCCTGTATCTAGGTCTTTCCTTTCTTGCCCTGGTAGTCCAGGCGTGGCCTTTGGACAATAACATCTCTTTTTTTCAGTCGGCTTCAGGCATCTCGGCCTTCTCCGAAAGCCGGAGCACAGGCAGAATTCGATCACTATACCGGATAAATGGGAAGAAAATGGAGCACGCAATATTGAATGGCTCTCGTCTATGCCGTCAAGGCTCTTTTGACCTGGACCGAAGCTGAGTTCACCGACTCAGGGCAGCGTAAATCATACATAATCTTACAGTATGACATTCATCGGAATACCTTGAGGCCTTCACACAAAAAAGGGATGAGATATGAACCACACACCAAATAAACCAAAATTTCAGTCCGCACTGATTCTGATTCCTGAAACACAAATTTATTTCCTCAAAATCTCTACTTACGCGAATTAGTGCCAGTAGATTAAGATCAAGCCTGAATCCTGAATAGAAATGGTGAGAATCAGCACAAGAATCAGCCATATCTAAACAAAGCAAATCTTGTGGAGCTGAAAGCCGTATTGAAATTTTCAAAATCACTTCACCTTTCAGCCTGTTAGAAACAAAGAATTTCAGTATGAGTTTCCGCCATGCTGAAATTCCTCCAAAGCAAAATTTCTGCATGGCGGAAACTCATGCTGAAACACCAAAGGCTGAAAGACACACTGATTTCCAAAGTTTCATTATGCCTTTCAGTTCCACTGGTGTACTTTGTTTCAGCATAGCTGATATCACTGTAGAAAGCGGGGGCATTGAATACCAGTACCCACCCATCCCTGAAAATTAGTGCCCCAAAGCACTGGAATCAAGTACCTGGGCACCAGATATTTAGTACCCAAAAGCACTAATATATAGTGCAATGCGCTCGTTTTTTCACTGATATGCAGTGCTTTTCACCATAATTTAGTACCTCAAAGCACTAATTCTCAGGGGTGCTGTGCACTAATTTACAGTGCTTTTCACTGTAAATCAAGAAACACCATGAGCTTTGTTTAAACAATTTGTGTTGAGACATGAATTGCTGTTTAATCCATGGTTTAATCTAATCAGGTTTAATGGTTGTGGGGTAGTACTGGCAGATGGTTAGTGGTGGTTTCTGTAATAAACATGTTTAATCCAGGCAAGGTTGATTATCAGGTACTGTATAATCTGATTAAACCATATCACCTGGATTAAACAGTATCTGATTAAACCCGTTCAGGACCATCAAACACAATGGCAAAAAACTGAAACATTCGGCATTCAAACCTGAGGAAACAACGTGATGGCAATTTTGAAGAAAGGGGGCTGTTCCAACTGAGCTACCCAGCCGTTAATGTAGGATGTCTCCTATCATCCTATATGGCTCAAAAAGTAAATTCATTTCTTTAAATCAAGCAAAGCTGTGTCTGCGGCATGTTGACCTGCAAGGCCGCCTCCTGCTGATGGTGGGTTGGGCTCCAGAGATATGGATTCCTGGTCTGCAGTTTGCCTATTCTCCTGGCTTTCCCTGCAGTCTAGTCTCTTCTAAATAGTGTGATAACAACCGAAAACTTGTCAAAACAGACCATCAAATCCATTTTCTGCCCTGGCATCCTTTGTGTAAGTTGTGGGAATGGAGTCACACTTTCCATGTCTCCAGTGCGCTTTTTTCAATCAGAGTTTAACTTCCCCCAGTTTATTTTGTTTAACCAATGTTTGATGCGTATCTACAAAAATTTATAAGTCCAAATGGCCTTGAGGAGCATCAATTGTTTGACACCCATTGTAGTGACTGTTGTTACAAAGTTGGGCATGGCTTCAATGGTGCAAGTGGTAGATCACGCCCTCTCAGTTTTCCGCCGACCTCGGGGAGTCATTGCTTCGACCCACAGGTCGCGCTTTTTGTGCGTCGATCCCAATTGGGTGTTAAACTTAAACATGATTAACTTAAACACCTGTTTAAACACCAAATCATGTCTAGACAGAGATTGTTTAAACAAAGCTCCTAGGGTTACAGAATCAGTGTCTCAAAGCACTGATTTTCAGTAGATGGCCGCGCACTGATTTCCAGTGCTTCTGGCTGCTAATTTTGGGATTGGGTTCATTTCGGTGTGGACAGTGTATATTAGTGTACATATGGTACACGGGTGTATATATATATGACTGAAACCGAATGGTGCACTCACCGCCCTGCAACGGAGGACACTATAAAGGACGGGTCAGATACAGCCAAAGTAATTGAAGGATCAACGGATTCTTACCATCCTCAAGGCAAAACACGTCCAAACGTGTCCATGTCTTGGAACGCTCGCGCAACTTCCATACAAGTATGTGGCAATAATGAACAAAGGCCATTAGCAGAAATTTCCAAGCCAGAGAATCAAGAAAGACCTACCATTGGACATGTAGGGGATGGATCTCTTGAAACAGCACTTACTCCAAATTAAGCCAAGAGCACAGAGCAAGTTAATAGGAAGTTGCACCTTCATCTAATGGCCGTCTGCTGCAGAAATAGACCTAGTCATGCTTGTGGAACACATTTCAATCAATGAGTTGGATGTATGGAACGCGCTGGGTCTCGAAGTCGCTCTGCAGAAGTTGTAAATAAAATGGAAGAGCAAAGGTACACACGTACGGGAATATCCTTTTCAGAAATCAAGTCGAGACGCACACTTGAACATGAAGTTAAAGGCGAATGAAGCAACAGGAGAGCAAATGCAACTGGTAGGTCTCCCGGAAAATTCGTTGTCAAGTATGCAAGAACGAATGATGGAGAAAGTTCGACCTACCCGTTTTGAGGATTATGTGAAATGGTACCAAGCAGGTTCTTGCTTGAGAACTGCAGGAGAGTACTGGGAAATATAGTTCAGTCGACAGGATCAGTCCGAACGAAAAGTGAGGGGAAAGAACACACATTGAAATTTCACTGGGCATGTCTGAGGATTACAAATAACGAATTTGTCTCAACAATAATGTGATTGATTATCGAATGAACGCACCTGGAATCCGGGCGTGAGCAATCGTCTCTGGACTTGCGAGCAGACACTCAAAAAGATCAATCCCAGCTAAAAGTTTGTTAGCAAAGTGCTCGGAATGAAACAAAACAAGGCAAGAAAAGAGTGCTAGTACTTGACAAGATAAAATGCCACTGTAAGTAGTATGTCCTCATGAATGTATTTTATTTTCCGGGGCCCGATCATCTAGAACAGCGAGAATTTGGCGCCAGGAAGCAAATTTGACTCAGAGCCCGCACCTGTTTTCCAGTCACCGCGGCTGAACGGAAGCCAACGCACAGTGCAATATGTGTGTCCACATTTGCGAAGAACATTAATTCGGATCTGCAAAGCGGCTCACATACCTGAAGTAGAAATTTCGTCCTCTAGATCTCCCCGGGATTTAAAACCTGCGCGCCACTGCAAGCAAGTCAAGTCAGCGACATGAAATCAAAGTCAAATCCGAGAGGAATTAGCTCGTCGGTGTTCTCGAAACCGGAGCCGGCCGCCCTCGTAGCAATTCACAGAGCGAAATCAGTACCAATTTCCAAATCAGGATAGTGTGCAAAATCACTTGCCAGCCAGCCAGCCACGGTGCACTCGTCCCTGCGCCGCAACAGAAATACTCCGTCACAGTGATTGTTGGAGGGATCGGATGAGCAATACGAAATCAGCACCGCGCAATCAATGTACTCAAGTCATACCTCCAATGATACCCGGACTCGGCTCCTTACAAAATCAGCGACTATCTACATCGCAAAAACAAAGCAGAATGAGTCAGAAGGCATTTACCGAAAATATCTAGAGTGCATGTAATTTGCATTCAGTTCAGTGAAAACGCGGGCTGAAAACAAGTCAGACACACGAGACGGTGATAAGCCGTGAATTCGCCAACACCTGAAAATTAATGTTTTCTGGATTTCCATTGCGGATACACGCGCATCTGGATCTATGACGAGTCCCAAGTCAGTAGACCTGGAACTACATGCTAGAAACCAAATCCGGAACCGTTTGCAGATGAGTATCCAGAAAACACACATACTGGGTGCCTCCGATTAATATGCGGCTGGTTCTGGATCCTACTGTCGTAATATGGGCAGGAGGTTGCGGATAGTCCAAACGAACATTGGGGAATAAAATATCCATTCTGTGCCTATTTGTGGAACTCAAAGCAAGTGCATCTTGAATGAGTTTCAACATTGTTTGTCCATGCTTGTACCAATGAGGCGACACGTTCAATCACGTGATGACCCAGAACCTTTCAGACCGGGATGGGCCGGATCCGGATGTGGTCCATCAAATATTGATCGGCTTAATATGGCAACCGAGTTTGAACCCAATTTAGGAAGAAGGTCCTTACTTGAGCTATGAAGGGGACCAGGGTGTCTAATTGTAGGCAGAAGACCCAAGGTTCCAGATTTCCAAGAATCCTTCGAGGGGCACAAGTAGTGTGCCCAAGAAATCCAGAATACTAGGACCACTCAGGTGCCAAGTCAGGGCCCCGATCGCGTCAGAAATAAATCAGACAAATACGGAGCCTGCTCAACCATGTTCCACCTCGACGGGTAGACGGTCTAGGGTAGCTCTTGGGCTATACACAAGTTCAGGGTGTCTATAAAGAGGCATTTTGAAGGGCTATCCAATCCAACCACAATGTCTTGAGGGACTAATCCAGAACTAACATTTTCAGGATCTAAAATAATCAGTCAGCAAGCTTGACGATCGTTATTTCATATTCTCGAGTCACGGACATGGTTACACCGATGATTAATGTATTATGTTTGTAGATTTATTTTTAGATGTACAGTATATAAGGTGGGCAGCTTGTAGGGAGAAGGCACGGACTCCTACCCGGAAACGTAAAGCGGAGAGACTAGCGGTCTGCTCCAGCGAGTACAGAAGGGTGGAACCACCGGCTTGATTCATCGAGGCTGTCCTTGGGGGCGTGCTTGTATTTTCGAGTTATTATCAATCTATCAGCTTTTTCGGGATATTTTCTGTGTGTATGTGTGTGTGTGTTCTACGTGATCCTGCGCGTACGTGTACGTGTCCTGCGTGTTCTGCGTGTTGCTTGTGTGTGTCCTACGTGTTTTGCATGTCCTACATGTGTTCCGGATTTGTTACGTGTTGCGTGTCAAATTGGTTCACTGCTCCTGTCTTACGAGGTTAGAGTGGGTGACCCAGAGTTGCAAAACTATAAATTGAACCATTGTCTGCGGACGATCCTGGATTTGCTTGCTGCAATCCACAAATATTAAACAACTGTTCTCGTGTATCTTCTATCGGTACACAAAGACCCGTACTCGGTTGCACTCTCTGGGATTGCATCCGGAATCACTAGTGGAGTTTGGTTGGTTGTTGTTTTAGGGATTTGTGTTGGTTTCAGGATTTGTGAATCCTGAACTAGAGCGCTTCTTCATTGCATTCAGCCCGTCGAATTGCATTATAGTGGATTTCACCCATAGACCGCCGGCACACGTTTCAACGGATCAGGTCCTCGAGGACTCACCCAAGTAAATATTAAATGGCAGAAGAAGGGAGGATTGGGTCAATCTGAAATGGTATCCGGTCAGTTTTGTTTCTGCGGAGGTACGAAGATAAATCAATGTTCAGTCAGTTTCAGATGGACAGATCTAGTTGCGCATAGGGCCATGATATTATCGTGCTACTAGTGACAATATCCTCCTGTGAGCAAAATCAAGTTGGGCACGAAAATTGAGACAAGGATAGACTTTTGGTTTCGGACACACTTTGCGGAATCCTCTCACCGGTAGGTTTTTTGTGGGTCTTGTCCGTCTGCGCTGCGTGCGAGATGAGCATATGAATGGCAAAGAGTTGGTCAAAGATTCAAAGATGATGGCTTACTGGAGTCGGCCTCAATGCTTCGAATCAACCCGAAATGAAGTCAGTAAGAATTGAAATTGCCCGAGGATGAATAGACGTGCCTTCAAGGTTGAACTTGTGTTATCTTGGTCGTGAAATACTATCAATGAACTCGGCGTTCACGGCTGCCCGCCAACCTGAAATCAATGGAACTAAGTGATGATTCTACTGTACCTTCAAGGTTCAACTTGAGTTGTCTTGCTAGTGAACTAAATAAATGTACAGATGCAAGGCAAGGGCTGGGCAAGAAACAAGTCAATTGAATGAAAGACAGATATAAAATTATAGAAACGAACCTCAAGAATCGGCATGCATGATTCAATAGCGAAGAGAAAACAGATGATACGGACCATATTGTCGTTCAAGTGGATGTTGAAGTGGAAGAGCGCACATTACAGTCAAATAGTGGAGGGCGGGAAGTGTAAACTACAGAAATCTGCCCCGAAATTGAGCTACATCACTGGCAGCTCCAGTCAGAATGCGCGCGTACATGTAAAGATCGAAACAACAGGGGGGCGGGAACAAGTACTGCAACGCCCGGTCCGGAAATAAGGTAGATGGGGCACCTTGGCTTGATTGTAGTGGGACAGATGTGGAGTTATTTAGGGTGCCAAGCTCTCCTGTAACTCGAGGAGAAACGACAGTCTCGAGCGCTGACAGGTGAGGCTGGCGTGCGCGAGAAGAGAAAGGTACATCAGACAGGTTTAAACGTCACAAGTGAGTGGGCATGAACCATGCCTCGAGCAGGAAATTGTTGACCCGTGTGCGCAATAATTTATTTGCGGGCATTTGAGTGGACCCACTTAATCTATCGCAAGTCAAAAAAGAAACGGTGGTGCGAGCAAGCAAGAAAACACTACCATACTGTTGATTGACATGGAATACTGTCGCGAGAAGAGAGTTTGGCTTTGCAGATGCGTCCGCTGAAGTGCAGAGGCCGCCGTCAAACAGACTGGAGCTGCCCAATGTCAGCGACATAATATCGCGGCAGAACCTGGGGCAATGCCCTAGCGCATACGAACCGCGCCCACCGTAATTTATAGCTTGAGTGCCGATATTTGCACTGCGCCCAGATCCGATCCTGCACTATGCGGAATCAAAAGAACGTCAAGGCGTGAGGGGGGGCTGAGATGTCGACAGAGAGAGGGCGAAGAGAGGCACGGAAGGTGGGTAGGGAGTCAGTACGAATTGAATGGCTAGGTGAGTATAGTCACGCACTTCGGAGGAATTTGTCTGCACCTCGGTCCATACAAATCTGTGTCGGAGCCTAGAGGCGAAGGAAAGTCGCTAGCCAAGGGGGACTCAAAAATAAATATTTATATATAGGGTGGGGGGTGGGGGGGTCCTCTGGAGGACTTAAAAAAACTTTTGTCATGTATTTCAAAAAGAGTTCAAATATGTTTACAAATGCCTTTCAACATGATCTGACACTCTACAGGGGTTCAGAAGGAGTTTTGAGCCCACCAGCACAACAAAACGGCTAAGATTGATGGGAACTTCCCGATTGGGCTGTCTCGATCACAATCAGTGTCAATCACCCGAGCTAAATCCGTCGGATAGACACTCACAGTGCCAGGTGCGCTGTCTATAGCCTGCCATGTCCGAAAATTGCTACCACCCATACACCATTGAATTGTGTGACTAACTAGCAGACAGAGGAGAGCTGAGGAGAGCCCAGACATAACACTGGGTGCTTGTTTAGCTCCCTTTTTGCTTGGAAATATCTGGAGATATGATTGTGAGGGTCCCAGCATTATGGTTGCTTCCCAAGGGATGACTCAAGCTTGTAAAAATTAAGGAGCAGACTTGAGTGGCACAGCTGCCCGCAAGTTTCAATTGTCCTGCTGCAGCCGAGCCAGCCGGCTAGATCGGGCCGGGACAGGGGTGGGAAATAATTTCCTTATAAAGGGGGGGAGGGGGGGGGGGGGGGGTCCTAAATTTTGCTTAAAAAAACTTTCGGAGTGGATATACATTTTTTTAAAGTTGATTCCCCCTTGTCGCTAGCACCACATTCTTGAGACAACCAATCCCACGGCCTACCAGTCTGCTTACAGCAAAGTGCTCGCCACATTTTTTGCTCATTGTAGGCAGACTGGTAACGAGTCTATGGAGGGTATACCAACGCCGAAACCGCGATACACCTTGCAATTTTTACACACGGCGTAAAACACACGCCTCAGAATCCGACACACTCAGGTGGTATCTCACTAAATCCGACACATTCGTGTTCTGTCTGTGTGGACTTTCAGAAGCAACACGCCTTGTTTTGGAAAGTTTGAAACGTGTGTAACCGTGTAGCAAATCCTCTTCCTTCCTCTCCCACCAGGATCCCTAATGAACTGGCGACTGGCCAAAGTGTCAGCAGGTTGAAACGATGGTGAGGAGCCATTTTAGGGACCCAGGGTAAGCTGTGATTGATTTTTTAAAAACATCCACACAAATCAGCACAACAGAGATTATTGAATTCACAAAGCCGGATACTTGAATGGAAGTTGTAAGAATCCGCACTAGAATCACACTGTATAAAGTAAAAGCACTGCATTATAGTGCCTAGGCACTGATTTCTTGATTTTGGCACTGATATTCAGTACCTCAGGCATTACTATCTCCGACTGCTCAATGGGCCAGACCAGTTAGTGGGCCACTTGGACAATAGATGACTATCGCCACGAGTTTTTCCCCAAGTCTCATTGGCATGTTGAAGGACATGTATGGGCGCCCCTAAGATCAAAAATTAGAACAATTTGATTCACTTAATGTGATGGGGTGCCAGCTTTTGCTGCCGGGGGAAAAGGTGAACACGTGTTTTCTTATTTTTGGCTTAGTATCGCTTCAGGGAATCACTTGTATCTCCACGGCCTCTTCGTCCTTCGACGACATTCGGCGCTCGTTCTGTACGGCGGATGTCTAGTTACCCACCAAGACTCTCTCCGACATCTGGGCCGTAGTCTCATGAGGTGAGGTGCCGGCAAGGACAGGCTTACCGACGTCAAAGGCTGCGAGCTCGCCACGAGTTTATCACAGCTTATCGGCGTGCTACAATTCTCAAACTCGATGCGTGCAGTCTACATGGTCAATATATTGCCTCGATGGGATTGATATCTTTGTATCAATTTTATTCTGTCGTCACCGCCGTTGACAGCATCAAACGACCGTTCTATTCACATCCGGCACTTCGAAATTTTTGGGGGACTTGGACGGCTTCAGTGATGGAACTGGTGGGTTAGGTACGTTCATTTGCCTCTTCTAATCCGGATCCTAGCTCATCTTTGATGTGCGCCCTATTTTGCTGCTGTAGAGGTGCTCACGATCGGAGGCAATTCACCAATTTTCGCCACATTTACTTGTTGGGTGAGGCCACCGCTGTGAGCGTGGCGTGACTCGTACTTACCTTTTTTTTTTGTCTCTATGAGTCATTCCTTGGTATTCTTCCGATTGACGTTGTTCTACTCCTTCATTGATTCTGGAAGGTATGAATACTCGATGTAACTCTGGTTCAATATACCTTATATTTGATTACAGAGGGTAAAACACTGCTTTGTACACCATCGAATACGATAAAAAACTTCAGGGGAAGAGCTTTGACATAATTTTAACCACGGCAAATCCCACGGTTCATATGAATATTCCACGGGCCTGAGAACCATACACACTTTGTTTGTAATTTAGGTTGAATTTTCTTCTTGAGAGCAAACCGTCGGGTGCGATCAAAAAGTGATCAAGAACGAACGGGCGCCAACCAGCGGTAAAGTGACGATCTCAGGGCCTTTAGTGAGGCTAACGCGAGCGAGAACGCCGAAGGTTACATCTTTGACTGATGGGGCGGTAAATAGCTTATGTAGTGGAAATAAACGCTAGGACTGGGGTGTTTAAAGGCTGCCATCGTTCCAGCCAGTGCGCGCTACATTGAACAGGATTTAACGCACTAGCGATCTCATAACCCATTTGCACCTACAGCAAGCAGCTGTTGACGGACCGTACGGCCCGGTATTGATTGCCAAGTACTATGGCCACCGCATTCCATAACATACCATTTTCAATAGTGATAGAGAATAGCTCTTCGTCTCCACAGGAACGCAACAGATGTAACGGGCACGTCCCGTGTACAGAGGCTTAGAAATATTGAACCACTTTCCTTTTTGGGATTCACAATTATGTGAGTCTCCTCGATGTTTTTGCCATACCTTGGCCCAACAATCCTTTCGACTTGAAGATGTTTTGATGATCCTGTTGCCGTTCGCGCCCAGCCCGCGCCGATACGTCCCTTATTTGGATATCTCCTTTAGTTATTGATCTTAGTATATAACACCTGTAATGTCGTTACCTCTCCTTCGGTCAATCCACCACCACCGAAAACAGTCTTTCTGGTCGATTTGCACCCATCTCCCGTGTAGCGGAACTCGGTAATCTCGCTTCCGTTACAACAGAGGCAGCAAATTGTCTGGATCGAGTTGGACCGCGAGCGTTCGGCGGAGAAGCAACTCAAGTCGTTCCCAGTCAGCATTGTGTTGTGGCCAAAGGGTTGTATCCAGCAAAGTAGGTCAAGGAGAGTGTTGTACTGTGGAGTGGGCGAATGTGAGGCCGAAACGATGATATGGGGTTACGATTGATGGTCAGGGGAAAGTCAGGCACGCCCCATAGTCGTATGTAGGGCATATGTGGAGTCCCTGTGCGTAGATGTTAAATAAAGCGCGCACTCTGTCTGCTATGGCAGTCTGACAACCTGTATTGTGTGCCAATTGACTCAGATTTAACTGAGGTGAGCGAGGCACAATGGATTGTTCATCAACATCAATGAATTGTCACAATTGAAAGCCGAACCCCCCCTGTCCACAGCAACCCCTCTGGTAGCCTTGCCAATAGCAGCAGGTGAAATTGAGGTAATTGGAAACATTTGTGGTGTGTAACGAGATAAAAATGCCATTTAGAAATTTGCCCCACGGCCAATATTAACATATGAGTTGAAATCCAAGTTGCGATGTTAAGGAAATATTGCTCGCGAAGTAGTTCACTGTCGCCTGTACGCCTCAGCGGCAATGCCTTAACATTATTGGTTCTGTGCAATATTGGGCGCCGATACTCACTTTTCTCTTAAAACAAGTTGTATCGGCCTCCAATTCAAAACGGGTGATTGACTGAGAAATTCGATTGGCACGCTCGTGATTTTCGTGGCCTTTGATATAGTCATAATCGGTACCTCTTAGGTGTTTGACTAGACTCGGTCAACCCCATGAAAACCCAGACTGGGTTTAACCCGACAGATGCTAGTACTAAGCGATATTACAAGTATGTGACATCACGCTCTGGCTAACCTGAGCGTGATGTCACATTCATTGTGTTTCGATTCAGTTGATATCCTGCATTCCTCGACCTATTATGACTTCTAATAAGTCTTCTATATCAATATCCTCTCACCGCTTCTCTAATTTTGCACGTTGGTGGGCGAACGTTTGTCTACTGAGGTATTGCAAAGTATCCACCGAGAATATCAACTGTCCGTTTGCCCTTCTCCATACGGTCGCCCATGTAGATCAGGAACAATTTCCAATCACCAGTGTAAACTCACCAGAACCGCTTTCGGTCGTTGGGAACCAGTGTTCCACAATTAGACTTTCTGGTGAAACTGCAATCACCAACGTTTCCAATGATGCCGAGCCTGCAGACAAACGAAATATATCCGCGATGATCTGCAAGCTGCCGGGACAAGTTCTGCATATGTCCAAGTTGCACGGGTCAATCATTCCCTTGCAGGGATTTAGCTATGACATCCGGTAAATACGGAGCGCTCGGCGCTGCGGCCGCAAGATGCGGCAAAGGCTTCGCCGCTTCACTGGGCCTTGGAAAAGAGGCTTGATAAGTAAAGGTCATTTGTTTTTCAGAATATCGGTTGAGTTTGTTTCGGGAGAGTAAACTGAGAGCACTTGAATGCATATCGTGAATCGGATGGAAAGCCAAGAGAATACCAAACACGTCCATCAATATAACACGCTTGATGTAATATGAGCTACCGAGCGGTGTGGTGCCCCACTATTTGCAGCTCTTGAGGAAGCGACACTGCGATTAACACTCTACGGTAGCATACAGCACGCAAGCCACCCTACATGTTGATTCGGGACGCGTACATTTGTTTAAGAAATGTACTTCTTGCTGAAACAGATTTCCTTCAGCATGCATCGTTGGACCCGTCCCGATGCTGTCGTGAAACCCGCCCATTTTCTGCTACAACCCTCGTAGTAAAGTGATTTGATCCGCTGTAAATGACCCCTCTAATGGCATATCTGATCTTTTGCCCTCCCACATCGATGTTGAGCAGAGGGTCTATATGGATATTGTCATCTGCTAGAGAAAACAGTAACAGCGGTGGTGGGTGCTGAAAATGTTCAAACACTGTTGTTGCATTACCACATCCTGTGCAAGATCGTCGGCCGCTACGCACCCTGTTTGGCAGCGATCCAGTGCGATAGAATGTATGATTTGCCACTTTGACCAACCACAATTCTGGCTATAGCTTAATTTCGACTATGGCGGCATCCTGTTGCCATTCAGGTCAGTGGCCCGCGTTATTCCTTATGAATATGTGGACTACGAGTCATTGTCACATGAGTCTATTACTGTGTATTTGTTGGTAATCTCGCCATTCTTTATCCGATGGATTTGCGTGGCGCTGGAACTAGCAAATGATGGCATGGGAAGGAAAGAGCAGAAATACTAGAGCAGTCCGGCATGTATTTAAAATGTTGAGAGGGCGGAATTCAAAAGTGGAAGGATCAGGAATGTTGCAAAAAGGCTGGATTGAATCGCGACATCACACAAGCGGTCACATTTTTGTGCAGGCCTTTTGCAACCTTCAAATACTGACAGCAGATATCTGAGTAAGCAAAAACGAAGTTCAATAATGAATAAGTGGTCAAGGAGAACGAAATTGGAATATCGAAACACTTGAAGAGCTGAGAGAAAAATCGGAATCTGTTACGTAAGAAAATACTCAGCCACCGTGACAAAGATTTAAGATTCGTTAGATTCGTTTCTAATGAAAATGTGCATTGAGTAAGGTTTAGTGGACAGCCACTATTGAGTATTCAAAAAGCTAATGAATATTATGCACAGCCACTAAAAGTATCACCGTCAGTAAATCGGACCGCAAAAATGCGCGAACAAAAAATGGCGGTTCACAATTATTATGAACGATTACTAAGTACTCATAATCATTCTAACTCCACACCTATTCACCCGTCCCTTCATGTCAATTTCCTATCGAATACGATCTTTTACGTCCTCCAATGGTATTCCATGCCGCTTTGAGCGCTCTCCAGTCCTTTATAGCTCAGTCACCAACCAACTTTGCGTTGTATTTCTGCCTGCTCTTTGCACTTGCTCGTCCATTCTCTATTGTTTTCTGCATGCCAGCTCCTTCGGACCAGCCTCCCAAGTCGTCCCTCGACGCCAATGACGACGAGGATCTCGAGGATCACCCGACCGAGCGGCGCATTCAGCTCGCTGTCACTGCTGTTCAGACTAAGGTGCTGTCTGAGCGTGGTGCAGAGATTTATTACCGGGTCCCACGCACCACTATTCAGAATCGCATCGAAGGCATGGTATCTCGTCAAGAGGCCCATGCTGTATGGCGGAGCCTTAGTAAACCACAGGAGGAAGTTTTGGTCGAGTGGACGAAGGTGTGGACATTGACCAACTTACTGCAACTCTCTGACACATTGAAGGGCTTGGCCAAGCGCGGGATCCCCCTCAGTCTGACCATCATTGATGCCTACGCCGCTGACATCTACGGGGCGCCTCTTGGCGTCACCTGGCCGGTCCGCTTCAAAAAGCGTCATCCCGATCTCAAAATCAAGGGGACTACCAAACTTGAAGCATGTCGTGCTCAAGCCCTGAACCGCCCTGTCGTCCACGACTACTTCACTCTTCTCAGCGAGACTATCGAGACTTATGAAATCCAGTCCAAAAATATCTGGAATATGAGAAGGTATTTTGTTTCCTTTTAGCGTTCTCGATGGGCACAACAGCCACTGCACCTTCCGCTTCATCGATTTTGCGAAGGTAGATGCCTAACTCTAAATAGGATTACAACATGTCTGTAACACTTGCATTCTGTAGAAACATTGAATCATCATTTTGTGTCTTCCTTCGCACATGACACGCTCTTCAACCTTGTGACGTCGGGGTCTTTGGCCCTCTGGCAGCCAAGTGGAAGGCTAGGGTTTCCGAGGTTAGCTCGAATTGATGTAATATGGACAGGGCTGATGGTAGTTTGGTAGCAACACGCACAAAACATTGTGATCGATAAATACAACCTCCTCGCACACTATGCAATTGTGCGGGATCAGGCATTCAAGAAGACTACCATCATTTCCGCCTTTCGAAAATGCGGGATCTGGCTGCTCGACGAGACCGCCATTCCCGATTCAGCTGTTGAACCAGCGCGGAACTATACCACTCAGGCATCCATGCCTGTCGCTCCCCGTCTTCCTTCTATATTGGTTCCAGTCTCAACATCTGAATCGAGCACATCTACGCTATCAACTGAGCCACCGGACACGGCGTCTACCGTGTCTGCGAGCGAATTGGGTGCGTCCAAGAAATTGATTTGCATCGTCTCGCACTTACAAATGAGTATTACTTTAGACTCAACTCCTGCCTCGACTCATTCTGCCGATGCGACAAACACTTCATCTGCCAACCAGCCTCGACCATCTACCCCCATCGCTTCAATGCCAACGGATGCGCTACGAGCAGCATATAAGATCGCTATGCCATCGCCCCTTCGGAAAACCGCGTCCCGTAACGCGCTGGCAGCCGAGAACGACGAGCTTCGAAACCTTCTCAAGGCGGCGGGGATCGAGCTCGAGATAAATGTTGCGCAGATGGCCCTGATGCAGCGGGAAAACGCAAATATTCGTCAGCAGCTGCATGCAAAGAAGAATAAGCAGAAGCGATTGTACACAACAGGGCGGGCTCACCTCATGACTGGGGCTGAGATGCACGCTGTGTTGTTGAAAGAATTGCAGAAAAAACAGATGGGCGAGCTGCATTCCGAGTGGAAGAAGAAGATTTTCCCAGCTATCCAGAAGGAGATTAGCGAGGCGGAGAAAGTTGCGAAGGCGGCAAAGAAGCAGCGGGAGCGAGAGGCAAAGGCAGCGCAGAAGGAAATGGAGAGGGGGGCAAAGGCGGCAGCAAGGGCACGTGGACGTGGACAGCGTGCGACACGTGGGCGTGGGCGTGGGCGTGGGCGTGGGTGTGAGCGTGGGCGTGGGCGTGGGGCTATCGTTGGTTGTGGTCGATCCCGAGACAGCGATTGCGAGGACGAGTTTGGCGAGTCCGCTGATGAAGAAACCGATCTTGACGAACGCAATGCCAGTCCCAGTGCTACATCTTCCGACGAAGAAAGCAATGCTGACGAACCATTCATGGGCACTGACCATGGTCACAGCTCGAACAATGCTTTTTGCGTGGTGCAGGGCGAGTCGGACGGTGATAGCGAGGAAGAAACGGGAATTAATTCCTTCAATGGACACCGGTGGGAGTCTCGCCGCAATCTACAATTCCAGGTCCTCTGGACTGACGGAGACGTGACCTGGGAGCCATTGTTCAACGTCAATGACTGTGCGGCGATGGAAAACTATCTCGCGCACTGTGATGTGGATGACCCATTGCGCTTATCCAAGCGTAAATTCAGGTAAATTTCTTATTAACACAGCGGTGAAAGCGCGTAACGAATAGTTTCTGGCGAATGAGAGACCCTTTGTATCCCTTGCGAATGAGAGACCCTTTGTACGAATGAGAGACCCTTTGTATCTGCAGTTATGTCTTGCATTTTCAGTTTGGCCAAAGACGAAGAGCGAGCGAAAAGCAGCGAGAAAAAGCGGCTGATCGAAAGGTTCCCACACCTGGCCCACTGTCTAGTTTTCACTGCTTTTGGACTTGCCGCAGCAAAATATTTGCCGAGCCATCAAGACATCACCAAATCCTTCGCCGCTTGTTACATTCCACTCTTGGCAGCTCAGGCGGCTCGTGCCTCGCCCGCCTGAGTGAGAGGCAAGGAAGATGAGTGCACTGATAGATAGACCGGCGCCTTTTTGGGTGCCCATAGCCCGTGACCAGTAGACACGTACATCACTGGATCTCTGTCACGTCTACCACAACAGAGATCATCTTTTGCTCTTCCTCGCCCTCTACATCCTCAATCGTGTTTTCTTTCGAGTTCATACGCGTCTGATAACACGCAATGGGCACTCCCATCTCCATTACTGGCAACACCCTGCCCCTCGATGCTAATTTCGACTTCGTAGCATGGAGAAAATCCCCCAAGGAGATCCCTTTCTCCGTCGACATGGGCCTACAAGAGCGTAACGCCCACAACTGCAAAATCAAGACGTTCAATCGCGCCAGCATCGCCACTACACGCAAATACAAGAACGATTTGAAGACCGGGCCCGCACCAGACACAACGCGCGACATGGGCCCGCCCTTGCAGCCCTTTTTCAAGTACACCCAGGACGAAATCGACTTAATGGTCGCGTCGGACGACTATTGCAACAAGGTGGTCGCCCCCGTACCACCCATGATGATGGGCTTCATCGTGAGGGAGCAGATTCGTATCGCGAAGGAAAAGGAGAAAGGCCCGGACCTGCTGGGCAGCATGGTCATGACCAACGTCGTTCAGTCTAATTTGCTGACACGCGCTCCCGTCTCTATTTCCGCAGAGTTCCTTGCCGCGATTAAGAACAAGATGCACCCGCCTATTTTCTGGTTCACAGACGACCGCCTACGCCACACGACACAGTTCCTGACCTCTATGCCGCTGAAGGACACGACTGGTTCAGGGAAGTGGATCCTGAACTGCGAGAAGTTGATCCAAGAATGGGGATCGGACGAGACGTCGACGGGCATCACCCCACTGCAATGGCTCAACACTTTCGAGAACTACGTCGCCGCCTTGAAACAGCTTAGTGCGAAACCTGACGCAAACAACCCTTTCTCATACGCCACCGAGATGGAGAAGCACAGGTCTTATTTTGCTAACAGATCTGGTTTTGAGCTAGATTTTCACATTTGGTACCCTATCAAAAGGGAACTACGCAACAAAATCTTGCACAACACCACGTTCGACGCCTACTACTGGCACTCAGAGGCTGGCCGTATCGTCACGGGATGGAAAGCGGCCACAGCGCTACGCGAGGGTACCTTCATCGTACCTACCGTCAAGCTCGCTGACCTCGCCTTCAACCCGGCGCATGCGGCGCATGCGGCGCCACCGCCCATGCGCCAGACGCGCAACAATTACACCGACTGCAGAGGCTGCCGCGACTATCGGGACGACGGCCATAACCACCGCATCAAGTACGGGTACAGCCGCGATGACGACCGCCGAGATGACGGCCAGGACAACCGTGGCTACCGCGACGAGTACCGTGGAGGGGACCGTTTTCGCGACGACTTTCGGGAGGAAGCACGAGAGCGACGCCCGGTAACATGCATCTGCTGCGCGGGACCCCACACCATCCGCAACCACCCTTCGAATGCCAAGGATCTCCAGGACCGGAAACCGCTCTTCTCCACCTACGACCGCTCCACCTACGACCGCTCCTCCGACGACCTCAAAACTGCCCGGCCTTTCCAAGGTCCCGATCAGAAGTTGATATGCGTCACCTACAACGTCTCGCATAAGGGATGCGACAGCCGGCGGCACCACGGGGAGCAGCTACACATCTGCGCTCTCTGCGGCAGGGACCACCCGCATTATCACTTCACCCCCGATGCGGTCGCGTATCCGACGGCCGATTCATTGCATAAGCCCGACGCTGAAGATTTTTTCTTGCCTGCACATCCTTCTAAGTGGTATTAAAATCATAAAACCATATCCAGATCTGCGTCCTTTTGTCCACTGCCGCCTACCACTCGGCTCCTCTACTCCCCAACACAACGAACTCTTTGAACGCATTATTCACCCTTACAACATTTCCGAATTCGAACGGCTACTCAAAAAACATAACTTATCGGACCGATACCCCCAGCTCGTCAATAACTTAACTCACGGATTCCCAGCTGGACGTCTTCCAAAGCTACAGAAGTCTGTTATTATTCGCAACAATCCGTCTGTCGAGGAACATAAACAAGCTGTCATCAATTATCTGGAGGAGGAACTGGGGAAGGGACGCATGTCGGGCCCCTTCTCCAAGGAGGAAATGGAGGTTATTTGCCACGGGCCTTTCTATTGCTCACCTTTGCTCGTCTCGCTGCAAGATCAAGGCCCCGGTTTGGAGCCTAAGAAACGGGTTTGCCGTCACCTTTCAAAGGTGGACAAGTCTTCCGGCATGCCAGCCGTCAACGACTTTGTGGACAGAGAGGATTTTCCCACCCAATTTGATTTCGCCATCGATGTGGCAAATCTGGTGAGCATTGTTTCCCTCTTTCTTTCCTGATTCATTCTCTTCTTTGTCTCCCCTTTCGTTTTTCCCACCTTTTCTTGGGCGGCTCGCATGTGTTTGACGCGGCGCGGGACTCGCACGACCATCTCGCCTGAGACAAGGGATGCACTATGCGCTTGGGGGACACGTACCGCGATGCGGATGGCTCCCCCACACCTGTGCGATGCGTACGGTGCAACCTCAAACAATTATCCATCGCGCGATGCGCTTGGGGGACGCATATCACGATGCGGAGAGCTCCTCCACACCTACGCGATGCGTATGGTGCAGACCCAAGATACATGATGTGACACATCCAAGCCATTCTCCGCGATGCGCTTGGGGAACACGCACCGCGATGCGGACAGCGTCTTTTTCCGACACCTACGCTATGGGAATTGGTGCACATGCAATCCTTGTTGCGTGATGCACTTGATCCCATATATGCGCGATGCGCTTGATCCCATATACGCGTGATGCACCCGATCCCATATATGCGCGATGCGCTGGATCCCATATACGTGCGATGCGCCCGATCTCATATATGCGCGATGTGCTCAATCCCATATATGCGCGATGCACTTGATCTCATATACGCGCGATGCGCATGACACCACCCCTCGACGTTGCTCTCATGCACCGCTTGCTACTGCGTGAAGCCCGGGACCACCTCACCCACAGTTTGAGACGGATGCTAACCACAACCCAGATCGCCGACGCACCGGCCGGGACGCAGGCCTGTGCGTTCGATATAAAGGCCTTCCACCGCACATGTCCCATCCTACCCAATCACAAGCCTTTTTTCGTGATATTTTTCAACAGACGTTTCTACATCGACCATTGCAACCCGTTCGGCATGTCCAGCGCGAGCAGTAATTCCGGCCAGATTTGCAGAGCACTTATCAACATCTGGCAAGCCGAAATGAAGAAGGACGCGAGCACCTTAGGCTACAAGGATGATCTCGCCAACCTACGCCATCCCAACGACGTTGACCCGTTCGCAGACGGCCCTTTCAAATACCGCCTCGACCGCGACTCCTCATTCGCCCTCATCACCTCGCTCGACACACCATGGCACCCCACGAAGTCAGGGAAGACGTACGAGGACTCAATGGTTTTTCTGGGTTTCCTCTGGGATATCCGGAATCGGTGTGTTTCCCTACCAGAACCGAAGAGACTCAGGTACCTGCACGCGTGGAGGACTACATTGAACGCGGCCGCACCCACAAGAAGATTTCCTTGCACGATCTGCAGGAACTACACGGCACATTATGCCATGTCTCTTTCATCTATGACGGCAGCAGGTCCCATCTCCCCGTCTTCTCGAACGCCATGGCGCAATACAAGGGCAGCTCATCGGCAGAGGGCTCGCTTTGCAATTCTGCTGTCGACACGCTCAAATGGTGGTGCCACCGCTTGCACGACGAGACCGCCTTCCGCCAGCTACGCCGCATCGGCCCTCCACACGACGAACACATCTATGTTGACGCCTCCACCTCGTGGGGCATCGGCATCGTTATCGGGCACGTGTGGTATTCTTTCAAACTCACTGACCATTGGAAGCGAGAAGGCCACGGCATATGCTGGTTGGAAGCGATCGCTATTGAATTATTATATCATTTCCTCGTCCAGCTGCGATTCAGGGACGTCCACCTACTAATCCATTCGGACAACAAAGCCGCCATTGGTGCCTTGTCGAAATCCCGCAGCCCAAATACGCACCTCAATCTTTGTGCGCGGCGAGGAAATGCATTGGTGGCCGATCACATGATCGTGCCGAAACTTGTTTACGTGGACACTCGGCTAAATGTGGCCGATCGCCCATCGCGCAGCCTCCTCCCATCCTCTTACCATCCACACCAGCGACTACGTCGCGATTTTATCCTCCCTGAAGACCCCGTGGATCTTTTCGTCCCCGGCGATTGTTGACCCCTCGACGACATCTCGGACATGACAAGGTACGTCAGGCAGCGTCGCCTCGGTATTCGGGCAATCCCTCATCGGGCCGCAGCTATTTTTCTCTCTCGCTTGGGCAATATGTCGATGATTCGGGTGGGGGCCCCATCGCAAACCCTCTTCCAATTTCAAATACCTCGACTCCGAGCAATAACCGGTAGGTCCGCAAACGCGTGCACTCACACATCCCACTCATCTCACGCAGTTTTTTCTCCTTATCTCTTATGTCATATGTTGATGAGCCCAATGCACCCGAGGCGCCCACTATTATTTGTCCTGTATCATGCCCTCCCAGAGCTGGGAACCCGTCTAATGATAGTTCATTTAATTTGCTACACGCGTGCGTAGAAACTGAGCAGCTGCAGACAATAGCCACCGCCACCACAGTGTCTTGTGCCATACCCGCGGCCAACGGCGCTACATCCATCGGAGATTATCGCGGACCCACAACACGCGGCGGAACTCTCGCTGTGTTTAAAGAAAGCAAGAAAACCTCGCGCCGGCAACGAGCTCAACCCCAGTCCCTACCGGCCACACATCCCCGCAGACCGTCGCATCCTGAGGTGGACGGCACCCTGGTCCACAGCTTTGGACCAGCGGCGCCGGGGAAAGCACATTGATGCCGCCGAACAAGCGAAGATATACCAGGTTTTGTTATCGGCGACCACGGAGGCTACACGTGAATCATACGGCGCCGGTCTATTGCGCTTCCATCAGTATTGCGACGCCCGGGGCATCAACGAAGACCTGTGCATGCTGGCTGACATAGACGTTGTCTCGGGCTTTATGGCCAGTGCCGTTGGATCCTGCACGGGCAAATGCATTCGTAATTGGATGAACGGCTTACGACTGTGGCATCTGTATAACGGCGCGCCATGGTGCAGCAAAGATCCGCTCCTACTCGAGCTCAGGAAAGGTGCCGACCGCAGGGGAATTGAGCACAAATGACCTCCACGTGGACCTATCACGACATCGCATATGTGCGCGTTACGGAAGGTACTGGCGATCTACTCCGGCTTTGGCGCTGCGGTCTGGGCAAACGCGACAAGCCGCCTCTGGGGCTGTCGTCAGCTAGGCGAAGCCGTCCTCAAGAGCGCAAACAGGTTCGACCCTATGTTCCACACTACGCGCGACACGCGCATGTCATTCGGCACGGTCAATAATCACGTGGTGGTCGACTACCATATCGTCTGGATGAAGACAACAACGACGTTGGGCGCGGACAGCACCCCCACCCAAGCGAAGGGCGAATTCGCGGACTTATGTCCCGAGTGGGCCATGAAAAACCATCTAGCCATCAACGACTCACCTCCGCCCAATACCCCTCTATTCGCTTGGAAAGACGACGATGGCGTCTGGCATCCCCTTACCAGAGACCATTTCCTACACGTCTCCTCGGCGGCATTCTCAGATGCGGGCCTTCCCGCTGTATTCGGCCACAGTTATCGAATTAGCGGCGCCCTACTCCATTTGCTAGCCGGCGTGGAGCCTGAAGTCATCATGAAATTAGGAGGATGGACTTCCCTCTGTTTCTTGATTTATTGGCGGCGCCTCGAGCGCATTCTGCCCGACAGGATCTCGAAGGCGTGGGCCGCCACCATGAAGAGATTCGCGTCGTCGCACGGCCACGACCTGGAAGCCGCATCCCTGCCCGTCTCTCCAAGCGAGGACGGCCCAGCGAATCGGCCGCAGAGCGGCCCCTCCATCCGCACACCCACACATAGGATACAGCATCATCACTAGATATCCACCAGCGGCCAAAGGCTGCCATCTCACTCATATTATTCACATATATATATACCTATCGGCTACGCGCCCGATCTCTACCTTGCCAGGATCCTAGCCTTCCTTCTAGGACCATCGAACACCCAGTGGTTTACTCCGTTCCTCTTGGAAACATGGGAAAGTGTTTTGGTGGCCCACTAAGCGGTCGGAAATAGTAATTCCTGAGGTACTGAAGATCAGTGCCAAAATCAAGAATTCAGTGCCTAGGCACTATAATGCAGTGCGTTTACTTTATACAGTGTGATTCTAGTGCGGATTCTTACAACTTCCATTCAAGTATCCGGCTTTGTGAATTCAATAATCTCTGTTGTGCTGATTTGTGTGGATGTTTTTAAAAAATCAATCACAGTTTCAGTTTGGACTGAAAATTTTCTTCATCTGGTGTGCCAGCCAGGCAACTAGTCGGAGTGGATTTGGAATCTATTTTGATCTCTGCCGACGGCATTCCCCTGGCCATCATTCCTCACAACATCGGCAATCGCGCTTATCACTGCATTCCGGAGCCGAATCGGCCGACCCTACCGAGCTGTGCAGATGTCTGCCGAGCTCTGCCGATCCGCCTCGGCAAGGTCTACCGAGGTTTGCTCGACCGAGCTGAGCAGAGCTCTGTGGATCTCTCCTCTACCGAGCTCGACCTTTTACCTTAATCCGTTTCAAATATTCTTCTGTGTGTCCGATGGTGTCCGTAGAGTATGTAGCTTGAATTAGATGCAATAAGTTGATTGATTAGCGAAATTTTAAGGCCGCTATCTGCCCCTGAGCTGTGTTGCCAAGCTCCCACGTGCTAGCCCAGTAACGTCACTATTCCTGTAACCGAACCTCGTGGCAACCGCCAAGGGACTCTCACCATCGAACTCGGCGTCTACCGGCCCCTCGAAGAGCCACAAATGCCTTCAACAGGTGAGTCGGCCAGATCCACAAAGGTCGGCAGGCTCTGCCGAGAAGGGGTCGACCGACCTATGCCGAGCCGCCTCGGTCGAGCCTCTGCCGATTTGGCCCCGGAATGCAGTGTATCAGTGGGTTTCCATACTCATCGGACTCACGCAGAGATTTCAGGGTGCGTAATTGCCCTAGAAATAAATTGAACGGGCACCGCAGACGACGATGTTATGGTGGCCACGACGTCATGTGCAACACTAACATGCGGGGAAATGACCTCGACCACGTAGGACACGTACCCCGGGTCCCTAAAATGGCTCCTCACCATCGTTTCAACCTGCTGAGGCTTTGGCCGGTCGCCAGTTCATCAGGGATGCTGGTGGGAGAGGAAGGAAGAGGATTTGCTACACGGTTACACGCGTTTTAAACTTTCCAAAACAAGGCGTGTCGCTTCTGAAAGTCCACACAGACAGAACACGAATGTGTCGGATTTAGTGAGATACCACCTGAGTGTGTCGGATTCTGAGGCGTGTGTTTTACGCCGTGTGTAAAAATTGCAAGGTGTATCGCGGTTTCGGCGTTGGTATACCCTCCAAGTTTTCAATAGAGCCCACTCCTAATTGGTAATGAGAGAAAAAGAGATCCGTATACGCCGTCCAGTAATAATACATGCACCACAGATACACTATGGCGCGTCGTCAAAGTTAACGTTAACGGGCAGTGTTGTATGGTATGGTCATAATGCCGCGGATGATGAGTATATAATGGGCCAGCCTCCGACATAAGATAGTTTGCTTGCTTATGACGACGACGATGCCTTCTCATCCACCACCTTTTCGTCCCCAAGGTCTTGCGTGACACCGGCCTGCTCGGCGGCCGTGTGGACGATCTGCTCCGTGGCCGCCTCGCCGTCGAAGAGGGCAGCGGTCTCCTCCAAGGTTCTGTTCTTCGTCTCGATGACGTCTGAGAGAAATAGAACGAGTCAGATATGTTGAACGAGGGGGAGGAAATACGACAAACAGAAATAGAGGAAGACACCCTCAACCACGAGCCAGACACAATACACGATGTAGTACTTCCAGTCGATGTTGGCTAAGGATAATGTCAGTGCAATGTTACGAAGCAATGCAGTCAGAAAGCTCACCAAGTGCGATAGGGTTGACGTATTGATTGAAGATGAGCGCGAGGGAGATGGTGAAGTTGAAGATGTTAAATCCCTTGGCACGGATGTTGTACGGCAGGATCTCGAGCGTGTACGTGACAATAAGAGGCGTAAAGGCAATGCTACGGATCGTTAGCTCCGGGACGCACCACAGCGACGAAGCGACTCACTCGTAGGAGGCATAGTACAAGAAGATAAAGGCAATGACAGCGTGAGCCGCAGAGGCGTTGCCGTCAAGCCGGTACCGCGCAGTGCAGATGGTCTGGAGCGTGAAAAACAGACACATGCCGCAGACGGACGTCAAGAACATGAGGCGACGTCCAAATCGCTCCACCATGGAAGAGGCGGTGAGCGCCCAGGCGAGATTCCAGATTTGAAGGATACCGTTGATGAGCAACTGAGTGTCGTGTCAAAGGTGACTAATGGCGTGGAGCAAGATCAAAGTACCTGGATCGTTGGGCTAGTGATGCCAACGGAAGTGAGGACCTTGTTGAGGTAGTATGAGACCAATCCGTTGCCGGACCATTGAGAAAAGAAGGCAATGGCGACGATGATCCGGACACGCTTGAGGTTACCGGTCGAGGAGAGGAAGGATTTCCAGCCGATGTTGGCAGCGACTAAGCAACTTGAATCAATAACAGCACCACAAGTATTCAGTCAAATGTCATCTCACCCGTGCGGTCGAAATCGATGGCGGCCTTGATTTCTTGGAACTCGTACTGCACGAGGGGGTCCTCCCTGGAGGATCGTTAGGTAGGCTTCAACCGCGGCACAATTGACTCACTCATTGCCGTCGGCGTGGTAGTAAGCGAGAGTCCGGAGAGCCTCAGCCTCCTTGCCCTTGCTGATGAGGAAACGCGGAGACTCGGGGGCGAACAAGACGAAAATGACTTGGAAGATGGAGGGGATAGCCTGCAGTAAAGAAGGCACACGCCAGGCCCAAGTGTTGTTGATTTTGAAGGTTCCGAATGTAGCCCACGCAGCCCTGTGTGTCATCAGATACGAGAAGTCCCGCGACATGGATAACGAACACAATGGCTCCCGAGTACCTGCAGAAGATTCAATATGCGCTATCTGGAGTGAGGAGATCGGTTACGCACCAAAGAGAGTTGTAGGCCGAAGTAAGGGGTGCGCGGTATTTCGGGTACGACAGTTCGGTGACCAACATGGGTGCGGCGTTGGCTGAAAATAAGACGGTCAGCGGCGGAAGGCCGATGTAAAATTATCCTACTCACCAGCAAAGGTCAGCCCAAAGCCGATGAGGAAACTATATCACACGACTCAATTAAACTGTACGGGGAAGCGCGCCAATTAGGTTACTTACCGAGCACCAATGAACATGCCGACAGATTGGGACGCGGTTTGTACGGCCGTCGCGATGATCATGATGGCAGCGCCAAAGAATACCGTGGGCCTACGGCCGAGACCGTCGGACATGTAGGGGGCGAAAGGGTAACCCGCAAGACCGCCGATGGTCTATGCCAGTCAATACAGAGCCCAGAAGAGATATGCGAAACTCACTTGAATGGCATTGAGCAAACCGAGTTTTCCCTTGGTGGGGCTGTTGAAAATTAATCAGACGAAACAATTGGGGAGAGAAAAGAAAGCGCACAAGTTGAAATACGACTCCCACTGTGTCAGAGACTGCAGTCCGTTCATCATGGATCCATCGTAGCCGTTAGTCGACGAAGTGATGAGGCTTTGGAGAGATGAGAGATGAGACGTGATCGGAGGTAATTGCGCCCGCCGATCGGGAAAGCTGCTTTTTCACACCATAGCCGATATGCACTTACTCGCTGGCAGCGGTGCATCGCAGCCATAGCGGGATGTAGCTTCCCTAACCGGCGGACATGCGTCAACTCACAGCAAGGTAATCCAGGCGTTGAGGGCAATTAGCCTGAAGGATGAATGTAAGACGGCAAGCTGGAACCTAGAGATAGCACCACACACCGTCTGTTGTTGTACCACTTTCGGTTGGGGTCCATGAGGTGCGTGTAGGCATTATTGCCGCTCGCAGTCGCTACAGCTCCGCCGGCCATTGTGAATTGAGAGTGCTCAAATTCAAAGGTCGCAAGGATGTGGGGGCGGGGAAGACGCCTGGAAAATCATTCTGCAATGTGGGGGGTTTATGTATAGGCCGCTCAGGTGACATAACGCTTGGGTTTCTCCTAAGGTACACCGTAGCACTCATTTTTTTCGGGTCCCAATTAGGCAAATCACTTGACTGATCGCCGGGTGCTCGTATGGTGATGTACGGAAATAGAAACTAAATAGGCCTGCAAACCCTTCCGACGATGTGAAACAAGTGTGGCCAAGGCAGCATACGAGGCGCTCCAGCTTTCTTTCGTTCTCTTGAGCAGTTTTGCGCATTTCATCGAGGATTCCCCACAAATCTGGGGCGATATCAGATTTTCGCGGCGCATCAAGAAAAAAAAATCCATGCGGGCGAGAATAGCGACAGTCCTCCGAAGTTTGTCCGCCAATTCAGTTTGTAGGCGGGAGGGGCGGGAGCTATTTCTCCGATGAAAGCTTGTATGGTTCCGCGATCGCCGAACTGAAACACGAATGAGCTCAGTTACGAACGTGTAGAGGAGCGCACAAAGTAGGTTTGACGCGTATGGTGCTGAAAATAAGCGTACTAAAGACTTACACGCTGGCGGGCGCGCTGCGGTGTCTACATGAAGACAAATAACATGGAAGCACACTGTTTCAGCTCAAACGCCGATCTTCTATTCTATGTCCCTGTTGTTGAGATGATGTTGGCTTTCAACCAAATCATCCCAGCTAACGTCCCAGAGTGCTAAGTCTGCAAGAGTATTGCTGTGATGGTCGGCTTCGTAGGCCGTCATGTGCAGCCTCTCCGAGTATTGAGTGACCGAACGCGAATGGACGTGGAGCAAGATAATACGACGTTCGGGCTATGAGGAACGTTTGATACACTCGCCCGGGCGTGGACGGGGTCAAAAAAAGGTTACTCGGCACGAAAGGCGTGATGAGAAGCATTTGCTAAGTAGAGGTGCCCGGGTACAGCCGTGGTGGAGGCGCCTTGTTCCCCGGGATCCAGGCGAGGTACGTGGTTCCCGAGGGAGGTATGCGGCCTTGAGAAAGAATCGAATTATGAATACCAGTGGTGGTCGCCATGAGGGAGAAAGTTGAGGTGGGTATGAGCCTAGACTGGCGCAAACGGTGGGAGGGATTGCGGAGTCTCAGGGAACCAGAAGCTTGAGGGAGCCAGAAGAAGGGCGGCCCGAGGTAGCACCTGCTGCAGAAGAAATGGAGCGAGAGCGGCCTTGCAAATTTGGCGCATCAAGAATTCTGAAAGTTTACACGTCGACCTTGCGGACTTCATGGAGGTACCGAACCGAACTGTATTAATGAGAGTCTCCGAATGTATAAATGACAAGCCCATATGGGTTACTCGGGTTCCGGAAGTTGATGAGGTTCGCCTTTAATTTTGATAACTCATCGTGCGATAGCAATGGTTTTATCATGATAATCCGGGCCAGGATCTATTCGCATATTCCACGATGGGCGGCGCCGCAGAAAGCCGTGAGGGAGACAGAAGGAAACAGACTGGAGGAAAGGGAAAACTTCGGAACTCGTTATCGAGAGACGGGTATGGCGACACTCACCTGGTATAGAACACCGCCCACGGTCTTGACACCGTGTTCCGCGTCGGCAGGAACAGAGCCAAAAAATTAATGTTAGTTGGCAAATTGTCGGAGTAAGTTTCTGCCTTGGCAGGACGAGACCTGATGAGACTCTGGGCATTCCCTCCGTGCTTCCTGATGATGGATGCAGTATTCGTGATGGCCTCCAACTTCTTGGACATTCCAAGCGGCCCCGGAGCCGCCTCGCACATCGAACTTGCGGCAACACTCCAGGGCATCGCGGATCTTGAACAGCATCATTCCCCATCCGATCAACAAAATTCTCCCAAGAGCCAAGTGGGGCCAAGGGTGCAAAAATGGAGGACGGGGAGGCAATACAAAGGCGGATGAGTTACGGCGCATCGACGGTGAATAGCCCAATGGGCCATTCCCTCGCTACGTGGCGCCCGTGGTCATCAGTCAGCATTAGCGCGCCACATTAATTCAACTTATTGAGCTTGACGTCGGTAAGCCCCTGAAGCTTGAATGAGTGCGACGTCAGGATCCTGGGGCACACTCCACGTGTCACGCACGCGTACTGGGACTCCTGCTCCTCCCTCATGTAGCCTCGCCCAATCCAACATACCTCCCGCTCGCCCAGTCTCTGCCGCGGGCACCGCCGGTCGATATGGTTCCCGCCATGCCACAGCACCCCGAGCCTTAGCCTTAGTCCACTGAGGCATCAAGTCCGCGCCCACCTATGTTTCCGCGCGCGCGCTGGAGCTCCGAGTCTGGGCACACGCGCTGCTCTCTGCGCGTGCTCTCATCCGCCGCGCCCACCTACGTCCCGCACCCCTCCTGGAGCTGGTCGTCTCACCCCTTACCGCTTCTCCTGGGACCCATTCGATCACCACGCTCCTCGGCCGCTGAGGCCTCCACTGCCAGACACGCGGTCCGCTCTCGCGCCTCCTGGATTAGGACTTCCGTTCTTCGCGGCGTGGTCATATTGCATCCGGCTCAGCCGCTCCTCCGCCACTTCACTGGGCACGCCAGCCTCTCCCTCCTGGACCTGCGATTATTGTCGAGCTTAGAATAGCTGCTGTAGACGTCGTGGGCTGCCCGCTCATCCGCCTCCATCGCTGCACCCATGTCAGGCGTTCATATCACTAGAATGGGGTTTGCAGGTGGCATGCCCACCTCCAATGGCGTCGGGGCGTCTATGACTCGTTCACCCGGTGGTAGCGTCATCTCCATCGAGCGGGTGGGAGCGCACCCGGTGCACGGTCTGCCAGTGGTACGTCATGAAGAGAAGAAGGCCTTGTCTGTCCACTGTATCTGCGACAGGAATTCCTGTATAACGACGAGACAACGACGCACGTTAGAGGGCGATGATATGGCAGCAGATAATAGGGGGATCTTACTGTCGACATGGAAAGACGGGTGTCCAGATTAGATTAGATGCGCCTGATTAGATAATTTCGCCCATTCCGGATCGCTGAGAGCACTAGGATCGAGCGGCGCCTGAGTACACTTCTATGTCGACAAACGTGAATAAATTGCAGGCGGCCCTGGGTCTCTTTTGCGAGAATAGAGGGCTAAAAGTGTTGCGCATGGATCGAAGTAGGAGGTGAGATACTTGGAAATGCTCGAATTGTACTGGCGTCTCATGGTAGTGTCCGGCTGATGATCTCGAAGGCGCCCGGGGACTCGTAGGATGATGAGCCAAGCGCTACGAATTCACAAAACAACGTCGTCTTCGTAACGATTGTCGACTAACGATTGTCGCGTTGTATTTCGTTCTAAACCTTTGTCTACATGAATCGGCTGAGCATTAATCAGCCCGAAGAAAGGGGGAGGAAAAAAGACAAATTTTTCACACATACCTTGAGTCCGCGCAGATAATTCCACTGGTATTTAAAACTTTAATTGATAATTCCCGGCGAAGCCTGTCCCACCATCCGACCGCGATGCGCGCTCCCCGTGGATCCGCGGTGGCCTAGATCCCAACGAGAGCTGGTGCCGAGCCCTTGAGTCCGCCACGAATCCAGCGGCATCGATATAACGCGGTTCTACTTGGTGGTCCATGCTGGGGCTGCCGTAGAGCGTAGTTCTCAGGTAGATATAGATAAGATGGGCCATGTAGGCGTCAGTTTAGATCACCATTCAAGCCCGATGTCGTTCGGCGCGGCGTTCGCCCTTGGGCCTTTGTCGCTTTTGAAATGCGATGACTTTCGCCTGTGAAATGAAATTGAAGGGCCTTCTTTCAGCCATCCACGGGACCAGATTTTGGAACATCAGGATTAGGAAGGGCAACGATTCACAATGAGAACTTGGTGAAGGTACGAGACAAGTACGAGAGGGCGTTTTTACGTGAGGAAGCACGTGTGTCACAAGACGTGACTGTCACCCTTACTTCTCTGAAGCCTTACGGCCGAATAATTAGAACGGTTCCCAGCCAGCGCACAGAGAGCCTTACACCGAACCTCCTCCACCCTCAAATAACCTCCTCCGCCCTCGTGTGTCACAAGACGTGACTGTCACCCTTGCTTCTCTGAAGCTTTACGGCCGAATAATTAGAACGGTTCCCAGCCAGCGCACAGAGAGCCTTACACCGAACCTCCTCCGCCCTCAAATTCCTCTTGCCCGATAACTGGTACTCGTTTTGAGGCTCCGATCCTCCTTGCAAGTTGTCGCCAAGCTTTTACTACAGTGGCCCGGCCCCCCGGGCTCTATGCTTTTACAATGGCCCCTCCATTCAAGTACGCAATGGGGTAGGGGGGAAGACGAATTCAGTGCAAGGGTTGATGAACGTCGAGAGAGTAGCAGTAAGTGTATTGAAGCCAGATTGGTCGAACCGTACCGCGTCGAGGAAATCGAGCTGCGGCGACGGCCAGATACTTATACGCATTCGGGGTCCCGAGGAAGGCCAAGGTCACCAGAGTGGAAACCATTGTCGAGGTGGAGGGAGAAGGCACCTCGCGGGAGGTTTTTAAATGCCTCGATAGCTGTGTGAGTCTTCCCATTAACTCCGTAAACACAAATGTTCATTTTCTGGGGTCCAACACGTAACACGATCCGGGAACTAAACACAATGTAAAATGAATGAATGAGGAAATCATAGTTCAACATCCCAACATCAAATGCTGACTTACATGTGGATAGTCGCAGCGCGTTACACCAGAAGGAAACAGGGATATTTCACAATCTTGGTACCTTCCAGCAGTTTAACATTCCCGGCCGGTTATAGAACAGTTTCCAACTACGCGGCCAAGCGGTACGAGAGTGATTCTGGTCCACGGAAATTTACAGGACCCCTGATAATAGGTGGGAAGGCCTGATTTTTTTGGACCCAAAATGTCAGGATTGGTTTGGAGGAAAATGTCAGGATTGAAACAGGCGTAGATTTTTTTTTTCGAGAATGTCAGGATTTTCAAAACAGGCCTAAATTTGGCTCAAAAATGCCAGGATTTTCGTAACAGGCCTCAAAACGGCTCAAATTTGTCAGGAATCGCACAAAAGGCTCCGCCGCAGGCGCTACATGGAGTAAAAACGGGTGCGGAGGGGCTCAGAAGCCCACAGTCGTGTCAACTTCCTCCTCCTCAGCAAGCTCTTTGGCTTTCTTGCGCGACCGAGACAACTTGACGGCTGTATCAAAGTGCTGAATGGCAGAATTGAGCTCTTTGAATAAAGTGGCGTCGGCCAATGAGAGCTCAATCCCGGTGGGAGTTATTATGGGCGCATCTGAAAGACGGCAGAGGAATGTGAATGGTAGAAGTTGCCGGAATTGGAGTGTGCGGAAAAGGGATGTTGCCTGAGGGTGGGCGCGGAACGTACGAGCATGCGTAAGCTCGAAGACTTGCACGATGAGATATGACAATGCACTGATGTTGTGGTGTTCGGTGACGTTACCGTGTTTGCCGTTTTTTCCCCCACCCTTAGAGTAGAGAGCATCGACTAGGAGGATGTAAGAATGCATCGACCAATATTCATCAAGCTCACCGCGGCCAACACGTAAACCGATTTCTGTCCAAATAATCCCGTAAGAGTCAATGCGCACTGGATTGAAATTAGTTAATCCGGCACTCTCTACTTCCTTCAAGAGCGAGGGCGGGAGTTTAGCATCCTGAAATAATTTTCTAGGTCGTATTGCGGCCTTGGCACAGCATCAGTCGTGCAGTAGAAACCTGATGCAAAATTGCCTCACCTTGGTGGCCACAGCGGCAGCAGTGGCGGCGGCATTGGCAGCATTTCCGGCAGCGGGGATGGGGTCTGTCGTCCAGCGTGCTTGCCGTTCAACCACAGTTCCAGCCGCCTTGGACTGATCCTCCTTCAGGAGCTCATGATATTTGCGAAGAATCTGGCAGCGCATGGACTCAGGCGGAGCTGCAGAAGGCTCATCATCAGGTCTGGAGTTTTTGACTCGCGCACTTCGAGCAGCTTGTCGTGTCTGATGTTCTTTTCGTTGGCGAACGAGAACCTTGAAATCCAGGGTGTCGAAAGACGTCAAGCGCGTTGATGGTTCAGATGAGAGCTGAACTGCGGGCAGTGCCGCGGCAACCGACGCAAACGTGTCTTGAAGTGTTGCATACTCACTACCGACGATCTCGTCCTCGAGCTGCTCGTCGACTTGCGCAAATTCCTGACTGTATAACTTTGTTAGGGAATAATAGAAGCAGAGCAAACTGCGACGTACATTCGCATGTGCTCATCAGCTGCGAGCGCAATATTTGCACAAGCCAACCCTATGAGGTCTTCATCAGTTTTTAAACTGCGTATTGGTGCATCCAAGCGCTCCTCGGCGTTGATGAGAACCTGGAGCTCCTCAGCCTCACAGGTTGGTGGGGGCACGTCATCAAACTCTTCTAGGGGAGCCTCCACCTCGGCATCCTCTTCACGAAACCATTGCGCAATAGCGGGAAGTCGGACAGGCTCGCTTTCGTACAGCTGCCCCGGAGTGATTCCAAGGAGGGCGATAATTGATTCGCATTCAGCGGCGGCTTCCTCGGATGCCTGATTGATATCGGCGTCTGAGGGGTACACTGCCAGCTTTGCGAGATCGGCACCCACGGTGTCGAAGTAGGTGTGGGTGTAACCCTGAGCGGCTGCTTTTCTGTTGGACGACTTGCAAGACAGTTCTCCGTCGGCTACACAATTTTGCAGGGCCCTGTCCGTCCAGTCGCGACTTTTCGACCACATAATCTGATCCTTCCCCACGCGTCCCCGCTCTTTCCACAAAGTCACGGCGCACAGCGGGAATTTCTCCCGTCCATCATTATACCGCCAATCAACAACAGATGTACAGCCGTCCAGCCAAGCCTGTCCAACTGCTCTCTCGAGATCATGCAGAAATTTCAGGGATGGGATTGGACGGCTCAGAAGGCAGTCGACACTTGTGTTAGGTGCATCGACACTAAACCAAGATTCCGGTGCAGTGAAGACAAGTGCAGACGAGGATTTCGGAAAAGACAGCTCTAGGAAGTCGGAGATAGGTAGGTTGGGCCCGGGAATCAAGCTCGAGTGAGTTAGAGGCAGCTTCAACACCTCCGCAAGGGCAGCGTGCACCTCGAAGTGCCCGTCTCTCGGAGGGAATTTTTGTTTCCTTTTGATCCAGACGGCGGGGTCAAACGGCGGATCATCGGCGGATACCGCTGCCATGCTTGGTGTTGCCGACGGCCGTTGCCGTGGGTGTCGCGATTCGGTTTTCTGAAAAAGAGGCGGAGAGCGCTAAAATTATTATGTCCAAACAACTCATTATTCCGACAGTGCCGGGAATCGAACGCGAGGGCGCGCAACAAAAATTAATTCCCCGAACCCAAACCCGAACCCGAAAGGGCAACCTTGGCCGCTCCCCTATCCATCCATGTCAGGACCATCCAACAGGCGTGTTAGCGGAATTAATTGGGGCAAGTACGCACGGAGGTAACGTCGCGCGTAGCGTACGCGCGACGGCTGGAATGTACGGACATTACATACGGTGCCACGTACGACGGCGCTCTTCATTCTGCCACATCCAGGCTGAGTGAAGAGCGTACGTCCTTACTTATAATTCCTGCATCCATTTACTTACTTTACCATCCAGTAATTATATTGTCTCTAGGTACATACAATATAGATTCTGCCACATCCAGGCTGAGTGAAGAGCTAATTATATTGTCTCTAGTTTCCCGCGCATCGACGGGACCACGGCGCACATCCGCGCCTTTCCACATTCGTTCCCCACGCTCGTTACTCCACCTGCGTACCCCACCTCTCTATTCTTAACAGGTTATGGCCTCCCGTGGCGACGACGACGACTATGCGACATCCCGCATCCGGCTCCCCACACTCGGGCAGCGTGGCGAAAATTTCGTCATCTGGAAAACCCAGCTGAAGTCGCAGATCACAGGCATGGGGAAAGCTCGTTACATCAACGGGCGCGCGACCGCACCGGTCGAACCGACTCTTCCGGACAAAGCCGACGATGCAGCCAAAGCAGCGCACAAGAAGGCCCTGGAAGAGTACGATGAGCTATTGGACGAATGGGAACAGAATAATGAGAAGATTCGTACCCTTTTCTTTGCGACCATCCACCAGACGCACAAAATCCGCATCGCTAACCATTCATCCGCCCGTGAGTCCTGGAACGAGCTCTGCAAAATGTACGAGCATCAGGGGGAGCTGCACGCACAGTCCCTCGTCGACCGCATGCACCAACTCAAGTGCCCCGAGAGCGAACGCGACCCACGCCCGACTCTCGACGAGCTCGACCTTCTCATTGCCGACCACGCCAGCGCCGGCGGTACCCTCACTGACTCAGAGAAGAAAAATATTGTCCTTCACCTTCTACCGAGCAGCTGGCGCGATAACATCCGGACCATTCTGGCGAACACCGAATCCATCCGCCAATTCTCCATGCAGATCAATCCCTCCGGCGCACCTGCACTCTACACCGCCGACATGCTCGTGGAAGCAATTCGCTCCCTCGCGCGCGATGACGCCGCGATCAACGGCGCCACCTCCCCAACCGGCGGCGCGGCACTCACTGCAAGCTCACGCGACGTATGCAATAACTGTGGTCACAAAGGCCACTGGGCCAAGGACTGCTGGTCGAAGGGCGGCAGCAAGGAGGGACAGCGTCCAGCAAACTGGAAGGAAGCAGCGCGAGGTAATAGGGCCAACAGGCGCGATGGCAGCGGCGGAAATTCGGGACGAGGCGGCAGCAGTGGAAGCAACAACAACAACACTGCCAACACTGTAGACGCAGGCGCACCGAACTACTCATTCGCCTTCAGCGCCACGCACGTCGCGACCGACTTCACGAGGCTCGAGGAGACAGGCATTGTCTCCCGCGGGTACACCGCCCTCCTCGACTCGGGTGCGAACCGTCACTACTGCCCCTCGCGCGAACGCTTCGTCGACTACCACACCATCGACGCCGTCCCCATCCGATCCGCCGACAACCGCACCTTCTACGCCACTGGGTGCGGCAAGGTCCCCATTACCATCCTTCACAACGGCCGACACATCAACATGATGCTCCTCGATGTCCTTCACGCCCCCGATATGCCGCTGACATTAATCTCCATCAGCCGTATGGCCAGATCTGGCCACGCCGTTCACTTCGAGTGTCGAGCGGAACGTACGGTTCGAGGGGGAGCCCGAGGACGTTACTTACCCGAGCGTCCCGATCGAGGGGGAGTTGGGTGATCACAGCGCTCGCGACGCTCGAAATCCACCCGCTGCAGCACCAGATGCAGCCCCCGAAGCTCCCTCAAACGAATCAGCGCCGGAAAATTCCCCAGCAGCTCAAGACGCACCTTCAGCAGCGCCAGACGCGCCAGATCCCATCGCGGAAACACCACCCGCAACCCCCGAGACCATCCGTCCACCATCTCCCGCGCCCGCGCGCGATCCATCCCGTTCCACGCGTACGCGCAAGCCCACACAGTGGCTACGTGATATAGCCGAGGGAACCGGCTCCACAGGCGGACGAGGCGCTGCCAAGATCCCCGAGAGCATCGTACCGACGCGCGATCCCACCGCGAACACAGTATTCGCAAACGAAGCATGGCTACACGGAGCCACTGCCTTCGCCGCCGTCCGAGCCGATGTTGCCGGAAGCGAGGCGCCATCACCGCCGACGTTGACGAGAGTCGAAGACGCGCCCACCACGCGCGAAGCGAAACCGAGTCCAGTGTACTCAGCGGACGAGCAGGGGGAGAGTGCAGATAGAGAGAAAGACGGAGTTACCAAATTAGGTACGCGTGACGTGCGTGAGATTCGCACACTCTCTTCACCCTCCTTCCACCACCATTGCCAACGCGCAACGCACGACGACGCCGAGCCCCAGCACATTCAACCCATCGCCGAAGGCCACTCCCAGGCCCACAGCATCGACCACATCGAGTCGACACACACGGTGGCACCCGCCCACCATCACGCGCGCCAGCATCCACCGCGCGACCGGCACAACCGCCGACCCCGCTCATCTGAAGCGCAGCCCCAGGCGCATACGCCGGGACACCATTCCACCGACCCACTGCCATCTTGCAGTCACCGCAGCCCCATCACGCGCGGCAAGAACGGGCTTCGAACGAAGTACATTGACTTACGTTACCACCACATCCGCCAAGCCATCGACGCCGGCACCATTTCCCTTTCTCGTGCCGCTGCAAACGACCCCACTGTCGACGAGCTCATCAAGCTCCTCGTTCGCACCAACGTGCGATAATTCGCTATATTCCGCGCGACTTGAGGGGGAGTGTTAGCGGAATTAATTGGGGCAAGTACGCACGGAGGTAACGTCGCGCGTAGCGTACGCGCGACGGCTGGAATGTACGGACATTACATACGGTGCCACGTACGACGGCGCTCTTCATTCTGCCACATCCAGGCTGAGTGAAGAGCGTACGTCCTTACTTATAATTCCTGCATCCATTTACTTACTTTACCATCCAGTAATTATATTGTCTCTAGGTACATACAATATAGATTCTGCCACATCCAGGCTGAGTGAAGAGCTAATTATATTGTCTCTAGTTTTCCGCGCATCGACGGGACCACGGCGCACATCCGCGCCTTTCCACATTCGTTCCCCACGCTCGTTACTCCACCTGCGTACCCCACCCCTCTATTCTTAACAAGGCGTCCTACCCTCGTCCAAACTTGTCAGGATTTCCAATAGAGGCCTTGGCGCCAAAATCTCAATTTTGTCAGGATTTTGACCAGGCCTGAGCCCCAAAATCCAAAATTTTTGTCAGGATTCACATCAGGCCTTCCCACCTATTATCATCGGTCCTGAATTTACTCTGGACTGGCCTCTAGATTTGAATCAGTCGGTGCCGGGACGTGTGTGGCACCGGAAATGACGTTACGCACATTGAATCGCTCACCGCTGAGTGTCCCCGAGGTAAGACCGTCTTTATCAATCGTACTGATGTGCCTGCGACCTCGGCGGAAATTGATATAGGTATGTTATGCGGCGTTGAGCCCGAATTGCTGACTAGGAGGAGCACACATGTCTCGGTAGGCGAGTGGTAGGCGATAGTTGTACGTCGGGATAGTGCTGGATAATATGATTTCGTCCCTCGTTCGAGTTCTGGTACCGTGGGGGTTCGGTTGCGAAGAGTAAAAAGGTAGTCTCCTTGATAAAAAGGACATATCAGCGTTGGTAAGACGGTAACACGACCGTGAAAGTACGTCATGACGCGCAGTGTATTCAACCAAATTTTCAGTGTCAGTCAGATTCAAAGGTGATCCTAAATTTTCCACTTTGAGGACGAAGATTTTGATCTCGTCCGTTGGCCTAAGATGTATTCAATTTCGGGCGGGTACAATCACTGTGATTCAGGGAGATTGTTGGCGCCAAATGACCAAGAGAGGACATAATTATATCCTCTCTTACCCATCTCCGCGACGCCGCATGGTCCGCCTCCAGGGCGAGAAGCACGGCGCTGTACGGAGTGAAATGTGAAAACGCATTTGGAAGGAATATCACTTCGGCATAAATATGCCGCTGTCTTCGGAGCTGCCGGACACGTTCAAATCGGCCTATTTTCTGGGGTCAGGTCCCGAAACACGGCCTACGCTTTCCGCCAGTTGGCTGTCGCTTTACTCGCCGTTGAGCATCAATTTGTTCATGCTTCAAGGTCGTGCTTTTGAATAGCTTCAGACCCGCGCAGGTGACGACGAGCGGGATTGCTCGAAGACTGGAGAAGAGAGGGAGGAGGTCCATGTATAAGCGGGGAAATCTAGTGCGAATGAATATTGCGGGGAGTCGAAACGATACCCGCGGAGTTATAGGCCGCATCAAATTCAGATCCCATGGGCCATGCACAATTCTGCCTTCAACGCGACGTGGCTTCGGGGGGATGCCCTGGGTTAGCAATATGAGTGAGCACCATTACCAGCGGTGCCGACAGGCCATTAACCCGTTCTTTCAGAAACCAGCCATTAACTCACTGAACGGACGCACGCCTTGACGTTGTCAGTAATTGATTAGCGGAACACGTGGAGGAGAAGGCGGAATGAGCTGCGACAAGAAACCAGAGGTAGGTGGGGAAGAGGGATGACACAGCAGTAATCGATTTGGATTGTAGTGCTATAGAGAAATACCATTGGGCGAATATAGTTTGTCCGCGAGCGAAACGTGAACAAAGGAGGGGATTCAAAGCAACGTCTGGCGCATGGAAAACCAACGTCCGGAAGATAGAAGGAGCCACATGCAGTTAACTGGAGAAATCGACTCTGAGCAACAAAAGTGTCTCAATACTGCACACGCACCTGAACCACTCATAAATCCCTCATCGACGCCGCCTGCCGAGCCAACTTGAGTCGTTCATCGCCGCGCCTGTCAGATCTACCGTGTCTCGCGGTGCGCACGGCGACGTAGGCCTCCAGCCACTTGTCTGCGAACATCTCCATGAAATTCATCATGACGTCCAGGCCGACCTCCCCACCAGGCGCCGCGTGTCTAACGCGTTTGGCGGCAGTCATCATTTCGCGGTTCGACTGGTGGCGGTATGCCTGGACACGTAGCTCCTCTGCCATCAAGCGGCCGACGAGGGGCCGCCATGGGCAGGTGATGGTGAGAGTGTCCCAGTCGACGGACATCTCGGAGATCTACGAGGAGAGACGTTTAAATTAATGAAAACGGCTGCGAATGAACGAGCATTCAAGGAACCAGACCTCCACGTCATCCACGATATCGCCAATCTCCACATCTGGCGGAGGGGATCGCTTGCAGATCTCGATGAGTTGTTTTTTGAATTCCGCGGCACAATCGACCACTTGAAAAATAGCAGAGTCCCCTTCGAGGCGCTGGAAGCTGAAATCGCCGTTGAAGAATACTTTCCCGTGTCCTGGGACCCGCTGATCCAGATTCGCGTCCGATGGAATGAGGAGTCGAATGAACTGCTGTGTTTCCACTCACCATCATTTCCCCGGGATAATGGAAAGTTGCATCCCAAATCCACTCTGTCTTTGCGAGAAATTCGACGTGTTCCTTCCAAGCTTTGCAGACTGTGTCGCGTCAAAGATCTTCGGCGATGGAATACTAAGACGCAGCATACCCAAACGATATGTGCCCCAGGCATCGTGATACAACTCCGTCTCGCAAGCAAGCACCAAACGATGAAGCTCTGGGGGCAGCACCAGATGTTCTGGCATACATCAGCAAACCCAGGTTTTTGCCGTATTCCCCGTATTCTCCTGTATTTTGCCGTATTTGACGCGCCAGTTACGTACTCGTACGTAGTCCCAGGCCCTCTCCGTAGCAACCCGTATTTCCGGGCGCTCCTCGTAGCAGCATGTATTTCCGGGCCCTTTTCTGTAGCTGCATATATTTCCGGGCCCTTTTCTGTAGCTGCATATATTTCAGGGGCCTTTTCTGTAGAACATCGGGTAGTCTGTAACTGCACGTATTTCCGGGCCTTTTCTGTATAAGGTCGGGGTAATCTGTAGCTGCACGTATTTCTGAGCTTTTTCTGTAGAAGGGTGGGGGTAATCTGTAGTTGCATGTATTTCTGACCCTTTTCTGTAGAGGTTAAAAGGTGACTAATCACATGACCAAAGTCTTTATTGCACCGCACTATTACTAATGCCAATAGCAGAGAACAACATGCAAAGATACAATGTGAAGATATGGTGCAAGTAAAACAGTGTACATTGCCTCGACTAAGGCAATAGCAAAAAAAAGAAAAATCAAGAAATAAGAATACATGAATGTACGTGCTTGATACCCGATGTTTTTGTCCGGGTTTGATGTACACTCAAGTCACAAGCACATGACATTGTGACAATACGCGTCAAAAATTGTCCACTGGTGGACAAGTTCAAAAGAAAAGAAAAAAAATTCCGTGAATAACAAATTTCTTTGAAAACAGAAGCCGTAAATGGATGTGTGAGTTGAACCTAATGTGAAAAACTGAGTTGAGAGTGTTGCAACCTGCTCTGAAACAAATTGACAGGGTGGTGCCAAAAAGGATCAGAGACTTGAGAAGAACTCACAGAACTGCAATGGTGTTCATGTGCTTTTGCTTGGCTTTCTTGACAGATTTTCTTTTTTGAAAATTTGTCTGACACACAGTGGGCAAAAATTGCTGGATGAACTTCATGAGGGGAGGCATGGCCAATATACCCTGACACCAGTGTTGGATTATTATTCCTTGACAGGAATACCGATGCCGACATGTTGTATTAGGGTTGCAATAATGCTTTCCAGATACACAATCTAAGGATTTAATCAGTATTATAACATGGAACAGGAGGTGGCTGTGCACCCTAAAATCGCCTCTCGATACGGATCAGCGAACGTGGAGTTCTGACATCACATCAAAATCTTAGAAAGGAAGTCCGGAGAAAGTCGGACAATCGTTCGAGAATGTTCGGTGGCACACACGTGATGGATCAACATGCGGTGTGCTAAATATTTGGCGATGGTTTGTTTTCTTTTCTCACCTCTACCACCACCATCTTCTTGCCTGAATCGCCTCCCCTCTCTCCCTTCCTCTCCTGCCTTTTACATTCTTCACTGAAGCTCAGCCACCCTCGCCAATGGTTATCGCCTCTCAATCCAAGACGGCTGGGAGGCGCTTGTCGCTACCCGCCATCACATTGCCTTACAAGACACAGGTGACACGGGTCTCCACCGCCCTTCGACAATGAGCCATCTTCAAGACCACGCGCTCTGTTCCCCGTGATGCAAGCCTCCACTGCTCTGACAAAGAGTCCTTGGTCCGATCTCAAGACGACTTGCTCGTCGCCCCCGGGCCACCGGCGCCGTGAGCCTAGCCGCCCATTCTATAGCATTCCTCCTGACCAGCAGCCCCTGATATTCACAGGCAAGCAGCTCAAGGACAGCTGCACCCTCTCCGACTACAACATCCGCCCTGCACCTCGTCCTGCGTCTCTGCGGTGGCATGCAGATCTTCGTCAAGACCCTCACGGGAAACACCATCACACTCGAGGTCGAGTCGTCTGACACGATCAAAAACGTGAAGGCCAAGATCCAGGACAAGGAGGGCATCCCTCCTGGCCAGCAGCACCTTATCTTCACTGGCAAGCAGCTCGAGGACGGCTGCGCCCCCTCTGACTCACCAAGATCCTCACCGGGAAGACCATAATGCTCAAGGTTGAGTCCTCCAACACCATCGACAACGGGAAGGCCAAGATCCAAGACAAGGAGGGGTGCGTAGTGCAGCCACCCCGTCTCCACTCCGATTGCTGACCATCTCCTAGCTTTCCGACTAGAACATCCAGAAAGAGTCCACCCTTCACTTTGTCCTCCGTCTCCGTGGCGGCATGCAGATCTTCGTCAAGACCCTGACCGCAATTCCCACTATGAAGGGACATTGTGTTGGATATTGCTGGGTGTCTGGTAAGCGAATGTAGTATTTCTTGACCGAATGTCTGCTCACGCTATACAGTCAGTTATCGCTGCAGGCTGTTTTGACAGGTGTAGTAAGTCTTTCGGCTCTATTCCCCACAGTCTCAAGTTGATTCATCCCTAGTGAATTCAATCGGCATGGACCACATTGTATTTGCTCATAGGTACATTATTATCATTGATACACTGGAGTTTATTTGACTGTTGCACAGATCCGTGCTCATTGGGTGTGTGTCTGCGGTACATCTCCAACTCTGCCTCACATCTCCAGAGCTGACTCAGTTATCTTGAACAGCTCATGCGCTTTCTGCTTGGAGGTGTTATGTTGAGCTTTCACTTATCCCATCTGTTTGACGGTCTCTTTGCAGTCAGTGGTGGGCCCCTCCGGCTGAATGTTGTCGACTTCGAGCATCTTCTATACATGTACTACTGTCCATTCTTTCCATCCAATCTATCCTGAATTTTTGTTTCCCTATTGAATGTGCTGTGAATACAATGACCTGAAACCAATTGAATATATTGGATTCCTCCCGAGCCTGGCGAATACGGCGGAATACGGCTCGAATACGGCTGGAATACGGATAAATACAGCTGAAATATGGGGGAATACGTACAAGTACGTAAACCCGGCCTAAATACATAGACCGCGGCCCAAATACGTAGACTGGGCCGAAATATGGCGGGCTATGTAGAGGGTACCCTCTCTACGGCAAATATGGCAATACAAGCACTACGTAGAGCTACGTAGTGGGCCCAGCTTTTGCTGATGTAGCGTCGAATGACTGGTCAAGGGCGTCGTTTTCGTTGAAGGAAGAGCAAGTAGATCCATCGTCTTCCAACTCAGAATCAAAGGCATCCTCATATTCCTGTGACCGATAGGTTACAGGTCTCCGAGCAGAGTTTGCCTTATGACCTGATGCGAATTGTGCTCTATGACACTCTGCTCGATCATGGCTTACCAATCTTGATCGCCACTGATATTCAGTCATAATGGGCGAGGTTGGATCGGAATACCGAAGTCACTTTTGACATGCCATCGTCGGCCCTAAATAGCACCCAATCTTAGCCCAGGATTTCGCTGCGTTTTCGGATTCTCTTCTTTGTGTCGAGGAGATAGTTCCAACTTCCGGGCCGGTACTAGTTCTGAGTATAAGTATAAGTATGTATTTGTTATTTGATACGGGAGCTTGCTGCTTGTTTCTTACCACCACGGTGCGACTTGAGGACTCGCCGAACTTCAACACTTTGTGCGGGCCACGGTCACCCAAAGTTTCTACCAAGGAATCAAGGACAAATCAAGGACGCTCTCTTGGAGAGCGTGAACGGTCTCAAGAAATAGTTCCAACACACGGATTCAACATTGGTGGTGTACTTCATTTGCCTCACCGAGTTAAATGACATATTCCCCTTCTTTTTGCTCATTTCAATCCAGTTTTGAATCCACCACAGTGTTGGCCAGTCAGCGACCCAAAGCGACTAGTCATTTTTGACAGTCAGTGACTAGTCAGCGACTAGTCATCAGACCACTCGAGTGGCCTGGCCTATGCACTGCCTTGTGGTTGTCTAGCCGAAACCAACCGAAGCTAGCCGAGCGAATGCTCCCACGTCTGCCACAATGTGCGATGGCAACGTCGCCGTGGTGGATCAGGTCACAAGTCAGGTGGCTCTGATGACCCTACTGACCCGACTGAACTGACTTTGCGACTAGTCACTGACTAGTCAGTGACTTGGCCAACACTGAATCCACCATCAAGGCTGTTTGCTTCCGCACTGGCACGCGTTAGTGACTCGACCCTTGCAAATTTGTGGGTAATTCAAAAGCAAAGGTAAGACGCAGTCGGAAGCTATAGTACAAACAATTGAATGCTTGTCCCGCGGGCTCACTCAATGAACATAAGCAACTGAACCTGTACCTGTATACCGCTTTCCCCTCAAATTTCTGCTCAGATTCAAGGTAAGTGCGAACAAATTTTCAGAGTTCCGGCTGCTCCTCTGCTAGCTTTGCATTGGGCAGTCGTAACAGATATCTTCCAAAACACAGGCCATCACGTTGAGAACCTGGACAGGGTCCTGCAGGACATGTATACAGCTGCCAGGGATCCTCCCTAGCTGTGACCAACGGTGCCAAGGCCCAAGACGCGGGAAAGTCACTAATTGGGCATATCCTTCAAACTCTTTATTTACTTTTTATAAAAGCATACGGGTTTCTTGGCTTTCCTTTTTAGGGAGGTGCACTCTTAATTGCGCACCGTTTCCTGTCAGATCCTCTATCTTTCGATCGACACTGTCACGCTGTGTCAATCATTTCTGGGTCTCGGATGTTCGTCGCCTCCTTCTCATGGGGGTTTGCGTCCTCTTCCAATTTTCCTTTCCACATTTCTTTGAGCTATGGCAATTTCCTCTTCATCCTTCTACTCCCTCATTTCCTCCTCGCACTCCTGCTCCCTCACAACGTCGATCGTTGTTGACAGCTGATGATTTGAGTCGTTTGACAACTCTATTTCAAATTGACTTCGGACCATTCCGCCCAGATTCGTTGATTCATCTGGGGCCTCAAAATTATTCTTTAATCCTTCACTTTGACCCAAGCTCAGTGGTTCATAATCTTCTCTTCACTCCCTGCTTCACTGCTTCTAACTCTTTATGAAATCATTGCGCTTTTTGCCTTCCTTTTTCGGGGTGCAAGCATTATTTCCGGTTGTCTGTTTCATCTTTTAATATTGTTGTCATGTTGATCGCGCTTCATTGCAACTCTCTCCCGCAGCCCTTCTCTGAGTTCACCAAACCTTCAATCAATTCTATGGATTAGTATATTGCCATCCCAATTGCAGCAACCTAGCTTGCACGAGCAGCAAAGTTCTGCCAAGGTCGATCAACATTTAATTTTTGATCTGTGCGATCGCCCTGTGACAAATTTGAAATCTGGAAGAACATGTAACACAGCCGAGGGAAGCCGAAAAGCCGCTGATATAAATTTGGATTCCAACCAGTTGATCCGAATGCCGAGGTGCGAAGGGATCCTGATCGGCACCGCTCGGCAATCGCTAATGATCGGCACCTCGGGTCAATAGTTTCGGCATTCCACTGAATTTTCCCCTGCAGATAACTGGGTTCACTGATGAACAATTCGGAAGGAAGGGGGAAGGCGGCCTTGTCTAATTGAACACATTATGCCTCGCATTCGGATCCTCCTCGCACTCAAGGGAAATTCGCGTCCAGACTCAATATCAATTTTGAATTGAATTTCAACTTTTTCATCAATACTTCACCAACGCACAATACCGGGGGATCCGAGACGCTAGGGGTGACAAGGACGGCGTCAACAAGGTTGCCGCTCGTCTAAAACATACAAGAACTCTTCAATATAACCGACATCTTCTATTCTAGAACGAGGTACGCAGGTTCGTTCTTTGTCAATTCAATGTGTGATGTGAAAGTTTCCGTTGGCGTGTTTCACTATTGGACCCTTTTGCAAATTTGTTGCCAAACAGATCCCTCCTTGCTCTCTCCCTTCACCTGCTCTAAGGCGATGGAATTGCGATGTAGGAAGGGATGCATGGATCCCATGCCACCAATCGTACCCGGAGAACCGTTTCCAAGGAGAAGCCGGGCCGTGAAATTTGGCCCTCACTGTGAATGCTTGAAAACGCGGCGCGAGTTTTGCACTTTTACAAATTAATCAAATGACTTACTTCTCTAATCTAGGTTACGCTCCGAGGCGCCCCAAAGTGTGCCGCATTCACCATCGAGTGCTCTTTGGTCCTGGCTGTGACTGCAACCAATATTACCATGGTGAGGCAACAATAGCCCTTGAGCAATGTTTTCTGACGCTGTCCCAGGTAGCAGCACCTGCCGCAAAGGTTGTACTAACACTGATGGCTCTCCAGTCAAGAAATTTGGACCACAGTGTCATTGTAATTCCATTTTGTTCACATATCACCCATTCACTAAAATGGCAACACAGGCAAAAGAACATCGGACGAAGAGAGGCGGTGTGCAGCCGGCTGTCTGACGTCCGCGGGCCAAAGAGCTATCAAATACGGAGACGATTGCAGCTGCATAGACGCTCGACAGAAACCTGGTCAGTCTCCTGATGTTATCTTATTCCCGTCTCCCATTTCTAACTGGAACGGTTATTCAGGATATTCACCATCTACATGCCACTGTGGAGGCTCGTCCTGTTCAAATTGCAATGCACTTCCTGTTCTAGATCCCCGTACGAGACACGCTGAATCCAGAAGATATGCCCGTGCGATGGACCGCAAACTTCCACCCCCAGTTCCGTCTCTCCATTCAATGCCCCTTGATGAATATGTGCAGCTGCCTTTCGAGTTGCGTGCATCCATGAAGAAGGCAGAGGAACGCACTAGAAATCGTACCAACGCTGTGTCATTCGCCGTGGGTCGTGCAAAATTATGGGAATACTTGGATCCGGTATTTTCACTTTTGTAATCCTTCCCTCGAGCAAAAATTCTGATTTTTCAATAGAAATATATAACAGATGCTACCCAAAGTTTTTAGGCCTGTATATCGGGACGAGCCACTCGCGCAAGCATTCGACCTTTGGTGTTGCCCCGTATCTCTTTCCCAATCCAATCCTTTCAAGCCACCATCAATTTGCGGGATGATTATTGACCTGAGGCAAATCTCGAACGATCTTGTCTGGCATTCACGCCACTCCGAGCCCTCCCTGGTTCTGATGGAAACCAAACTCAGCAGAGCCTTCAATGAAGCGATTTGTTCCCACCTTCGTCAGCATATGAATAGCTTTGGTCTCGACTTTGACTCCCATGTGAGTTCTCCACCGTGCTTTGCAGATTTGGTTACAATTGATTTTGTCGCGTAGGGTATTGGACTATCAATGAATAAATGCCGATCTTTGATTCTTTATGTTCCACCTTTAATCTCATAGTATTTTGTTGCTAGTTGTTTTTGTTCAATACCAACCTGTCTTGATCTCTTTCCCTTGCGGTCACAGGGATGCCCGGAGGGCCATATGAATTCGTACTCAGGCTCAGGATCATGTGGCGAGGCAGCGGAGGAGAGGGTGGAGGGCGAGGCCATGGACGTTGGAGGACGAGAAGAGCGCACTGCCACTGATCGGCTTTATGGTGCGATACTTACGTGACTCGTCCGTCTCGCAACTGTCTCGCGGCCTTTCCCACTGGACTCCCAGTCCTGCGTGATGAATGCGGAGTTCGAGCACGACATGCGCTCGCCTTTCTCAGCAGCTCCAGCCCATTGCGATCGCGGTATGGAGTTCACCCCGAGACGCGCGGTTCGCGAATCCGGGCCCGTGGTGACGAGTAAAGAAAATCGGCACAGACAGACTATGTACGTCCGCTGTTCGTTGTCCTGGTCTAGATGCCATGCGCCCAATGAAAAATACTTCGCACCCCTCGCATTCGTGTGGCGGTGCGCTCGCCGTCGCCCTTCCCTCAGTGTCTGCAAGTTGATGTGACGGGTTATACGGCCTTCTCACCTTCCCGATATACATGCTCGCCGAACACACCAACGTCTTGACGCAGCCGCGCGCTGATATTCTGCGCATAGTCGGGCCGGTGGCGAGGCCGACGTATGATAATTTCAGGAAAGCATCTGAGAGTGAGTTCTGTTTCATTCAGTGTTCCTCTTCACCTTTTCAATCGAACGGTACTCCGCACGCACAGAAACGCGTCACCTCTTTCGCTCGAGTTCCAAGGAGGCGGCGCCGCTGTTAATTCCCGCTGGCACTCGCTTTGCCTTCACCACTATGCTTATACGCCGGCGCCCGGCCACGTCAACCCTCAATCGCCCGCCCTCCCTTCCGCAATCAAAACGAGTATCTCTGCGCCTCACTGCGCTGGAGTCGAGTCGCGAAAATCCGTACGGTATTCAGTATTCGGCACCCGGTACGCACGTCCACTGATATGTGTAGCGCTTATACACCGTACAGTCCTTTCTCCCGTCCCTGAACCCTTCACCGCCTCATGCGTTCGTGGTCGCATACAGCACCGCAGATTTTGTCCCAGTGGAAGCTCCACGTCGACAGCTTGGCTTGCGTCTCCCTGCGTCTCCCCCTTACCCGACATTTGCGACGGCGGTAAACCTCGCCTCGCACGTTGCACCCTCCCTGTATCGTCTTGGCTTTTTCCCTCTCTGCCTTTCTTGGATTGTCCGCATTCTGGCGCCCCATCGACACCTCCCCTCCTACCCGCTGGGTCCGATGTCATCTCTAGGTATGTTATGAATATACATCACGGTTGTCAGTGTCCTGGCCAGATTCTCTCCCAAGGTATGCAACTCAACTCGCTCCAATCAAATCAATTCGTTCCCGTTTCGGTTTTCTGCTCTCAACCTGTGCCTCCTAGTTCCTGTTCGCTGGCTGGAATGTTCTGCCCGCACTCCAACTTAAAATGGTCTTTTGCGCATTGTGCCTTGCGATTCAGTGCGGGCTACGCACCTGAGTAGGCCATTACTTGGGTTTACCGTGCATAAATCACTTCCTTCTCCTTGGCTCTCCCGCGCCTTCCGTCGGTAAACTGCGAGCTACCCAGTGGGCGATCTGATACTGTCCCTTGTTCCTCAATTTTTGTTCCACCCAACATAAGGAAAGCAACGGGCAGCGCTCCTTGTTCGTTCTGTAGAGTTGCAAACTGGCAATCTGGGTGCGTTATTTATTCTCAAGTTCTGAGTTTTCTGCGAAGATTGGTCTTGACAAGAGCCAAGGACACATTTTAACCACCTGCTTCGCATTCAACTTCGAATTCTGCATTGACGCGTCACCGAAGCTCCACGTGATCGCGAAGAGCAATACGGTAGCAGCGACACTGCCGCTGCGTCCTAAGGCTACTAGCACATCAAGATTCAACTTTGATCTTGCACCTTAGAATCCATTTCCACGCAATCTACCTCTGATGCTGTACGGATACGACGCAACCAAAAATAAACACCCAGCTGAGCGGTCGTAAAAGACCGCCGCCTTTACGAATGCCACTTTGGAACAACCGACTATGGACTTCGGATGTATGAAAGCCGCATCGGAATTCCTTGTCAAGCTATGTTGCCCCTCATCCTTCTTGGCAACATTCGTGTTGTCAGTGCATATATCTGGCCCTCGCCGCAACTCGATGCACTCGAGTCACTGCGCTTCGACCTGGATCGGCATACTTTGGGGGCATTCCTCGAACCTTGCGATAAATTCAGTTTCGGACTCACACCTTTCGACACGGGCAGATCGAACGCTGCTGACTGTATCCGCACGGTCAGGGCAAAATGTTTGCTATTTGGAGACGCATGAACTGAGATGGCTGCCGTAGGCGTATCATGACACGGTGACGTACAATCTTACGGATGGTACCGGAGGGCTGGATGCCTCCATCCGTTTTCTTGCAGAGTTCGAGCGCCCAGAGGTATGTCATTCTTCGGCAGTGGATAAGGGAGGCCAAACAATCTCTGTTCTCAAGAACAATGGCACCGGATTCATAAACACCATTGGCACAGTGTTTCTGGAAGCGAATCCCTACATCTCAAGTAAAGTGTTCGCAGTTTATGTTTTATAGTTCCCTGATCCCGTCTTTCCAGTGGCCGGCTCACTTGCCATCGCGACAATCCTTGTAATTGAAAATTGGTAGTTAATCCATCTTCGTCTCGTTTCGATTAGCCAATGAATTGTGCTTGAAGCGGCGGCCCTGAGATCCCGTTCCGTGGCGGGCGCCTCGACGCCGGTGAAGCCAACGCCCCCGGCGTGCCGCAACCTCAGCAAGACTTGGATGACCACACTGCAGCCTTTGCCAAGATGGGATTTTCCCCAACTGAGATGATTGGTCTCCTCGCATGCGGGTGCGTACGTCCTGCGGAGACACAAACGTCCCATTCTCTCCCTTAGCAGACATACGTTCAGGGGTGTCGAAACTTTGGTGTTCCGAACTATTGTACTTCCTTTTAGTGGTTCCAACGACACGCAATCTGTCGCGCATTTCGATTCGCCATTCGTGACGTTCGACAATAATGTGTGCATGGCTGGGGGTTTCATGTACACAGCTACGCGAACTCACATTTATCTTGGTGCAAAGGAGTATATTGCGGGGACCACACAAAATCTGCTCGTGGTGGGGTTCAACGATACAACAAACTCGGACAAGCGTATTTTCGGGAGCGATGGCAATGTTACCATGAACTCGTTCGTTATCTGGGTCTCTTGAACCGTGCCACGCGTTTACTACGTTTTAGATTCGCCGCTTCACCCGAACTCTTTGCATCTACCTGTGTAAGCCTTCTTGGATGCATGCTTGAGACTGTCCCGGCTGGGGTGCAGTTCACAGAGGTCACTACACCACTACCCGTAAAACCCTCCAGTATCCAACTCGTTCCAAGTGGAAACGTCCTACAATTTTCGGGCCAGCTCCGGGTGCGTATCGATTCGGGATAGACGAAACCTACCTGCGGGCGTATTCGCAAACAGTGCACATTCCCATCAAACAGTGCACATTGCGTCAAACGGGGCATATTCACCTTGAAACAGTGCACATTGAATGCGCAGTGTTTTATCATTTGTCAGTCACTGCACCGGACGGTCTTCAAGTTAAGTAATGTCGACGATGTGGGATCGTTTACTTCAAGTCATGACAATATCCTCATATTTTTGTGAGATATAGTTCCATCCTGTAATTATCTAAATACGATACGACAACGCTAGTATTATCAATTCAAGACTGAAGTTCATAATCAGCGCAAGAAACCAACGAAAATATGAGCAATTTTACATCACGTATTTCTCTTCCCCTTCTTCGGCAGCTGGTCCGGGATAACGTCTTCCTCCGCACTGCGTTTACGTGTTGAGGGAGCGCGGGTACGCTTCGAATTTTCCGGCAGAATATCTGCCTCGTTGACTTCTTGGCGATGACGGCGCGATTTGGGCGCTTCCGAGGCGGCTGTTAGAGCCATAGCGGGAGGTGAATCCGGCGGTGGTAGAGGAGGAAGCAAGGGCAGAGGGTCGAAAGCCGCCAGGGAACCGAAGTTGGAGGGATTCACCGTAGCGTCCTGGCCATCAAAACTGGCCGTGAAGCCCGGATACGTGACAGGCGTCCCAGAAAATGGGAGCGAGGGGCCCATGTCGAAACCCAAGAATGCATCCATTGTGTTGGGGACACCCCCGAGGAAGCTGAGGTCAAAGTCCGGGGAAAAACTGAATGAATCGAACTCAGTCATCCACGGCTCTAGTGTGGGGATGGGAATCGAAGGCGCAGTTAACATTTCGGGCACAGGGATGGGAATCAGAGACGGCTCGAGCGTGGGGATAGGAATCGGAGGCGCAGTTGACATCATGTCGAGCGCAGGGATGGGACTCAGGGGCAGAGTTGACATGTCAAGTGCGGGACTGGAACTCGAGGCTGCAGTTGGGATGCTGGACTGGATCGCGGGCGCGTTTGTTCTCGCCGCTGTAATTGATTGAACTTAGCATGACCATTGTCTTCATCAGAGGAAAAACGATATTACCTGTCCTTGCCGGGGCCGTTCTCACACGTCCACTCGAGCTCGCTGACAAAATAGCGGATGAATCAGATTTTCCTCGCCCACTACTACCTTTGGTGGCCTTGAGTTCGGCTTTCAACGCCTTTGTGTGAGCAGCAGCTTCTTCAATCTGCAGCCGAAGGTCCTTGACGAGATCCGCGGCAGCGTGCGAGTCCCGTGTCTTCTGTGTAGCGGCAGATCGACGCTGGGAATCCCGGGCCATGCGATGCGACATCTCGTTATTGGGATTGGCGAGGATCCCCGTGGAAAGAGACATCTTGATCTCCCGAGAAACGTCACGGTCGCTGTCAATCTTGCGCCGACTTGCCACAACGAAAATAGTGAGTAGTGAATAAGAAGGAATTTAATGCAATAATGGTCCACCTTTCAAGCGCCTCGACCGGCGTCAACTTAATACCAGCCAGGGAATTCGTCCAAGCGTGCAGTCCCTCGTTTGTGTTCGTCGTTGAAGGGGTAGCATCCCAAGTCTCGGCAGAAATGCCAGACTGAGACTTGACCATGCACGGGATGATCCATTCGTGCATCTCTTTGTGTTTCCACCAATCTGACATCATATGTAGTGAATTCAAAGACTCCGAGTTAACCAAACACGAACCTGTGATTTTCTTGATACGTAAACCGTAAACAAATGCTGAGAACGCATCGAGAGCCTCTTTGTCTTCAATGTAGAAACAATTTTTGAGTCGGTTGAAGTCGGACGTCGAAACGAGAGATCTGAAGTCGTGAATAGGCCTGATAAAACAAATCAGCTTTGGAGCGGAACGGGAAAAGAGAAGAAGAAAACCCGTACTCTTTCGCATGCCTCCAGCAAACCTTGATGAATTTTGGTGCAACTTTCTCGGGAGGGGTGTCGAGCGGAATCCCGCTATACTCCGGATCACTGTATTTGAGTACAGAACGAGTTAGGCCAATAACCTGAGCACCATCCATGTCGACATTGGTGACATGGAGATTACCGCCTCGAATAAAGGTTTTGAATTGGAGCGGCTTTCTTGTAAAACTCAACTTGATGCGCTGGATTTCGTCGAATAGAAACTCAAAGAAGTCGGCACTCGCGCCGGTGACAAAGGCGCGAAGTATTGAGGCAGCTATCCAATTGTTATATCACCTTGACGGCCACGCCGTTAACGATATGAGGGTGTGCTTCAATAAATTGAGTGAAGCGATTACCGGATGCATGAATACTGACCGCATTTTTTCTTTTTGAGTCCGATGTGCGGGTGAATGATGGCGCTGCACGGCGGGGTGTCCTTCGTCTTATCATCCGTCAGTGGCTGTCCGGCGAGCGCTTTAATGAGGAGGTGTTCGTCGACGTGGTCGGGGATGGTGTGCGTTCGGTGGTTGTCTTTGAATTGCTTGGTCCATCCGCTGCAAGCAACAAAGTATTGGTGTCCGTTGGAGATTCCCTGGCGTCAAGAAAGGTTAGCGAATAAAAGTATCAATATTTGGGACGTACGACCTCAATACCGGTCCACTCTTGCACTTTACGCCCTTGGAATCAATGGCGATGCACTTTGCACGTTGTATAATCGTCATGAACCTATTGGAAATACTCAGATTGGACGACAGAGGAAAAGAATTCCACACATGGTGGCCCGCTCTTCATTAGTGTTACCCTCTCTGCGTCTGGTTTCTTGCTGAGCTGCTATGACTGCGTCTCGAGAAACCGGATCAAGTTCAAAACGAATATCACTTCGGAGCGCTGGATCAAGCTTGTCACAAGCAGTGGCGCCTTTACACATGAAACGGAAAGATTTGCAATCGAGAGGTGCCTCGCCGGACGCAAATACAACACTGGCTTTACCGCCACCGCCGTTTGTCTCCCACCCGTCATTGTCCTGAGAAAAAGAACATTAGTTGGAAGCGGCAACTTGTTAAAAATAAACAAACGGAATTTTGAATAACGACGTTGACGGTATACAAGTCTTTTGTGGTGGGATGGCAGAAATTGTACTTCTGGTGGCTCATGTCCACGACAAGTCCCGTACGCGTGCAGTGCATCGGATAAACGAAGGCTGGACCATCACGATATTCCATCCGCTCGACAGTGACACCTCGAATGGGGTGAAATATCCCGGTGTCGCGCACGAAGGACTTGCTGCCGTCTTCCCATACCGTGTTTGACTCAACCAGCGGGAAAGAATCCACCGCCGAGGAATCATCTTCGGCAGGAACATCACAATAATGAGTAAGATCAATATTTATGATGGACCTTCGTACCGTCGGTCAACTGGGAGGAATTCTGGTCTTTAGCAAGAATGAGTACCGAGCGCAGTAACTTAATGATTCAAAGGGGCGTACCGTCATAGGATGGCTCTCCACCGAATACACTGTCGATGTCATCGTACGCAGTTGAGTCAGGAACTATGATGATCAGGAAACGGCACAGCGGCAGAAGGAAAAAAATACACACTCGATGGAGCAAGAATGCTGGATGAGCGAGAGGTACGGCGAAGCGCTTCTATTACCTCCTGGTCAGAATTGAGGTCCTCGTCTTCATCCGAATCCGAAAGAAGCTCCAAAACTTCGTGGCCGTCCTCGGTTAATACACGCATCTTTACATCGCCAGACTGAGGGGGCTGGCGCAGGCTGATTGTCTCGGGCTCCGCTTTGACGGATAAGGGCAGAACAGGTGGCGGCGCTTCGATTTTGATGTGGGTCGAATCCGGAACAGAGGGGGAATGCGTGCGAGACGCGTCAACCGTCGAGGTCTGGGCCATCTGCTGGACATACTCCCGAAACAGACCGACATTTACCCACGTATCGTCGAGGAATTTCCCAGCATTGAGCGCGATGTACGTGGAAGAAAAAAGCTGTTTTGGGGTGGTCAGAAGTCGTCCAATGCCTGCGGTAACGTACGTAGTCGCGGAAATCCATCAACTGACGAGCTGTCAGGCTGTCAAGATACTTTTGGTCCGCCGGTGATCGTGTGTCGGCATCATCAGTCTTTTGACATTTTTGTTGTGGCGTTTCACGTGTTGTTTGGCGTTGTCGCGTTGTTCACCAAAATAGATTCGTGTTTTGTATAATGAGAAGAGAGGGAATCAAGGTATTATTATCCAAAGTCATTGAGACAATCATAGTGGTTAAGTGTGTGTCCAAAGGTTTTTGCCTGGATCAGCAGTTCCCTTTTTATAGCAAAAGTCGTTTCGGTGTTGTCGGATTTTGACTAAAAGTTGTCGGAGTTGTGCGGTTGTCGGGTTTAGCGGGCCGTTGCGGCATTTTTTGGCATTTTCACGTGTTGTACAACGCCACAACAAAAATGTCAAAAGTCTGATGATTTGGAGGCATTGGGCGCGCTTTGGACGCGTCGGGGGGTGAGGCGGGAATGGTGGGCAGTGGGAGGATGGAAAAATTCGTGTGAGGCACGTGAACGAGCACTTGCCGAAGCACGCCATCTGCCCACAGCCGAATGTGCCCCCTTTGAGGTCAAACAGTGCACATTGATGGGAATGTGCACTGTTTGTGAATACGCCCGCAGGTAGGTTTCGTACATCCTCGTATCGATTGATTCCTTCTATCAACCTTAATTTCAACTGCAATTTTGATCTCAATTTTCATTCTGCCAGCTGTGGAATCAGTCCCAAGATACAGACACTGTGCTTCTTATTATGGAGGACCACGCCGGTGGAACGACGAACACCACCCTCTTCGGTTCCGCAGTTGGCCTGAATAATGCAGGAGAGCGTGGTGTTCTCCTCCACTTCATGCAAGTGGGCAAATTCATCGAGTCCTGTCACATTCGGCGGCCCAGAGGGCCGATTCGACTTCGCGGTTCGTGGTTCTAGGCTGCCATTTCCGACTTGATCTGCTCGGCTGACTCACAGTCGCCACCACACCAGGTTCGTAACGGTGCGCATGTAACGAGTGTCTTCCTCCAAGTGGCCGAAACCGACTCCGTCGGGCGCCCTATCATCGTCGAAATCAACATTCCACCTCCGGTCCAGCTGGTGGTGGCCAACGCCGCATATGTGTTGTGGAGTATCAACTCGATGCAGAGCTTTTTGCAGTATACGTTTGGCTTTGGCGCCGTGGTGGATGGGGTCCAGAGCAGTGTGGATAACCTACTCTCACCACTAGCTGATTTTGCCATCTGTACTTGAGCCGAAGGTTGAAGGGCTCGTCTTCTATCAAGTATCAAGCAGCAGAAACCGTCTCTGTTGGACGTATGGACTCGGGACACGGTGATTTTCCCGCCTTTTGCTCTGGACGTTTTGTGGTGGGAAGATACCAGATCGAGAGCGGCTCTGGGGACCCGAGCTGCGAGACGGACAGTACCTGCATCGTTGCGTCGCCCAGCGGTCGTAGCGACGAGGCTTGAATCGTGTGATCCAGTTAGACTTTTGCGGGACCGCCGCGAGGTCAGAATCATAATGATTATTGTTGCTGTAGAGTGTTTCAGCTCCCCAAAATTCCATTAAAAATTAATTGTAACATGTAGAAAAAATTTAGGTAAGACCCAGGAAGCTCGAGGGTTCAAACGGTGTGAGCTGGAGGCAAATCGTGTCAACCTCGGTAACATTCTTCTCGGTGCATAATCACTAGCAAACTCGAGGTTTTTTGACGGATGCTTGCTCCCGGACCTTACGGGAATCTTTCTGCGTGATCGCAGCGGCACATCAGTCGGTTTATAGCGCCCTCACGAAAGAAAAAACAGAAAATAACAGGACTTACCGACTGTCCTGTCTGTTTCCGAAGGCCACACTCCTTCAGAGCTCCAAATCTGGACCTTCAAAACGTCTGCGACAACAGACTCGAATTCAGCAAGGATGAGATTGTCTGTTGGAAGACCCACAAGCTCGCTGACCTGCGGGTTGTCGAAGTTCAGCTCGAATGACTTCAGGACCTTTGTACATACAATAATACATATACAATACACGCTACTTCTACTTAGATTGTAGCAGAGTCAAGCAGCGGAAGGGAGGCAAGGCTTAAAATCAAAGAATCAGTTCGGAAGACGAGACCTACGATGAGGGGGAGGGGCGTTGATAATAATTTTCAAGGAGAGACAGACCTTGTATGCTTATTCGTGATGAAGGTCTCTGAGTTAAGGTGCAAGGGGGCATTTTCATGAGGAGGTTAGAGAAGGGAAGTGTGGCGAAGAATTTAAAAGGAAAATGATGTGCTACGCACCCTTGATATCATTGCGTTAGCAGACAACTCATCTCATACGGTCTCCCTCGGCAAAAGACTTGTAAAAATTTGCAAGTCGCGATCGAACAGAGATTTCGTCAACAAGACATTTGAGATGTAGCCGGTGTGACAAATCAGCGTCCGAATAGAGAGAATCAAACATTGAATTCAGATCAAAGTCCAATGCCGCGTGGACGATCTTTAGCGACTGTCTATCGCTTCGAGCTTATGTCTATAGATGTCTATGGCGGTCTATTCGTCTGTGTCAGACATGGGGGATCTATACAGACACGGTCTGTCTATAACACCTGAATGCCTTTCCAGATACGGGAAACACCACTAATAATGACTACAATCCGGGCGGCGGATGGGGGCCTCTTAAGTACCTTTTGCTCCTACAGAAAAGGGCAAGCAAAGGGTACCTCAGAGGCCCTTTATGTAAGAGCGGCGGTGTTCCCCTAGGTGCACGATGCAGCTGTCTGTCGGCCAGTCAGCTGACATGCTCTTGTTCTCGCGCCACCACGTCCGCTTCTCTGCGCACTGCATAGATGACGGGACTCTGACAATCCACACTGGTTTTCAATGCCACCCCGGGCGAGCGACTCCCGTACGGTCCATATCCGCTGCAGGATACATGCCAATAAATGCTGGACTATCTATTCCATATCACGCTCAGTGTGCCAGCGGTAAGATTTAGAATGGCGCATCATCCGCCAAGGATCAATAGATCAAGTAAACGAGAAAGACAAGTAGCCCAACAGTATGTATCTTTGCGGCGGATCCAATGATTGAACATTCGATCTAGTCCCTACTTTTTTTTTATCATTGGGCGGACTTTGCCTGGTTGACAGTCAATCCGGGCGCAAGTACGAGGGGGCCGCAGGTCGTCGTGGCAGTCCAGTTGGACTCCGCGCGAACGATCGTCTCGATGGGGGCGAGCGTGTCGGAGGTGATGAGTGTCGTCGGCTTCGTCCAGCCCTCCTCGATGGGGAGACGCTCCTGGCGGAAGAAGATTTGCACGAAACTAAGCGAAAGCATTATCAGCATCACACAAAGAGGGGAAAGAAGAAAGGACGAAGATCCACGCACTTCTTCGGCGCAACGCCCGTCAACGGATTCCCAAAGATACTGAGGTACAAACCGGACTCGCGGCTGCGCAGGACGAACTCCTTCTGCGTATTGACAATAAACGGGTTGGTTGCGATGGAGTCCGCGAGGCGCGCGAACTGCACCGCGGCCGCAGAACTCGCGTTATAGAAGTCGACGCCCGGGTTGGCATTTGCGAGCGTCGCGAACACGGTTTCGTTAAAGTGGACATTATCGCCCGTGCCGTCGCCGAAGTCGTTCCGCGAAAGGGACGCGTCGTGCTCGACAGCGTTGTGTCTATGCGGAAGCCGGAGCGTAAGATCAAAGGGATTGGAAAGATGGGTATTAGAAGGCGTACAGCGAGAGCGGGCCGAGGCTCAGAGTCAATTCCGATTCCACGTTATTCTGAGTAAGCAGACCGAACTTGGCCGCGATGAGAATCGTGTCCCAGTTGACGTTGAACGCCTCTGCAAGTCAATACACATCGATTAGGTTCCCACCTAGCAGGCAGCAAACAATCACCAAGAGCGGCATCCATAACGTCTGGAATTGTAAAGTTCTGCCCGCTGCGCGGCAAATACCCGTGGTTGGCAAGCCTTGAGTGAACGAAATCGAGTTGAATATTTCCTGTATGGTGAATAGATGGTAAAACCTCACGTATTGAGGCCGGGGCACGGGCTGCGCTGGTCGTCCGGGCCGGGCGCCATCCATGTGTGGTTGTATGGATCCGAGTACGCTGACGCTGAAGACGCGATCGCAGCAAAGAAAGAGAGGCTGAGCGGCTTCATTGTAGGGAGGACTGAAGAAGGCGCTCATCTCGTGGAGTTTGTATTTAAAGACGGTGAATGTGTCGAATTTAGGATCCGACGAGCCGCCAGAGGCGCCGCGAGCGGGGGTGGAGTGGACAGGCGTAAGGCGCATGACGAGAGCCTGTGAAATAGACCGCACCGGATTCGTTGGATCTGAGCATGTTCTCACGTTGACAATGACAGGTCCAATTGGAGATCTGCTGCAGCCTTCTCTGGCAGATGCGCAGCAGGAACACTGTTATTGAGTTAAGATCATTGGCTAGGTCGAGCATGGGAAGATGGAGTGCAGACAGATATAGAATGTACACGGCTATCCCGGAAGTGTTTCCCACGGCAATTAGCAAAATTTCCCGCGATCGAAAGTTCAAGCTACGGATTATTCTAGTGGGGAACCCCGATTCCAAGAGAAGCCCCTTGGAAAGCCTATCTGGAAAATAAAGTTATTTGGAAACCCGGATTCTCAAGGGTTTCTCATCATTGGCTTTCGGACTCCGAAAAGACTGCCGGTGCCGTTGATGCAACATGATCACATGACCTCTTATATGTCGCTGTTCAATCCAATCATCTCGCGTATAAGGCGCAAATTTTTCGTACTATTTGGAGGTCGGAGCCATTCAAAATTTCAAACCTGAGAAGTAGCATTCACAACAAGTCAAATCCGACCCACTATCATCCACTGGCATTCCAAAAGAGACTTCGCACGGCTGTGTCCCTTAGGCCTGCGATCACACTGTTGCTATATGCCCATGTGGTTCAATTCTGCAACACAGTGTGCCAAGGGGATACCATGCACCCCGTTTTCGAACTACACATCTGTACACGAAGTGCGATGAAGCTGAGTACAAAATGACACTTGGGATCGAACATTGATCCGAATGTCCGGCAATCTTAATACAATTTTCGAGGGGCTGCCCGAAAAGACGGGGTTTCCCTTAGAATCGGGGTTTCTCAATAGAATAATCCTCAAGCTACTTAGGTATCCAACTGAGTTTCTGTCACAGCGGAAACTAGATGAATCCAGTGGCCCGAAATCAAATCCGGAATGTTGAATTCCGTGATGTGTTTCAAGGCCGGTGACATGGCTTGCGTTTCCGCATCACTGATCTGGGTCGCGGAACGCAACATATCAGCGCTGCCGAAACTGCAATTTACTATTTTTTATCGGGAAGCTGGCCACCTAAGCATTTACGCATAATTATCTCCAACTGTAATCAGGATATCAAGCACATGCCATATCAGATTGAAGGCATGCTTCCTACCAGTTCAAACCAACTTCCGGGAAAATATATGCAGAGTTGATGTTGCAATGAGTTTATTTCGGACGCGAGTACAACACCAGCAAATAACACCCTAATTGCCCACTCCGGTGAGTGCGCGTGCAGACAACGAATTTCCGTGTGATGAGCGTGGGGGCGCACGGTGCGGAGGTTTTGCGTGCGCGACAGGGTGCGTGCGACCGGTTTGTGGGCGTGACGAGGTGTGTGTGTGGGGCTTTTACCTATGCAACGAGGGGTGTTTGAAAGAGGGGTGTGCATGGATGACGAGTGTCCATGCAACGGGCGTGGGGGCGCACAAGTGCGGAGGTGTTGCATGCGCGACGGGCATGCGCAAGGAGTATGTGTGTGCAGGATGGGTTGGCGTACGCGACGAGCTTGCACGCGACGGGTGCAGGTGCGAGGGGCAAGAGGCAAGGGTGTGCGAAGAGGGTAGGGGTGCACGACGGGTGTGCGTGCACCACAACGGAGACTTACCACCAGATTTGAATATTGTGCGTGTGAGGAGCATGGATGCGGTAGGGGCATGGGTGAGCGACGAGTGTGCGTGCGGGGCTTTTACGTGCGCAACAAGGGGTGTTTGAGAGGGGGGGTGCCGTGGATGACAAGTGTGCGACGGGTATGACATCTTTTATCATTGCAAAATATAAGGTTGAGAAATGAGGTTCAGAACAGCATTTTAAGACATTGAGGTTGGAGGTTTTGTGAAAATATCAGGTTGAGGATTAAGGTTTAGCCATTTATTTTAGGTTGCACTAGCAGGTCTGAGATTGAAAATGTGAGGTTTAGTACAAGATTTGCCAGGTTGAGGACGAAACCTGCCAGGTTGAGTGTTGAGGTGGAGAACGAGGTACCCAGAATTCATTGTCAGCTCCCCACCATCATATGATGGATCAGATGGGATCAAAACTGTAATGTTTCAGCCAACTCCAGAAACCAATATTTAACCTCTATTTATTTAGATAATCCTGGTTCAAAATAACAGCTTCTGGAATTTGCCTTGAAATTGATGGCTGTCTGCATTGGGTTGGAAAGGGTGGGCTCTGGGAAAATCCCGGAATATTAATGGCTTGCCATATTGGGTGCCTGCCTGCCTTGCAATTGATTGGGTGCACACATCTGGGCTCCTATTGATGGTTTCTTGCTTGAAAAGCCAATATTCATTTGAAAAGCACTGGCTTTCAGAAAGTATTTTGCATTTTGCAAGCCAATGAGGCCACCTATTGAAAAACACATCTAGAGGACTCTTGCAGCCCTTGATGAGCTCTACAATTTGGGTATAGGGATCAGCCATTTGCGGTGAGATTTTCCCTTTTGGGAAATGAACGCTTTCGTCTCAAAAAGGAAATTTCAGCAAAAAACCAGTCCCTCACCTGCTTTTCATCTGTTTTGGATGTTCTAACTTGGTAGGGATATTTATTCATACCTTCCAAAGCATATTAGGCTGGATTGAACACCATAACAGTGCTGTAATGGGGTGAGAATAGCAAAATAAATGATTTTTGTCGTGGGGCCCAGTATCTTGGGGATGTATAGCTATTCTCACTGAATAATACCATCTTGATATATTTATCCCTCCCTTATACCAGCCTATAAATGACAATAACATTACCCTTTGCCCCTATGAGGAAATCACATTTTTGCTTGATTACCTGTCCTTAGATTGCTTGCAGTGCATAAGGGTATTCTCAGAAGGTTTATTCCATGTTAATTTGCCAGAAATGGGGACACTTATGCCTCAAGGAAGTCAATGTATCATCATTAACCTTGATAGTGAATTCCTGGGTTGTGCACCTCATATACCTGGTACTATGGTTATGGAAACAGTCATGCAACATCCCAATGAATTCATCAACCCATCTGATGAGCTGTAATGCAATGGTACACCAAAATATGGCCTTAAGCTCGAAAAGTGTGAAATCACATTTTTCACTTGTTTGATGAATAGGGCACTTAGAAGATGAGATAAAGCTGAATAAACACCACAAAATGAAATATCGAGCTCAGTAGACCCAGAATATGCAAAAGATCACAAGGTTTTGTCAACATTTGGCCAGATAGTGTTTTGAACCATCTTGAAGATTTGCGCACTAACCTACTGGCAGACCCACTTACTAGGAAACACTACTCCACCAAAACTCCACTAAAACCTGTCAAACAAAGTATATTCTGGGTCTTTTCGACTGCCTGAGGCCGATTTTAGCCTTTATTTTGGATTATACAATGTATTGAGAGCTCAATCAATAAAGTAAGTGGAAAGTAACATTTATCATTTTAAAGGTTTGGTGCTATGTACTAGCTGCCTTTGAGTAGAAACAGTTCACACAGTGTAGGAGACATGTTTTGGGTCCTTGAAGCTCATTCCATCAAGCCCTGGCATGGTGTATTGAGTGAACATTGAGCTGAAACATAACAAGCATAAATCTTGAGATACCTACCCCAGGCAGTGCCAATCACAAATTTCCTACCATATACAAGCTGGATGTGTTTAGAGGGTGCTCCCTTTCTGCCCCCATGGCAGAGGAATGAGGGGAATGAGCAAAAATGATGGTTTCCAATAGGGGAATTCACACTAGGGAATATTTTCCCATTTGTGAATAACTATATTCCAGTGATAAGAGCATTATTTCCACAAACGAAGATATTCCACACAGGAGATTAAATCTCATTTGTGGAATATATATGACTGCTTCAGTAAGCTGCCCCGTGCGTGTCTTGATCATCGCTGCCCATAGCCATGAGGATCAAAGCTCCCGAGGGCAATACCATTAAGCAGCTCAAGGCTCATTTAGCCCACATGAAGAAGGTTGCCACCACTCAGCCCAAAATACACCCCAGGAAGGGTACCAAAACAAGCTGAACCCTCTAAAGACCGACACGGAAGGTGATTAGATGGTGAGATCAAGTGCTATCAAATGGCGCGGGAGGGGTGTGTGCCTTGTATGTAGAAAGAATTAATAGAAATATATCCTGGGATCCTGGGATTCAAATGGGGTGATCACGGATTTATTCCACAAACGATGATTTTATTCATCCCATCACATGAATGTATTTATTCACAAACAGGAAAATAGGCCCTACTGTGAATTCCCCTAATATAGCTAGAATATATTGTATTCTCTGGTTTAGAACACTGTTAAACCCTTTCTATGGGTTGGAGTGATCATAGATAGTTGGGAAATACCTTCAGGATCCACAACCAGCACTCCTGCTCCAAGTTTTCCTCCTCAATAGTCCAATTGTTTATTTTTGTAGTTTTCACTCTATTAACCTGCTCCAATAGAGATTAGCATGTCCCAATGAGCAGTGCAAGGCATGAATAAAGATCCCTACCAAGTTAGAATATCCTAAACGGATGAAAGGTGGGTGAGGTACTGATTTTGGCAAAATTTTCCTTTTTGGGATGAAAGCATTCATTTCCCAGAAAGAAAATTTTCACCGCAAATGGCTGATCCCTGTACCCAAATTGCAGAGCTCATCAAGGGCTGCAAGAGTCCTCTAGATGTGTTTTTCAATAGGTGGCCTCATTGGCTTGCAAAATGCAAAATACTTTCTGAAAGCCAGTGCTTTTCAAATGAATATTGGCTTTTCAAGCAAGAAACCATCAATAGGAGCCCAGATGTGTGCACCCAATCAATTGCAAGGCAGGCAGGCACCCAATATGGCAAGCCATTAATATTCCGGGATTTTCCCAGAGCCCACCCTTTCCAATCCAATGCAGACAGCCATCAATTTCAAGGCAAATTCCAGAAGCTGTTATTTTGAACCAGGATTATCTAAATAAATAGAGGTTAAATATTGGTTTCTGGAGTTGGCTGAAACATTACAGTTTTGATCCCATCTGATCCATCATATGATGGTGGGGAGCTGACAATGAATTCTGGGTACCTCGTTCTCCACCTCAACACTCAACCTGGCAGGTTTCGTCCTCAACCTGGCAAATCTTGTACTAAACCTCACATTTTCAATCTCAGACCTGCTAGTGCAACCTAAAATAAATGGCTAAACCTTAATCCTCAACCTGATATTTTCACAAAACCTCCAACCTCAATGTCTTAAAATGCTGTTCTGAACCTCATTTCTCAACCTTATAATTTGCAATGATAAAAGATGTCATAGACGGCTGTGGGTGCTCGGGTTCGCACGACGAGTTTTCGTGCGACGGGCATGCGTGCGCACAAGGAGCATGTGCGTACAGGACGGTTGACAAGCTTGTGCGCAATGGGTGAGGGTGCGAGGGGAAAGGGTCCGCGAGGAGGAAAGTGGGGCTGCACGATGGGTGTGCGTGCACCATGACGGAGACAAGCATGGCGGCAGAGGGCGTGCATGCACGACGAGCGTGCAGGCGGCTAGTGTGGGGGTGCATGGCAGGCGCATGTGCGTGCGGCGGTTTTGCATGCATGATGAGTGTTTGTGCGATGAGCATGGGTGCGCAACAGGCATGTGCGCGCAACAAGCATGCGCGCAGCAGTGTTGACACGTGCGTGGGTGCGCCGAGGCGTGTGTGCAACAGGTGTGCGTGCGTGCGCAAGGAGCATGTGTGCGTGATGGGTTGGAGTGCGCGACGAGCGCGCGCGCAGGCGTGGGTGCGACCGGCAGGGGGGTGCGACGAGCATGTGTGCGCGACGGGTTTGCATGCGCTACAAGTGTGGGTGGGCGACGGTGACTAGCGTGCATGCGATGGGCGTGCGTACGCAAGGAGCGTGACGGGCATGGGTGCATGGGGCAGCGAGTCTGTGACATGGGGCAGCGAGGTCGACTGCCGCGCATGCGCAACAAGCGTACGTAGGTGACGGGCGGGTGTGTGCGGGGTGTCAAGCTCACGAGTGCGTACGTGACTGGCAAGGGTGGGCATGCGTGCGACTGCCATGCGTGGGTGAAGGCCGTAAGTGTGCGTCTGCGGTTGGCGTGGGTGTGTGCCACTGCTGCGCGCGACTGCCGTGCGTAGATGAAGGGTGTGGGTGCATCCGCGAATGGCGTGCGTGCATGAGGTTTGCGCATTGGAAGGGGGTGGGGGCGCGTTTGAAGGGCGACCGGGTGTTCGCCGACGTGTTTGAAGTGGACGGACGCGCATTCGAAGTGGGGGGGCAGGTGCTCAAGGTGCAGGGCAGACGTGTAAGGTGCGGAGGGCAGGCCCATATTTGAAGCGAGGGCCGCACTTGAAGTGGGCAGGCATTCCACATGGACAGGTGTTCGAACGGTGGGGCGGGCCTTCGAAGCAGTGTTCGCAGTGGGAGTTTGAGGTGCGGGCAGCGCGCTTGAAGTGGGCAGGTGGGTGGGCGGGCGCTCGAAGCCCGAGGCACGGGTTCGAAGGGCGCATGCGGCGCGGGGTGTAAGTGCGGGGCCAGCGAGGTGTGCGGTTCAAAGGGCGGGGCAGGCGGGCTGACAGGAATTCACTATCAAGATAAATGATGATATATTGACTTACCTGAGGCCGGATTGTGCCCATTTCTAGCAGTTTAACATGGCATTACCCATCTGAAAGTGTCCTTATGCGCTGCAAGTGATCCAAGGACGGGTAATCAAGCAAAAATGTCCTTTCTGATGAGGGTAAAGGGTATTGTTATTTGACATTTATAGGCTGGTATCAGGCAGGGAAGGCCTTTAAACAATCTGAATATATAGTCGGGTGCTATTATACAATGAGAAGAGTTCTACATCCCCAAGATATTGGGCACCAAGGCAAAAATCCTGTATTTCGCTGTTTTCACCTCATTACAGCACTATTATAGCGTTTAATCCATTCCAATAAGCTTTAGAAGCTATGAATAAATATCCCCACCAAGTTAGAAGACCCAGAACGGATGAAAAGCGCGTGAGGGACAGGTTTTTCCAAGAATTTCCTTTTTGGGACGAAAGCGTTCACTTCCCAAAAAGGAAAATTTCCCCGCAAATGGCTGATCCCTATAACCAAATTGTAGAGCTTATCAAGGGCTACAGGATTCCTCTAGAGTGTTTTTCAATGGGTGGCCTCACTGGCTCGCAAAATGCAAAATACTTTTTGAGAGCCAGTGCTTTCAGAATGGATATTGGCTTTTAAAGCAAAGAACCATCAATGGAGCCCAAATGTGTGCACCCCATCAATTGCAAAGCAGGCAGGCACCCAAAACAGCCAGCTATCAGTATTCCGGGAATTGCCGGGATTCACCTTTTTCGACCCAATGCGGACAGCCATCAATTTCAGGGCAAATTCCAGAAGCTGTCATTTTGAACCAGGATTATCTAAATAAATGGTGGTTAATTATTAGTGGGGACCAGCACCGCCCTTGATTGATCTGGCTTGTTTGGCCCTTGTTTGTTCTCAATCAGGGTCAGTTTCCATTTTGAAAACGCTAAGGCTTTTTACTTGGACACTCTAGCCCTTAGTGCGAAAGGGAAAGTCATAATCAAATTAGTATTCAAATACATTCCTCAAGCCAGATTTTTTATTTTTGCCCCACGCATGGCAAAACTCGAGCACATATACCAATTCAACCCATTTCTGTTGAATTTTAGGCAAAATTAAAAAATCCGGCTTGAGGAAGGGGTGTACTAGTTAATTTTCTACTCCTTTTACTGCGGGAGTCAACGAATCCACTCAGATTTGAAAAAGCCTTAGGCTTTTTACGGTTCTGCTCCAAATTAGAATGCAACACTCCATAAAATAATCAGAATCGTTTTATCTGCTCCTGGATGGTTTAAATATACCAATATAACATTTCTATGCATTAGAATCTGACAATAAGTATCTCTGAAAGAGCTTAAACGAAGCGAAACCGTGATGATTGAAATGTGACGAATGTCACATCAGTGTGACGGCCTGTTTCCTTCAACCAAGTTCAACACAATATTTACAATATCTTCAGAGTTGATTGTCAAGAAATCCCAAAAATTGTCTGGTGTATTTATAAAACACAGTGGATTGCTCAGAATAATGCAAAGTGGATGAATGGGGTCTCATTTTATGAGTCTGCAACACACTTTAGAGTTGGAATGCCAAGAAATCCGAAATTTGATGTGGCCCATGTACTTAGGGTGTATATGAATATTTTGTTCTGCAAAAATGGACCAGAAAAACATGTGGGGAAGACACTACATGAAGGAACATTGAAATGGAAGTCTAATTGAGAACAAACAAGAGCCAAACAAGCCGGATCAATCATGGGCGGTGCTGGTCCCCATTATTAGGTTTGTGAAGCTGTCTGACTTCCCATCAATGCCATCAGTGCTGCCGAATGGTGCCAACACATATTATATGAGGTCTTGTGGCTGTGGGAGAACTCCCCAGAGATAACACATTAAAGCCATAGGATTAGCCCACCATTTAATGAGTTATTCTGACCATATGAGCTGTCCTGGTATCTTCTGGGAGTTTTCCTTGGGGAAAATTGGTTCGGACGTGACAAGCATTCTACCTACGCGGGATTCCTATACTTGGGACTAGTTCCTTGAGGGCAAGGAACCGTAAAAGGGGGATACACGAGTCATTTTCCGTTCAATTCCAGTTGGTTTCTTCGCATTAAAATCCTTGCTGATTCAGCCAATGCTAGTGATTCTTGCGGAAAATTCCTCCCCAACTCTATAGTTATTTCCGAGCAGATCATCACGCTCCTTAATGACTTCCGTGCCTGGACTACTCAATCCCAGATTCATAGTTCATTCCGGGACTTACGGATCATGTTCCAACCTCCGGTTCTTCATCCGAGTTCATGGTATTCGGGTACTTGGAATTGTTACTGCATGAGCCTGGGTCTCCGGCCTGCATGTTATCCTCCGAGAACTTCCGAACTCGGTCGAACCTCCGAAGACAATTCTGGATTCGGGTGCTAGCCTGATACCACTAATCGGAACTACCAAACTGAATCTTATCCATCTGTCCCAACAACATTGTCATCTACTTGTCCATCCCTTGCGCAAAACCCGGACATATCGGCCTCACATTCTGTGGGAACTTCCGTGTTATCCGTCCATCCAACCATCCCTTTTACTATTCCCGGCCAACTTCGAGCATTCGAAACCTACACTGACTATGATCCCGAATTCTAGGAGAGGTCCTATACCTCCACATGAATCTCCGGTCTTGTCCAGCAATGGTGCTCCACCTCTTACTTCATCCTATATTCCTTTCGGACTCTTTCCGGTATTTGCCTCACTTCCAGCCGAGCAATCCACATCCGCTCCCCAGACTCCTTCATATTTGATCCTCAGTGATTCTCCAATTCATTTCCGATCCTTGACGATTGTCCTAACAGCCCTGGCTAAGCTCCGGTTTATGTCCGGTCGCTATCCGGATTTCCGTCCTCCAGATTATCCTCCGGCCGCTGACTTCGGATTCTGAAGTATTCCACTTCGGATTTGCCATTTACATGTTCTTAGCGCATCAACTCGACATCAGAACCCTTAACCAAGATGTGTGATCACATCTGGTTCTTCTGCCTTACTTCCGGCCTTCGGCCATGAAGTACCTGTCTTGTTCCACGACGAACTTGGTGTATTCCGCATACATCCACTTGAGCCTTCCATTCATCCGGCTCTTTTCCTTCATTATTCTCATCCTTCCGTTCTCCTCAGGAATTCCGGAGATGTCTTGTTCATAACCGAGCTCCAGACAGGTTCAGTAGAACTTCCGTCTCTTCAGTGACTTGACTATCATCCCAGATTATCCTCCGTTCATCCTCCGGACTCATTCCGTTCATTTCTGTTACTTCCGGCACTCATTCCATTTTAGTCAGAATGTACATCAATTCCAATTCCAAGAAAACACCAAGAAAATCATTACATACAACTCTTCCCCCGGGCGTCGGTTTTGTCCGTCCAATAACCTCTGGACACTGACTTCACACGTCCAACTCATCATCCTCCTCGGACGTCGGAGTCCGCGCCTTTGCCTTTCCCTTCACATCCTTCTTCTTCTTCCTCGGTGCATCTTCTTCCGACTCCGACTCTGACTCTGACTCCGTCTCCATCTCTGAGTCATCGGACTCGATGAGGTTGATGATCTCCACATCTACCGGCAAAGATGTCCCTTGGCTCTTCTGGAATCCCTCCGGCCAATCCACCTTGTCATCCGTCTTCTCCTTCTTCACCTTCTTCTTCTTTGGCCTCGGTTCTTCCTCCGTGTCCAAGTCCGCAAGTTGCTCCACCTCCGTGTGCTTCCTCTTCTGTTCACCCGCTTCCTTCTCTTCCTCCGTCCGTCCCGATCCTCCCTGTCCTCCGGCGCGTTGCTGCATGTCTTCCGCGAACCTCCAAGACTCGGTGATCGCGCCTTCGATCCAGGCTTTATCTTCCACGCCTCCGTGGGCAGTCAATGATCCGGTGAAAAAGGTGGCGAGATGGGAGTTGGACTCCTGCGTTGCCCGCAACTCCTGTGTCAGGTCCTGGACCTGTGCGCTCAATCTCCGCACATCTGCACCCAACTCAGCAATAAGTGCCGTGTCCTCCTGCCTCCGTGTCCGTGCGACCACAACCTCCACGACCTCCATGACCACTGTCTGCCCTCAGGCCCAACGTGAGCTTGGTGGTTTCGTTGTGGCGGGTTTCCTGGCCGTGGACTTGCGCGTCTCCAAACCCCTGGCAAACAAGTAGCTGATCTTGTGATTGTAACACTGCTCGCAAGCAGAAGCCGATGGGCCAGCGGATTTCCTTGTCTCACGGTTTACACTGAGATTTGGCGGCCCGGCATGCATCGCAAACTGGACCTGTACGAACTTCCGTGAGCACTATTCAGAACTTCCGACTGCAACGCACCTTTCTTCCGCACAACTGGAACCTCCGCATCCTCTGTCTTCTTCTCCGTCTTTATCGCCTGCTTGTTCTTTGCCAATTCCTTCAACTTCCGCTGCATCTCCGCCGGCTTTTTCTTCTGTTTCCGTTTTTCCGCTTCCTTCACCCTTGCTACCTCCGTCAGATCTTCGTTGCTAGAATCCTCATCCAGTGAGCTCTCGTCGTCTCCCTCTGAGCATGCGGGAGTCGGGGGTTTGTTGGGTCCCGGGTAGTGGGAAGGCGGAACAGATGCCTCCTCCGCCGGCACAAAGTGGCTGAGCAGAAGCTGTTCGAACTGCTGTTCACGTTCTTCCGCCCGCCGTTCCGTTTCTTCAGTCCGAACCAATAACCTCCGCAGCAATTTGGTGAAGGCAGGTGAACCGCCATCACTGCCTTGCGCACCTTGCGGAACCTCCACGTGTTGACCGCCATCCGGTACTGCTCCTTGTGTTTCTGATCAACTTTATTCCAATTCCGAAAACCAATTCGCCACGTACCTTGGCCTGCGGCCGCAGCACCATCGCTACCCCCAATGCCACCGACACTGCCACCCTTGTTCTCCACCCTCGGCATCTGCTCCGTCTCCATCACCTCCGTCGGAGGTATCTCCTGCTGGACGGTTTCTCGCCTGTGTCAGCTCCATTCTTGCTGTCACTCGGGTGTCCGGACATTGGTAGTGGTGGTGGTGAGAAAGAAGAAGTTTTTCTCTTCCCATGATCACGCTTACAACTATAAACCTGGCACTCGGCTTCTCAGCTCTGCCACCTCAGCATTCAGTTTTCTCGGATTTCTCGGTCATCTTGGATTTCATTCGGACAACTCGGTCTTCAGTCTTTTCACCTCCTTGTTGGCTTTAATTTTTTCCTCATCATTTTCTTCACCATCCTCACCACGTTGATGAGCAGGGCGCTTCTATATGGTGCAACTTCTCAAAACACCAAATATCCACTTCCAATAACTCTTGTGTCCGGGGGAGCAACCAAGTATTAGGTTGACTAAAGTGTAGTTTCTTGTTAAAGTTGTAGCTTTTGGTGAGTGCTTTCAAGTCCACTAGGTGCTATGCGACTGAGTTTACTGGAACAAGCCAGTTTGTTATTCTTCAAGGGGTGCGTGTGATTTGTAGCTGATAGTTCAAGACTATCCAGAAAACGCCTCCAAGACGTGCAACGTATTTCCTTGCACTAAAACTCTTGTAACCACACGTTTCCGTGCCCACCCATTCCGTTTCCGTATCCACATGTTCCGTTCACACAAGTTTATACAACATTGTCCTTCCGTGTTTATTGCCATTCTACACAAGATATCCTAGATATCAGGTGTCAACCACAGCTAAGATCTAGTCTCCAAATAGATGTCCAACGTCTAGTAAGGAGGGGTAAAATCCGCTGCCTTAACCCTGTACCCCTGGCTAATTTATACACTTTACACTGATCTACTAAAACAGGAATAATAAATAAAGAGTCCGGTTCCAAGGTAGCTAGCCTATTAGATCGTCCTATTGTTCCTCCTACTAATTTACAGAGTGATCCCATTCATATTTGTACAAGTAATGGATAAAAAGTATGCAACATTCGCATAATTTGGCACTTTTGGGCTTTTATCTCATGTACAAACTCTTTTTATTGTACGTACCGAGTCATTATTGTTTTGAGAGTCATGTCTTCATGACTCAGGTTGAGTCATTGACTGGGCTGGCCGGTTCCCCCTGTTATGAGTCGGCCCTCTTGGCCTATACGCGTCACCCCCCCGTGATCTCCAGTAGTTCCCGCGTGATGGGGCAGTGCAAATGTCCCCCTATGCTTGTAGCTTTTAAGCGAACCGTAAGCCTTCTCCTCTGGCATGCTTTTAGCTAATTCTCATGTATGCCGCCTTCATGCCATCCTATGCCTCGTTCTCATGTTCCAGTCCTTTTATTGGATAGTTTTATATGTCCGGTTAATTAAAAGGAACACCCTGACTCCCCAAACGGTGTGTGTTGGTAAGGAATCAGGTTTTAGCTAGTTGTTGCCGGCTGACCAGCCCGACTCAGGTTTTGAGAGGTGTTAGTGGACTCTTGACTCCTTAGCTACATGCTGCTGTCTCCTAGTCATCTGCCTGGACCTCGGCATTAACCCTTGCTGGGATGGTATGCAGGTGTTTCCTTGATTGTAATGTTTTGGAATTGGAAAATAATTGGTATTTTCACGCCTGGCCAATCTGGTGGCTCATCAACATGATGTGACTCTTCCATCCTCTGTGTTCTCCATCCGTCCTCAGTCCAGCATTTCCTTTGTGATTCTCTTGTCCTTGGTTCCTTTGGTTCCTTGTGGGCAAGGAACTGTAAAAGGGGGATACTGTTACGCCCGTGCAACTCTAGGACAACTCCCACCACATCCGGCCGCCTCCGGCCTCACTTCCGGCATTCTACGCCACTTCCAGATCTTCATTCGAACCTCCGGTCCTCCGACTTCCGTCTTCCATCTTCTGGCTCCGGCCTCGGAAGTATTATGGAACTTCTTCGGACTCACCACACGACACCAAGTCCCCGCAGTGTTGTATCCGATGGTTTTCATCAGTCATCTGACTCACCATCAAATCCTATGTCCTTATGCACTATGCTCCACATGCTTTCCTTTATTGTCCTAATTGTTATACGAGTTATCTTATTGTCTTTTAGTTACTTCCCTCTGCATCCGGAGTTGCCCCATAAATATTATAGATATGTAGTACAGTCTTGGATGTACTTCAGTTTGATTATAAATATTTACTCCGCCCCAACATTACTTCCGATCGAACTCCCAAACTTCTGATACTTCTGACTTTACGTTGTAAGGTTACCTCTACCTTCGGATACTCATCTGGTCGTCCTTCCTTACTTCCGCCTCTTCTGGCTTCTTCATCTTGACAACCTACCTTCATCCGACGTCCGGACATGAACTCCGTCCGTCATCCGACGTCCGGATTTATTCCGACCTCCTTCGATCTTGGCTCCGATCCTCGCCTTGACTCTGGACATCCGGAAATCCATCTGGCCTTCAGTCAACTCGTCCAGCCTTCATCTTACTTATCCGGCCAACAAGTGAAGTCCTTTGATCACCTTTGTTGTCATCCTTCCCTATTCAAGTTGCCAGCAGTACAGTCCCCACTCACCCTTAACCCCCTGTGGTGTAGTGGTTTCGATATCCGTAGTTCCGGATTCCATATCACTGACCTCCGTTAACTTCCGTACTTCTGTTAACCTCCATCCAGCTCCGTCCTCCAGCCTTCCGTCCCTCCAGCCCGGACATCCGTCATCCGGAACCTACCTCCTCTCCTCCTCTCTTTCCCTTCTCTCTGACACGGATATAACATATAGGCCGAATATATGGCCTACCAAAATATTTACCGCTTTGTTCTATGCACTGCCACTGTTTTGTACCACAGAACGGAATGGCAAACATATAGTAGGAAATGGTCATCCCCCTCCACCGCTGGGAAATCCATGTGTTTCACCATCGCTGGTGTTCCTTCCTCCTCGTATCGGATCGCAAGCGAGTTCTCTTGAACGGCGCGCGCAGCCTAGAGCTCCGTAAGCGTGGCGAAAGACGTGCAAAAAAAAAAGCTCAAGTACTTACTCTGTAAACGTCCAAAAGCAGCTGGAGGAGGTAGGGATGGAGACCTATAGGTGAGGTCTTCAATCCCTCAGATGGCATGGGGACTCCGCAGAGCCCTTCAACAGTCAATGCACGTTGCCCCGAGCAAGTGATCCTGCAGGTTACGCTTCTCAAGCTTCTCCTGGGTGGAGCGAACATCCTCGTCCTCGAAGTGTCTCCACTGGGTGAGGAGGCTGTCGACCTCAAACTCATCGGGCTCAGGAAGACTGTACCAGCAGCGGTACTTTTTCAATCCGGCCTGTTTGGTGATGCCTTCGCGCAGGATCACCCTGAGGGCACTCAGCATGGGAATGTCCCGCAGCAGCGGAAGGACCACGCTGATGTTGTGTGTCGCTTCTCGAAGCAGGGTGGAGACAAACTGCTGGCGGAGTCTGGGCCTATTGCTCGCCCTAGGACCACTGAACCAGTTGTAGGCCATCTGCTCAAGACCGCTGAGCACCATGGTGTCCCGGGTGGAGAGATCACCGTCTTCGGTGCGGAAGGGAACAATAATGGGGCACTTTTGCATGTGTCTCAGGGATGACTGGGATGCTGGAAGGTTGCTGAAGATTTTGCGTTCGGAGGCGAGTCCGAGAGTGGCCCATTCGCTCATGAAGCCCGTTCAAACATCTAGCTGCTCCTGCGTGGGTTTAAACTTACTCTTGCCTTCCAGCCGCTTCTTGATCTCAGGGACGTGCTGGAGCCACCCAGCCGTCCTCGTAAGGAAAAGGTCTGCGATGACCTGCGGGGCGTCAGACTCAATTCAACTTGGACATGGAAGACTCACCCGGTAGCACGCCATGAACGGGCTGGTCCCTGGGGAGACGGCACTCCGGAAGTCGGCCTTGATGACTCTGAACGACCAATCTGATGCCTCCTCCTTGTACCAATACGCAATGTGATGAAAGAGTGTGTCGGTTTCCGACTGGAAACAGTTGAGCATGCGAGACTTTGGGGATGCTCTGCACTGGTCCGTTAACCCCGGAACGAACCAATTGCAAACCTGTTCTTGAGTGAGCAAAACATTGTAAAAGAAAAAGCCACAAGTCGTACCAACGAGATGAGAGGTGCCATCACATCAAGTTCGCTGTCCAATTGCTGGACGAAGCGGGGGCAGAGAACCGGCAGTCCGCATCCGAACTTGGGGAAAAAGGGTGGACAGCTCATGTGGCCATCTTGGACGACCTGCTTGAGCTTCTGACCGAGCAAACTGAGGATGACAAGGTCTGTGTCGCTCCAGGATCCTTCAGGGCCGTCAAGCTGTTCGTCGGCCCATGCGACAAGGTTCGCGGACAGCGCATCGAAATAGTGGCTGTGCGCCACATCCCACATTGTGCTCCCATATTGCGTGAAAAAGCCGATATTGGGCTCGAGATGCTGCACATAGGCAGCCTGGCTCTCTTCTACGATCTTTGATTTTATTTTTGGACTCAAGTGAAAGCTCGGGGAGGTAAGGTACAGGACGTTGAAAAGGGTGACCATGATGGCGTCGTGGCCACCCCATGCAATTGGGATGTCGCTGTCGAGATATTCTAGCTGTTTGAGCCCCCCAAAGATGAACGTCTCCAAGAACTGGACCAAAATGAATAAATCGCAATGGATACGCCACAATTGGATGTAGCTTACTGCCCAAGTCGTCTTCTTTGCCCTCAGCACCTGCTTAGGGGTCAGGCTTTCCGTGCAAAACAGCTCCAAGCCCCAAAGTTCAGCGAACGTCATGCAGACGTCGTTGTGGCAGGATAAAAGTGTTTGGACATCACCCTCAAGAGTGAGGGCAAATGACCGTGCCAATTTGAGATCCTCTCCGTCTGCACAGTGGAGGATCCGGAGGATGTTGTTGAGATGGTGCTTGTCGCTCTTCACGCGGTCGTCGGTTGAGAGCTGGAGCTGGATGGTGTGAGGATGGGGATCCCTGAAGAGGTCGTCTTTTCAAGTCGCTTAGAGGCTAAAAGGAACAGCGAGAGAATCGGAGAAAACTGACTGCTGAACACCGCGACGAGCCACGTCGCATTCTCACGGAGGACGTTCACGAGATCTTGGTGCTCGAGTTTCCTTAGCTCTTCGGTCGGACTGGACGCCAGTTCATCCTCCACCTCCTGGAGACGGTCAAGGTGGCTCCTGTAAAGGGTGGCCAGACCCCCCTTACGGTTCTGCCCCGCCCACTCTTGGATGGTTCCCTTGTTGGCATCCCTCACCCATACTACGTCTTCAAAGGGCGCCTCAAACCGGAGGCATTGAGGAGCAATCAAAGACGGGTCAACGACGTATCATAGCGCGTTTTCGAGGTCGTCTGTCCTCAAATTCTCCCCGAGCCCCGCCAGTTTGGCCGCAATGTTCGGCATGGAGGGCCGTTGGAAAGCGCTGGGCACAAGTTTGGGGCCATCGTCCCCAAGCAGCAAGATCGACATGCGCATGTATCCTAGCAGATACCTGTAAACAGCGCTGGTCGGCTGAAGCTTCAGCTCAGACTGGGACGTCGTCCTTTAGCTGTCATTCAGGTCAAAAACTGCCAAACGTACCTCGAGTTCCTTTTTCTCTTGGTGGGTCGACTTCACAGCCGCCTTCCGCTCTCTCTTGGCACCCTTCTGCAACAAGTTACAGCACGAACGCCTACAGTGGTCGACGACCGTACCTTATAATCTTCGGCATTGTATCTTACAGCTCCCGACGCAGGCTGTCGTTGCATGTAAGAACCAAGGGAAATGTAGGAGCCAGACATTACTGACCGGAAAGGCCACGCCCTCGTCGTCCTCGGAATCAGACTCCTAGAGATATGTTCTTTGAGCCTTGAACAATGATAAAGAAACAGAGCCGCTACTTCGATAGCAGATTCCTGATGATCGTTCCTTAAGCCTTGAACAAAGACAGAGAAATCAAACGACTGACCTTGCTGTCGCCGGTCTCATCTTCGGTGAGAGGCTGAACCCACATAAACATGAGTTTCAAATCAAAGCAAAAAAAATCGAGCCACAGACCCCATTGATCGCCTCGTCATACATGTTCTTCACACAAGGCATTTCGACGTCCTAGGGAGGCGTTCTTTACGGCGTGACCACTAATAAAGAACCGAAAACCACTCACTTCAGGCGTCTGGTCGGGGTCCTATGCGAACATTCTCCATAAGGGACCCAAACCGGAACCCATGTCCAGTTCGGGGTTCGGAGATTTCGAGATTTTGCCGAACCTGTTCGAACATGTCCGAACCTGTCCGAACCCTTGGGGTGTTGTGTTCAAGAAAATTCACATTTATGCACTATTTTGCCTCAGAGTGAGAGATACAAGTCATCTTTACATCTAGCCAGGATTTTCACACCACTGACTGGGGCCATGATGCATCATCTACTCACAGGAGAACAACGCCATGATGCATCAGGGCTTCACCCCAGAAGAGCGCCATGATGTATCATCCAGAAGAGTTGGTGGTTTGGGTAGCCTTACCATCAATGTCACCAGCCACACTGAGCTCGCCGTCCGCTTGAGAGCTCGTCGTCGCCGTCGACGAGCAGAGTTGTCTGCTTATGTTTGACCAAAGCCTTGTCCCGAAAAAGAAATATCTGTAATCTACAATACAAGCTGTACCAAAATCGTAAAATACTCTCTAAAAATCGCAAAATATAGTGTCCCTGGGATAAATCGTAAAACATTGTCCGCTGTCCTATGGTGACGTCCAGCCCGAGTCCACCTCGTCATCGTTCTCGTCGTCCTCCGCCTCATCCTCTTGCTCCTCACCCTCGTCTTCATCGTCCGGTAACATGGCCGCGTACTTCTGCGCATCTTCCAGTAGAACAGCCACGCCCGCCCACTTCCCCTCGAAATCATCGTGTAGGCCATCCATATACGCCGCCTGCTTGTGAGCATACGCCGCATGTCCCTCCCGCAATACCTCATCCTCCTGTTGCGCCGCGCGTGCCCTCGCCCGAGATCTCCACCACGCAGCGCACCAGCGCAGGAACTGGAGGACACGGCGCATTTCCTCCTGGAGAAGATCGACCTCCTCTGCGTATCACATTGCCTTGGCGCGAGTCTTTGCCCATTCGACTCGCAGCGCTGGAGAACGTCCCTTAGCGCCTTCTCAGCGGGTGCATCAGAATGCCTCTTACCTTCGTTCAAGACGACAGTTGTCGCCGGCTCTTGGGCGCCCTGCACCTTCCAGATCCACGACATCTCCATCCTCTCCTCAGCCCGCCGCTTAGCTCGTTCCGCCGCCTCGGCATCATCTACGCGCGCCTTCTTCCTCCTTTTCCGCTTCCTGTGTCGCTCATCGTCCCCGAATACCGCGCTTGGCCGCCCCCGGACATCCTCCGCTTTCAGGACCTTGAGGCCCGACTCCCACTCATCCCGCCCGAGCAATGCCCCCAACTTCACGAGAGCAGCGCGTGCAGCGCGATAATCCTCGGCGGCCGTGTCAATCCCCCCCTGAATCGCCGTCGTCCTGGCACCCGACCGTGTCTTCGCGCTCATGCCGTGAATCCCATCGCAGTACTGGAATTCATGTGTCCGCACCAGGAGGCCATTCCGCATCTCCTCCAGTCCGCTGACCGCCTGACCCTTTCACAGCCGGTACTCGTAGTCCTGCAGACCCTCGTCGCACTTCACGCGCCTCCCAATCGCCGATGGCAACCACAACTTCACGTCCTGCGCCGAGACGCCTGGGACCGGCTGCGTCGCAGCAGTGCGTTTCCGTGCCGCCTCCTCCATGTCTCGTAGAAGCGCGACCTCGGGGATGAAGAGCATCTGCACCACCATCCACGCCTCGATCTTCCGGCGGAGCTTAGTCTCCCGCTCGAAGCGCCGTCGCTGCTGATCCACGGTCTCATGCAGGCCCACATTCTTGACGTGCTTCGCTAGCGCGCGCTTGTTCACCCCACTAGTCAGTTACGAGCTACCCAAACGAATTAAGCACGTACTGCTGCCCCTCCAACTGTAGCCCCATCGATAACATTTCCGTCTCGTGCATATCCCCACGCACGCTCAGTTGGTCCACGTCCGCGCGCGCGACTTCCGCCAGTTGCCACCGTATCTCTTTGAGATTGTCGCCCTTCTTCCCTGAAGCGAACGGGTTTGGCTTCTTGGGGTTCTCCTCCCAAGCCATCGCCATCGCGGTCCACGCCTCAATAATTGAGGGCTCGAACCCCGCCTCCATATCGACCCATGCGGCTCTGGTCTCGAGCATGGCTGGGACGGCCTTCTTCATGCGGTCCAGCAACGCGGTACCTGATGGTAATAAATCAATACCTGGTCGGCGTCCGTCACCAAAAACGCTTACCCAATCTGACGATTTTCTTCCAGTTCCAATACTGGAAATGGACGTCCAGCGTGTCTCGGCGCGCCCCTGGCCCCGAGATGCTGGTGCTGTTCGCGAGACGATTTGCGTCGGCCCAGCCGCGCTCAGGCGCTTCTCCATCTGTTCTGCCGACGAATGGCGTGAGATTGAAGGAGAAGTTGAGATTGCATTCCTCGATGTGGGCCGGCAGGTGAAATTTCGGCACCAGAAAGACGGTGTACGTCCGCTTCGGGTTGAGCCTGGCCTCCTGGTCGAAGACCTCCATGCGTCTCCACAGGTTCTTGAACCACTGGCACGCGATATCGTACGAGATGTAGAGGCGTAGTATTATTAGAGCCAGTAGACTCATGAATAACATATAGTCCATGTTCAGGTACCTGCTCCCCGCTTTAGCAAGCGAGGTCTACATGCAAACATTTACACTCACCTCTCTCCTCGCTGCAAATCGCCAACGCCATTCGGTCGCTTCATGTTATGGCGCGCGCAATCCACGGTACCGATTCCCGATGAGACGGTACCCAACGACTCTCGATCTGGTTTTTCCACTGCGTCGTGGGCAACACACGTACTTCTCTGTGACCTCGAATTAGCCCATGGTCAAAATAATAACCCATACATAACCCACCTCCTGCGCCTGGCCCGCGTTATTCTCCAGGTGCGCCATGTACTTGTTCACCTCCACAAAAAACGCCCAACCCTTTATGAAGCCTGGATCCTTCTCCTCGCTCGACACATCCCGGCGCTTCAGCCAGAAATTCGCATCTATTGCTAAAAATAAGGTGTATAAAAATCTGCCAACAAACGGTTAGCAAAGCCGACCCGCTGATCTAAAAATGCGTACCCTTTGTGGAATGGCGCGTCTTGCCAATTTTCAGGCAGATTTTTCCCGGGTTGGGGGCACGCAGGGCAGAGGAGTGCGCACTCGCCCGGTTTCGTAGCATTGATGTGATCCTCGGACGCGTCATGCCCTCGCGCTGCACGCTTCAGGAGGACGAGATGCATCCACTGGCGAGTCATGCGCAAAAATTCGTGGTACCGGTCCTATGCGTCCCAACAAATAAGTACCGTGCCCACACAAAGCAACCCGACCTACCCTCGAAGGCTCCAAACCGGTGTTGTTGGTCTCCCGTGCGAGGCTGTTATAAAACTCGTACACCGAGCATTTCAATTCCAGAGACATATGCGCGAATCGTCGCAGAGCACTGAACGTCGCCGCTGACCGAGGGTTCGTCCCAGTCGCGGGGTACAGCCACATGCGCATCAACTGTATCGGCTTCGACTGCGCCAGGGTGCAGTCGCAGTAGTCGAGCCCGACTTCGTCGATGGTGTGGCTGGATACGATCACGAAATCGTCCCCGCTCGCCGGCGCCGGATTGGGGCAGTGCTCTCCCAGCATGTGCCCGAGTTGGATACGCACGCCGAGGGATTTCAGAGTACACCGCTGGAATTGCATTCCATCCCAAGAACGTTAGCCAGGGAGACCAAATCCAAAGGCGTGGGCGTACCTCAACATGATGCAGCGGCATGCGCTCGTGGATGCTTTTGACACATTCCCTGCAATACAAGCAGGGATGGAAGCAGTCAGAGCACCGGTATGACAGCGCCGGAGCTTCGCACGCAACGCCAGCGCAGACCAGCTGCGACAAGCAGTCGGCGCGTCCATCATGACGAATCAGTTCGTCGAGGAACGTCTCGCGATCATTCCTCACCCATTGTGCGTTAGGGTCGTCCTGTAAAAATTCCGCGTCAGCGCCGCGGATGCAAGCAATGCCAAAAAACACGCACAGAATCTCTCTGTGCCCGCGGCTCCGGTGGGCCGTATTCCGCGTCGAATTCCGCGTCTTCATTTTCGACATGCGGCAGCTCTGCAGCAAGGGTATCCCAGTTCATAGTCGAAGCTTTCGATTTCTTGCTAGGAGACGCGGGTGCGGCCACGGTGCTGACTGACGATCGGATGCGCCCGTCTGGCCTCACGGTGATGTCTTCGTTGTACGCATAGTGTACACGTTCAATGGCCGCACGAGGCACGTAGCCGTCTTGCGAGGAGTCGCTATTGCTGCCATCGTTCACATCGTCCTCGTCGAGAGTAAAGGCGACCGCCTTTCTTTTTTTGGCCATTACTCGGGCATAGCGAGAGTACACAAGAAGGAGGTGCGTCTGTTGATGATGTCCAAACGATGTGTCTTTTCGCTCATGTGATCGATAACTCATCAGGCTGACTGACCCGTGTAAATTTTTTTTTTTTTTTTTTGGAGCATTTGGTATAATGATACTCAGTCTGCAGAAGCATTCCAAGGTCATTTGGAAATAAATTGGCTATGCTGCGTATTTTGTGTTTGAACGACTACATGAATAAATCCCAACTAATAAACGAGTGGAGTACGAGGGAATTTGAGACCGTCCCAGGCGTATTGCAAGGCACTTAAATCCCACCCAGGGTAGTCCCCCTCTATTTCCACTTTCTCATCGTAGTGCGGCGCGGGCGGACGCGTAATGAGCTCGCCGCATTGCGCACAGTCCCACTCCGTCTCCAGCCACAGCCTGACGCAGACGTAGCAGGCACTGTGCCCGCACACCAGGCTGACGGAAACAACCAAATCAGAGAGATTTCTATCCCAGAGCTGAAGGTACGTACATAACTGGATGTGATTTAGCATTCAAACACCAATAGCAAACGTGGTGGAGGCGTGGATGGTCGATGAAGTCCGGGCGGTGGTTGGTGATGTACAGGTCAACCTCGGTGAGTGCATCCGCACGAGCATCTCGCCTGCCTCGATGGTCGATAATGCGAAGCATCGGGTGAGGAGGGTTATCTTTGAGGACGCGGGCTAAACACGCGCGGGACTCTTTGTCTTTGCGGTCGCGGCGCACGACCAGCCAGGATGCTTTGGCTAGCTCGGCCTCCTGCTGCCGTACCTGCCAGTCTGGTGGGGGGGGGCCGGGGATGGTTAAGTCAAGGTCGCGGAGCTGCGCGAGCGCCGCCTGCACCCAAGGAGCGACCGAGACCTCGTCCCCAGCGGGCTGCGCCTTGACAAGCTGCAGTTGGGGAGATGTCACTTGGCGAGGCGGCGATTGGTGAGACTCGCGAGGCCCGTCCTGTATGATCGACGACGGGGGGCCCTGGATGAAGCGGCGCGCTGGGCCAACAAAAAGTCAGAGGGAAAATCGGGAGCGTACACCAAAAAAAAAATGTATGACGCGGAGGGTCTGGCTTCTTGGGTCGATCATCTGTACAGATCGTCAACAAGATGCTGGGAAGTAAGGCAAATTAAGTAGCTCACAATCGAATAGCTTGGGCTTGGGCTTCTTTTTGCGCTCGGGTTTCTCGGCATCCGCCACCATAGCGGCTCGCTGCTTGTCGTTGAGTGCCCAGGTGAGCCGACATGTCTCGACATGCGCGGGGGGGTGCAAGAGCAATGTCGTCTGGAAGCTCATGGGGGGAGACTCACGCGAATCCATTATTCTGAGGAAGTATTTATTAACGCAAAAACAGGGCTTATCTCGCTACCTACGTACCACGCGCATCCTCAATTGCCACCGAATATCGCCTCACGATCGGCGTCAACCTCATCCACCTTAGACAGCAACCCGAGAGCGAACGTCGCTCGCGCACCCGGCTCCCCATCAACCTCCTTCTTTTGAGCAGCGCCCCCGACTTGCGCGAGCAGACTTTGGGCGGATTGGTTTCCGTAGGCTGCCCACTGAAACAAGGACCCCGCAGCGTACTGGGTAATCGAGTAGCGGGTTTCCCCGCTCTGGATGGGGGTGTTGCCGTGCTCGCATGTGCCTGAGAGGAGGAGAATTGTGGAGCCGGATGGGAATTCGCAAACGGTTTTCAGCTGCTTCATGTAGATATGGCCGCCGCGCGTGTGATCGAAATTCCCGGCGGAAGTCACCGCACACAGCCCATATGGGTTATTGAGTAAGTCGACGTGCTCGTTGGTCACCACATCGGGGCCCAGATTACAAGTTACAGACGGGAAGATCGAGTTGCGGAAAGGGGGCTGCAGCTCCGGTTGGTCACAGTAAATGCTCTTCAGAATGGCGCGCTGGTGGTTGTACAGTTTGGGAACGAAACGCGCAAGGCCACCTGTGATGTGTTTAGAGCAGGTCGCACATGTGCCCGCGTTCACGCACTTGATTGAAAACCCGCGACACGCCGGACCGCGCGATTCGCCAGGACATGGTGAACCAATTTTTGACACGTTTTAGAATGGCACAGTGTGCCCGGTCTCTGTAAATTATTCAGGGCTCAGATGAGGGAGTCGGTCATGCCCGAACTAACCTTCTGCCCGGGGCCCCTAGTCACACCCGCCTTGAGCACATACTAGTTCCCGCGGCGGTGTTGCTTATTGATCGTGGTGAAAACACCGTCCCGAATCCCACGACGGCGCACGGAGTCCATGAGCTTGCGGACGGCCAGCACCGCTTCGTCCCAGTCGTCTCCATCGGGGCGGCCCAGCAGTACGGCCACGATACGGCCGTCAGCGTCTAGAATAAGCTTGGGGCCCCTAAGTGCGAAAGTGAAGCAACCGTTAGCTACGCCTACCAGCCCGGGGAAAGCGCGTACCGCCCGTTCCACTGAACTAGATCATGCCCGTCGTCCAAGAGCTCTTAAAGACGTCGCCGCACGCCATGGGAGATGCGTGCTTTCTTTGTCGTGCGACGACCAATCCAATGCCCGCCCGACGAGGAAGGCAGGCCGACGGCGCTAGCGGCAGTCGTGTGTGGCTCTTCTTGGCGATAAAACTGGCAGTGGGGCGCCTTCAGCGGCGGCCCGAAGCTACCCTGCCCAGCGGCGACTCGGGCGCGACGCCGGCGCTCTTTCTTCCCTGCCTTCTTACGGAGTTCGCATGCAGATACAGGTGGCGGCGGCTCGGGGGAAGCGGGGGCGTCAGAGAGAGGCGAGGGAGACCGCGAGAATCCACTGGGTCGCGGCATGGGGCCGGGGCTTTCTGGGCAGGAGGAGAGCGGCGTGGGCGACCGCGAAAGAGGCGTGGCGGCCCGGGAACAGGCGGGTTCCTCGTCCTCCCATCCCTCCCCGTCGTCGCCTTGAGTGTCGTTGGCACGGTTGTCACGTGCTGATGCGCGTAAATCCGAGGCGGCAATCACCTGCTCCAAGTAGGGCGCGAGTGAGACGCGGCTCTGGAAAACCGCTGTTGGGGCTCGCGCTGCGCTGAAATCAGGCGTAAAGTCCAGCTCCCAGGGAGACCATTGGGCTCCGCTGCGTGTGGTACGTGCCATGCGCGACCTGGTCAAGAAAAAATGTTAGTCGGGTGGCACCGCAGGAAAACAGCCTCCGTCACGCCAAAAAGCGCGACGTTTAAAAAAAAAAGAGGCAAGAATCGCCTTTCTGGATAGCAAGGAAGCATACCACCCGTTCCACGCGCGATGGTCCCGCGTTGTATGCATAGGGCCTGTGGTAAGACCCAGTGCATCATGCGGGGGTCCTGACCGTGTTGAATCGGCAGGGAGAACGCCCAGAAATCCGCAGAAAAGCAAAGCCTCGCACAAGACAAGAACCATGGACTTACTTGGGGCAGGGAGACGGTGGCAAGGATGGCGGATGTGCGTGGCGGAACAAAGAAAGATGTGGCGGTGCGGGCGCTTGACGGGCGCTTGACGGCTCTCGGACTTCGGCATCACGGCTTCTTGGATGAGAATTTCAGAAATCAATTACGCCCTCCGCACTCAGTGACACAATCACAAACCGATTCGATAGTTGTTCTTAAAATTCAAAAGGCGGTGAGCACCGAATTAGTTCCATGGATTTCCGCAGGAATAATCCGGCCCAACAACCTGGTTGCAGTTTTTAGCAGCTACGAACACAGACCACTGAAGCTGAAAATTGTTGCAGCTGTTCTCGACGAACGGTGTCGCCCAAGAAATTCGAGAGTTACCACCATATCTAGTGTAATTGTAGTTGTTAAAGGAAACGTGTTGTAGAAGGAGAATGGCATTACAGTTAATTGGGCATGGGGCCCAAGAAAGTCGAGAGTTACCACCATATCTAGTGGAATTTTAGTTGTGAAAGGAAACATGTTGGAGAAGGATAATGGTATTACAGTTAATTGGGCATGGGGAGAAGCTGAAAGAGCGTGCTATAGCAAACAGGAAGAGTACTCCTCCGACTTCATTGGTATGATAATTGGGTGAATTATTATAATTTGTGAATGTGGATATGTGATTGGAGGAAAATGCTCTGTTTAGAATTATTTAAAAGTGGCTAGGGATGCTGGACGAACATGACCATCAAGTTCGTTTCCACTTGGCGCCCGTTAAGCGCCCATCAAACGGTTTAAGAGATTACTATTTACGGCCAGATCTCAGAGATCAATCATGATCGAGCTCTGATCCGCGCCCCATTTTAGGGAAGCAACCCCTAACGAGATGACTTCTGAGGCCCCAAAGAGGCTTCAAGACATTTAATCGCATTTTTGGTGGAGCCATTTCGTAATTTTCACTCTTACGGAGCCTCTGACAAGATATGGAAGGTAAATTCAATTTATTGCGTGCGTTTACGACCAAATGAGTGGATTCCAGAAATTAGCTCAACATCGGCTCCTGAAGAACACAAGGACCTCCACTTGTGGGAATACACTAGGTCCTTATATACTGAATGATATTTTGCTACTCATTCAGCATTATGACCCCATGGAGGTTGTGAATAGGACATCACTATGTTAGAATGTTGACGGTCGTTCCGAGTCAATTTCCGGTGGGGTGGCCTGGAAAAATGAGCTTTCACATCGCCTTGGGCATCCTAACAACATATTTCAAAATCAGGGCATGTTACACCGCCAAAGTGCCCGCATGTTGACTCTACCTGGAGCAGCCACATGCGAACCATCTGTAATGGTTCCTGGTTCCAGGTAGATGCTGGCTGGATTCCAGCTGACAATTCCAGTCAACATACCAGCTAGTTCCCAGCTGAATGCCCATGTTACTGCCAGCCTCCCGTATCTCCTGGAAAAGGGCTGCACATAATTAATTCATTAATCCGAATAATCATCGTCAGACCCGAGATAATCATCCTCCTCACCGTATCATCTAAATCCTCCTTGTCCTCATTGTCTTCGTTCAAGTTACTATCCTCCTCGTACGGCGGTCGGTTATAGTGGTTGGTAGCTGCTATAGTTGATGTAGCTTGGTAAGGAACTCTATAGTGCCCTGTAGTCAGCATAGCTCGCTACGAAAAATATGTGACAATGTTGGTTTGTAAAGCAAATATTTTATGCTATAGTGGATACAGTGGACACTATAGTACACTGTCCAGTTTCGGGAACGAGCTCAGAAAGACCTGAAAGTTGATCGGTCGCGATTTTGTGCCCTAATTATGTGATACATTGGCACAATGACTAACAAATTGCTAGCCGACAGAGGTGTAACGGATAGATGTGGACAGCAGAAAAACGCGTAAAGAGACGTGCATGGAGACTTTCGGGATGAGAAGTCGACGACTGGAGACTCGACCGCGGCGGACGCACGCCTTTGACAGGCGCCGGCTACCTCATCAGAGATTGTGATCTTCCGAGCTGACTCGGGTGATAGGGGGAACGAGGATTGACAATGAGATAACTTGTGGTGAACTCAGGCGAGACGAGCAGACGAGTTTTCGCTTGAGTCACGGCGGAACGAAGGCAAGACCGGCGCGTCGGCCCGATCAGCACACGTGACATGGTCCGTGCGCATGTTGATCTGGGTGTCACTTCTGATGGCATCTTTCGTTGTCTCTTTATTTCGCCCACCATCTTCCCTCCTTCGCGAGTACCTCCCGGGCACTATATCGCTGCTTCCACCCTCAATGCTACGGCTTAAGCACAAGCACAAGACCACACTCCGAGCGACAGTGGCAGGCTGTCACTCAGCAACACGGCTACATTCGCTGAGCAAGCACTTACCGAGTCGCCAGCTCGCCGACGACGCCGCGCCATACGTTCTGAGCTCGGTCATCAGCATCTTGCTGCCTCAACTGCCACTCAGTGCCCTCATTCCTGTCCGTTTCGGTACTTCCATCATGTCTCTTGATCGGCGTCGATCGTATTATTCAAGTACCTCGGAGGCTCAACCATTGTCCATTCAAGTAGCTCGGAGGCCCTTTCAAGCATCTTTTGAGTTCCTCAAGCATCTTTCAAGCTGCTCAATCAAGCATTGTTCCTGTTACTCCCGTGCGGACTGTCATATCACCTTGCATGGCCCTTACCTTTTTCTGAAGCCATCAATCCCTTGACTTGTCCGCAAGACCCTTCCAACTCACTTCTGTTCGGCAAATGTTTCCAAGTATTATGGTGTCTCAAGCGCTGTCCTCCGATCAGTAGCTCAGCCGCTCAATGCTCGGCAGCGCAAGACCCACGTTCAAGCCTCTGTGCTCAAATTTTGGGACACGCTCCTGTGGTGTCGCTAGTGGAGCTTGATGTGGAAGAGTAGGCTATCTTGTTGTCTTGATTTTTTGTACACATGTATATGATTTTTGTTCAATTATTCCGAGTCGTGTTTTATGAACAATGAATAATTTTACAAGCCATAAGCCAGGATTCCTGCAAGCTGGGATAAGCTGAGACTGCTACGCTGTTTCCCATCTGGTCTGAAAAGCTGGCTGCCAGGCGGAGCTGGACCCATGCTGGACCCATTTGCGATAGAACCTGGAGCCCATGATTCTGCCAGCTGGTCACCAGTCTCCACCGATGCCTGGGACACATGTCGAGTGCAGGCGGTGACCACGTGTGCGACCATTGGCGGTGTATATTTGACCATTTTTTCACCGTATTTTGGGGTTGAGGAAACCAGGGGGAGGTATTAGGCCATATTGGACCACCAAAGTTGGAGGCATGCTATCTTGGAACATGATTCTTTGATTTGAACTGGGGTATCTTGAAGGGAAAGGGCGTAGTTATTGAAAAAGTCCCAAAATCCCCAAGGTTGAGTTTTGGTTTGGCGCAGAAACTCAACGAAAGCCTGGGCGGTTTGAGTCTACCCCCACTATTTCCATTTCACCTGGGAGTGGTGTTACAATTTTGACAAATGTTGTTGATATGCTATAGAGATAGTCTGTGAGTATTTTTTCCGATTTTTAGATGGCTGCTGGATGTCTATATGGATGGAAAATTGTTCGGGGGTGATATTTTGGCGGGAACAAAGATTGATTCATGAATATAATATTCCTACCTCATGGGATTTCCCTAAATCTTGAATTGAGGATGCCCATAAGGTCTGTCTTCTTCTAGAACATAAGCATAACCTATTATTCAATGAAATACATGCACAGAGCTCGAAGTTTTGTAAATCTCGGGAGATTCCGACAGCGGCCCGCTGCCCCGAGCCAATAGGATTGAACCATCAAAATGGGCGCTTGTTACGAAAATTAGACGTCGGGCACAGAATGGCATCCCGAGGCGAAACTATGTAGTCTTGTGGCTCCGGACTATGTCATACTCCAATTGCCTATTGATTTAAAGCTCTCTAGATGTAATTCTGCTCATCTTGTTTTTGTATCAGCTATATTATTAATGTGCTATCGGTTGGTGAGACTGGGCCACACGGCGTTACTTTCACGGCTTCAACTAGTTTTGACCAACAAAAAAAATCCGCATTGAAGGGGGCAAGCTTTACATGAGAGGCAGTCACTAATCTACTCCAGCTCCTCCAACTTGGAGACTTTGCCAGCCTCGTGCTTGGCCTTGTAAAAATCAAGCGCCTCGCGCTTGCTCTTGTGCTTGCGGTACTGCTGACCGGGCACACCGAGGACTTGGGTGTTCGCTTCATCGCTAGAATGTAGAAATGTTAGACATTGGAATCGCAACCGTAAAAGGACTTACACGGTGGCGTAGATGCCGGGCTCACAACCGACGAATACGACCCACCAATTGCGTTGGCCGTCGGTGGCGTTGGCGTGGTTGGCGGCAACTTGCGCGGGGGTCTTGACGCGTGTAACAACCCAGACATCTAAAGGGGGGTTAAGGAAGGGAGCACAAACTGAGCCGTAGTACGCACTATCGGATCCCGGTGGAGGAGGGCCTGCGGCCGCTTTGAAGCCGGCGAGGAGGGCTGCGTCCGCTTGGAAGCGGTCGAGGAGGTAGGGGAGACGTTCTAGAAACGCAGAGAAAGTATTACTCGGGGCACAATCGACTACGAGGAATGGCTTACCTTGGAGGGCTTGGGCGTTGCGGCTGAGGCGGCGGGCCTCAGACATGAGCTCGCTCACCGTCGCAATCACCGCCGCCAGCTCGTCGAGGGGAGAAACAGAGCTGGCGGGGGCGGTCGCGGCGTTGGGCAAGGTCTGCATAGTGAGGAAAGGGAAATGTGGTGAGAGAAGGGAGGGACCGATGCGTTTGGGTTATGAACTCACGGGACAAAAGAATCCTGATGAGACACGGGGCCCAAATCGATCTGCAGGTAGGGTAGAATGAAGACCCGAGATAGCGCGTGATGGTGGCGCAATTGTGGCGATTGGAGCATTATCATATGGTTCTGGGATCAGGATGAGAAATAGATGAGAGCCGAGCATTGGGTTGTTAGGGGAAAAGAGGCTGCAATCGCGCGCCTGAAAGTGATGTGGGGCGGAAACGCAGGCGCGCATCAATGTAATTCTGGGCTGTGATTTACACCGAAAAGACGACAGAACTGGTGGCATTTTTTTTTTGCTGATTCGGCGCAGTTTGAGAATCCAAATCCCCCGTCAACCCACAAGGCTTACCGATTCCGCGCAGTTTATAAATCCAAATCCCCCGTAATCGCTGAACCTCGCTATGGGAGCCAGAGAATGGACGACCGAGCCTCAAAAGGCGTACCTGACCACCAAGCTGCCGGCGCACAAGTTGGCACAAGAGACGAACGCCCTCGGAAAATTCTGGACGGATTTGCAGGCCGGGTTCTTCAAGCGTTGGCCAATGGAAGAAAGGCTGAAGTTGCGACCACTGGTGCCGGGGGCTCCGCTTCTGGACAAGGCCGATGAGGACCGCCTTGGATTAGAGACGGCGGCGATGAAAGCGGTGAGCATTCAATGAAAGAGAAAAAAACCGATATTGTATTGATGGTCTCATACTCAGTGTTTGAAGACTTGGTGCTCGTATCACACGCGCAGGGCGGGGCGCGCGAGCCCCAAGGGCAAGAAGGGCAAGGGCCTGTTCAAGCTGCTCAAGAAGCAAGCTGCGAGCCGTCCTTATCACGAAATCGAGGTATACCAATCCCTCTATCGCGACAAAATCCGCGACGCAGTAATGGCCGACGGCTATGGCCTCTTGAACGAGGAGGCGCAAGCAGCGGCGGCGGCGGAGGCAATCGCAGCGGGGGGGGGGAGAGCCAAACGTGATTCTCACAGAGGCGGAGACACTGGCGAAGGAGCTGAGAGAGGAGGAGGAGGCTATTGCGCGGATTCGCAAGAATTGCTCCGCGCGCATGAGCAAGCTGCGAAATACCACTATCGCTATGTATGCCGCCGAGACGACGGAGGTGAAGCTTGAGGTGAAGGCCGAGGTGGAGCAGCGCAACTTGGACCGGGAGGGCGACAATGCTGCTGACGGTGTGCGAACCCCAGAGCAGTATCAATTGTAAGTCTCCTCAGTTGTTGATGAGTCCGGGCTGATGTCGGGTAAAGCGCCATAGACCAGCTTCCCACCGTGTTGAAGAACGTGAGTGAGGCAATTGAGCTTGAGGCAGGGTGGATTGGGACGTTGTTGGTAGGGGGCCCAATGCCTCATCGCGCGGGAGCAGTGTCGACGAAGACGTAAGTACATTGTACTTATTGTGGGTGCTTGTGTATCCAATTATGGCACTCATCACCGTGTTCTTTCCCGTTCGACAGATTCTGCTTCGGTGCCACTCCCGAGGGAATCGACTTCGGAGCCGCATATCCGGGGTTCGCCAGCCTCAAGAGCAACTTTTTCTCGTTCCTGAAACGGTGTTTTCGTACGTCTTTGCAATAATTCCGACTTTACAATCGATTAACAATTGTGGATAATAGCTCATGAGGTTCGGGACGCACGGGGCATGGAGACCGAGCCCGATGCACCTGAGCTTCCGACCGAAGACCTCATCTCGATGGACCCGGAGGAGACGCCGGCGGCGCTTGCAGCTGTGACAAAGAAAAAGCCTGCGCGTATGCGTCACAAGAAAGTCAAGACAGCAGAGGTATCTGCCTCCATGCCTCAGGTTTCGTCACCTATCGACCCGCCGTCCCCTATGCCAGCTGGCGCAGTACCTTCTCCTGCGCCTGGCGAGGCTGCTGCTGTGGCTCCCGCTCCTCAAGCCCCTGTTCCTGCGCCTACCCCTGCCGCTCAATCGCATGTAGCCCAAGCAGCTGCTCCTGCTGCTTATCATGTTTATCATGTTGAGCCAGCTCCTCAAGCAGCGCTCGTTGGCTTTTCTCCTATTCTTGCTACATCTCCCCCACCTTCTCCTGCGCGCTATGACAACGACCTCGTGCTCCCAAGCGACTTCGACGCGACGATGGCTAATATGGCCTCCGCCTTCGATAGCTGGCCTAGCAGCGCATTTAGCCTTGCACGGCGGATTTTCACTGAAACGCGACCTTGGCAGTTTTGGTGGCTCGGTCGGCGGCGCGCGGGGATTCGGGGATTCTGGCCATTTGTTGGGGTCGAGTGCGGGGCAATTCGCTATGGACCAGGCGTGGGGAGCCGGTCTGGAAGGCACCGGGGTGACAAGCAGACCTGATGGGCTATCATTTGGGGGGATCACCACAGTTGTTAAGCCGACGTCGTTCTCTTCCTCTGCCTCGCCGCCACATGTTCCATTTCCTGGCCCCAGTGGTTTGTTTCGTGCATTCTCAGCCACCGGCCCCTCGAACCGCCCTCCTGCGGCGACATCGACGACTGCCGGTCCGACTTCAGCCGACAAGTCTACGCCGCCAATCAACAACTCGAATGCAATCAGCGCATTGACGACTGCCAGTCCGACTTCAGCCGACAAGACTACGCCGCCAATCAACAACTCGAATGTGATCAGCGCATTGTCGTTTCCCGTGGCCCCATCCGTCGCAGCCAACACCATCACCTCGTTCAGCGCGGCCATTACAAACGGAGGGAATGGAGCAAAAGCGCCCAAGCAACAGGGACCTGGAGGAGAGTTCAGAGGAGAAGCCCCCCCTATGCAGTCCCGGCCGATGGGCAATGCGCCCCCCGTTCGCAGCGCTGCGAGGGGAGGGGGGAGAGGTGGGGGTGGACGCGGGGCGAAGGGCGCGAAGGGAGGGAGGGCGCGTAAGGGGGCGCAAATGGGGGCTGTGGATGGCACTGCGTCGGCTGATGCGGTTGCGGGCAGCGGGGACGCTGAGATGCCAGCCTCTTTTGGACCGCAGGAAGAGGGCAGTGTGGCTCCCCTCACAGGAGAGGCGGCGCGAATGGAGTCGAATCGAATTCGGCGCGAGGCGGCGCAGTTACGGAAGGAACAGGCGGAAGTGATGAAGCGTGCGATAGCGATGGAGGCCAGGGCGAGTGCGAGCGGGAGCGGGAGCGGTGGCCCAGCTGAGGGCGGGCGGCCGAAGCGAACCATCAAGCCGACGCGAAACCTCGACGGCTCCCGAGTTGTTCACCCGTTGACCACGCGGGGGGAGCTTAGGGGCGGAACTGCGTTGGGACCGCAGGGGGATGCCGGTGGGGTGGATCCTAACGCTGCTCGGGAAGCGGAGGACGCGACGATGTTGGCCAATCTACGTTCGAAGAAGCGCAAGGCTGACGCTGATGTGCCAGTGCCAGCAGGGAAAGTAGCAAAGTGAGTGACAATTTAATGAAAGCGTCTGTAAAAGCTGATGGATTTTTTTGTCTAGAAAGCGCAAGTAATTTGGACTTCTTTACGTGCTGTCATGTAGTCAGTGTTGAATATGAGATTATTATCATTATGAAGTCAAATGCAAGTCAAATGCAGTAGCTAGTATGTAGTAAGTCTTGAATATTGTATTATTATTCATTACCAAGTCCTCGCCCAGTATGTACTGCGTGTCTTTCGCAACAATCAAAGGCCTTCGTGGTGCAACGGTTACACCCAGAATTGACCATGCAATGAGCCTCGTTGATTATGTATTCTGGCTGGGGTTCGACTCCCCCAGAAAGTTTTTTTTTTCTTGCGAAGTGAAAAAATTTATTTAGTTTGTGTGAAGATGCGCCAAGAGGTTGTGTCCACAAATTTGTATTGTATATTCACCCGCGGTATTATCATTGAGTGAACATGTGTTTTGTAAATGAATAATACATATATTGGGAATTGTCGGGTATTGAAATGCCAACAACGGCAGCCTGGCAGGCCAGAGCGGCAAGGACAGGGGGGTAATGCCAGGGGGGAGCGGCAATGAGAGAGGAAGTGCTAGGGTGGATGTGTGGAGGTGGGTGTCCGGATCGGATTAGGCTCGCGCACGATTTATCGGGGTGTACCGGAAGCAGGGGTGTAATGACCTTGCTCAATATACGCAAACACTGGGCGTAGGGCCCGGGGTGGAAGGTTTCATATGCCCGTGGGGGATTAGCGTATATAGGGGAAAGGATAATGGGTACGCTGACCAAATAAAAAATAAATAAAAATTAGGAGCGGCGGGATAGCACCGCCACGACTGGCGGGGGCGGGTGGCGGACGGCGGGAGCGCGACGCGCGGGGGCGGGTATGTACAAGCGAGGTACAAGCGAGACGCTTACCGGATCAGGAGGATGTTCTGGTTGATACATCATGCCCTTGTTCTCGCGTGAAGACTTGATGCATCATGGTCATGTTCTCGCCAGAATAACTTTATGCATCAAATCCCCACATAGGCCTGATTTTCATGCATTGAAAAGGCTGGATTCATAGCAGAAAGTTCAATTCTTCATTGATTCTTCATTGATGCAAGTCATATCAAAGTCATCCAACACTCTGATACTTCCTGTTCAGCGGTGTGTACACACACAAAAATTATAATGACATTCATTCGTTAGTATACCATACCTTGCAGCCTGCCACAAGGTTTTCTGAACCAAGATGTACATGTTTGGTGCGTGGGAAATCTTTCGGGTTCGAACCTGTTCTGAACCCTTCTGAACCCCAAAAAAGACCGGACCTGACCGGACCCATGGTCCAGTTCGGGGTTCGGGATTTTGGGCCAAAGAACCAGACCGAACCGGACATCGGCAACACTACGTGGATGTGATACCCAGCCAGACATCCTCGGACCCAATGCCCAGCCAGTCTTCCTGATCACTGGTTTGACCAAATTCAGAGGGATCGGGGGGAGCGGGCAAGTTATTGAAGGTTTCATTAGTCCTTGACCAAATTTCAGGGAGACAATGGGGGCTGACCTCATTGTCGAGCTCGGAAGTCGTATATTTGGCATTTTATTCCACAAACATGAGGGATCCGTCGGGTTGCGAGATTGAGGAATGCGTGAATTTTGGGTGATTATGGAAACCCCAATGAATGAAACAGCCTCCATGTTGAAAACAAAAGAGGGATGGCTCTACACCACATGTTTGGTGTCCCAGATGCTCACCACAAACTACACATTTGTGCTCAATTTGCCGATGGCGGTCAATAGCTCTCAAAGATGGCTTTGCACACAACGAAAAAGCTTCTATGGTGTTCACACCAACCCAGATCAGTTTCAGATACCCAGTTACTAACTACTATTCACTGCTGGGTATTTTTCAAATTTTCTTCCACTCAAGTCGACTTAAGTCACTTGAAGTCAACTTGAGCAGACTTCCGAGTCAATTCAAGTCTGACATTTGACTTAACTTGACTCGACTCAAGTCGATGCAAACTTCGACTTCAAGTTGGTCAAGTCTCAAGTCGCGGCAACATTATCGCCATCGTCAACGTCAAACGCTCGCTCCCGCCTCCCACGCCGCGCGCATCTGCAGGCGACGGTGCTGGTGCCGATGATGATACCGATGGCGCCGCAGCCGTCGTGGTCCTCCTCCAGCCAAGGTCAAGCGTCTTCGATCAATAATGCCAAAGCTGTAGGGCGGCGGGACACATGTCGCATTGACGCTCCCCGCCCCCGCACCCGCGAACACCAGCCGCTCGTCCCGCCCGTGTCGCCGGCGCAACTCGATCTGGTCGATCACCCTTGGTTCCTTCTCCCTCTCGCTCATTGCGCCCCTCCCCGCGCGCGCACTCCCATATTCGGCAGTCGTCGCCATGAGCGCCCACTCTCCCTCTCGCTGATGGCGCTCCCGCGCGCGCTCTGAGATACTCGTGCCACACTATCGCCTGCTTCACTTGTAGGTATCGCGATGGCGCAGAGAGACGCCCCCTAGCTCGTACTCCACCGCGGAAAAACCGACAATGTAGTCCATACTGGGATCACTGGGCTGCTTTCAAACTTGTGAACTAGGGTCAGGATGTATCATCGCTCTACATCTACTTGACGCGTTCCAAATTGTAGTTAAAGAATGAATCGGCGGGTGTTTACATTCTGTATCGACTAGCTCTGTTCAGAAATAATTTGATGGTATGTATGAAAGTCATCGTTGCTCACCCTGCATCGACAGCATATCGACACGGTGTACAAAACAGCTTGATTGGCCCAGGATGCCGAAGCACGCGGGATGAACGACGAAGGTAGGAGTGGGCGACATCGGTCGCGGAACTACCCCAGCGGCATGACCAGCGGGGCAGGGCGAAAGGTGTGGAGAAGCGCCGGGCAAACGCCCACCCAGCCCACGAAGCCCCACTCGCGCTCAAGGAGACGTGCCGCTGCTTTCACAAATGGGGGAAGCTTGTGGAAGACATTCAAGGAAAATCGGACGAGTGGAGTGCTATCCCCAAAAGGAAATAATCGTCGAGGACGAGACGAAAGGGCTGTTGTGTCCTCCAAGCATGGGTGCAGGCGGCGGCGGGCGGCAGCGTGGGGGAGGGATGGAGGGGCCATGGACGGACGGGGAGCAGCCGGGGATGCGCGGATTGACGAGGCTGTTGGGTGAGATTTGCGTCGAGAGCGCCGCGGGCAAGCTCTGAAGGAAACGGAGAGGAAGTCCAGAGGAGGCGACGATGGCATGAGAGGGATAGAGAGTAAGGCGTGGGGGAGAGAGGGAGGGTGGAGGCAAGGACGTCGACAAGGCGGCAGCACCGGCGTCGATATTGGTAGATGCAGCGCTAGCCGCGTCCTCCTCATACTCGTCGTCATCCACACCACTCGCGTTGGCCCCCTCCGCGTCGCCAGCTCCAGCTCCATCTGCACCCCATGCTCCACCTCCGTCTTCCTTGACCACATTCCCCGATCATCATGCCCTCCGTCGATTTGTGGACTGTGCGTACCGTCAGCCGTGGTGGTGCTCACAGCGACGGTGCCAACAATAATGCTGGTAGCTAGTAGGGCTCGTCGCCGTCCTCTGGGGCCGACTGTACCGAGCTTGGCTGCGGGTGTCGTCCTCGAGTGCACGTCGGTGTCCTCGATCGGCGCAGGGAGTAGCAAGACGAGGAGTGTCTCCCCACCGCTCACTCGCAGGCGCTGCGGATATCTGTTGGTCCCATTGTTAGATAAAGTACCATGGGAATGAATGAAACGCTAACCTCATCATCCTCGCCACTAGGGTTACCCACCCTGCAACTACACTCCGGGGCAGCACAACCGTCACCGCCCGTTCCCCCTCGCTCCCATGCCCAGCTACCCTCGCGTTCCCGCGCTCGCCACTCGCCCTCCCGCCCCCACCCGCCGATCGCCTCCCACTCCAGCTCGTATCTGCCGGCGATGCTGGTGCCGATAATGGTGCTGGTGGCGCCGTAGTCGTTGTCGTACTCGAATCGCTGAGGTCGATGGCAACGGGGTTGTCTGGCGGCGTCCTCGACAAGCATTCAAAGCTGTGGGGCGCCGGGACGTAGCATTGACGCTCCCGCCCCCGCGTGTCGTGTGTCGCGCTCTAGTCGGTAGGCATCGCAGCGGCCGTCGCGGCGCGCACCCGCGCACGCGGACAACAGCCGCTCGTCATGCCCGTATCGCGCCCTGAATCCCTCGCTCTGCCTCGATCTCCCCTTGACTCCCTCTCCCTCCCGTTCCCTGCCTCCTGCCGCTCCTGCTCTGCCTCTCCACCTCCACCCTTGTGCTCCTGCGGAGTCCTGCTCTTGCTCTCATTTTCCTCTCGCTCATCGCGCCCCACCCCTGCGCCCGCTGTCCCTTCGTACCACGCCACCGTCACTTCCCTCGTAGTTTTCGCGATGACTGCATCCACCAGCTCGTACTTGTACTGTACCACGGCACGAACGCGGGGTGGAGCACGGTGCCTGCGCTGCTTCGAGTACGGTGTGTAAGTGTTTGCAGCGCAGGACGAGGAGGGGTGATGCGTGCGAAGGCGAGAACGAAGACGGAGGCGGCGAGAGCGAAGGTGGATGTTTGTGCGTAAAGGCAGATGCAGCGGAACAAGGGTCGACTTTGTGATGGATGTGGTGTACATGCGCAGCGGCGAGGAGTCATCGATCTCATAAGAGCCAGCGGCGGGGATGCGAGGCAGGGCGAGGATAGCCGCAGTAGAGTCCTGTTGACCAGAAAAAAGAAACGGATTAGGAGGAGGAAGGCAAGGAAGTAAAGACGCGTACGTACCAGGTCCGCTGCATCGTCCTTGTGCGCGCGCACTGCCCTCGAGCGTCCAAAGGCGTTGTCTCGAGCCAGCACCGGACTGGTATTTGCGACTCGTGGAACGCCGTCCGCTCTCCCTCGTGCAGACGAAGGAGGTCCCCGCCTCCTCCGTACACAACGGTACGAGCTCGGTGTCGCAGTTGACGCATTCGCGGGCGATGGAGGCAGCCCGTGTTCCCAATCACAGCCGTCCTCGTCCTCCTATCGTCGTCTTCCTCCGCGTAGTGGTACCACCCGCAGCATCCACCAACTAGACGCGCCGCGCAGCACGACACGCCTTGAGGATGGAGACGACGGGAGGCAACAGCATCCTGCGTGCGCGGCCGGCGTCCCAGGGCGCGGATGCGTCCGCGGAGCGCGGGCAAAGCCGGTGGCGGGCGAGCCAAGCCGCGCTGGCGAGGGTGGACGTGGACGTGGTAATGGCGACGATGAAGACGAACAGGATCGTAGAATTGCATGGACGCTGCTGAACGTCGTTAGCTTGTCTCGACACCACGGACTAGGAAACCAAAGAGGAAACGAAAGGGGAAGAAGGACGGGCGAGGAGTAAACCACTGCAAGACGCAGAAGAGAAACGCACCTATCGCACATATAGTAGCACCTTTCCTAATTCACCAGCGCGAGGATCCAAGCACGCCGCCGCCGATGCACATACGAGCCTGAGCGATGTACCAGACACGTTAGCAGCTGAGTCGCAAAAAAGCACCAGCACGTACTTTGGATCCAGAACCTGAAGGTCACCGTCTCAACGGCGTGCACGAAGCAGAACCGGCGTAGTCGCATGTGCAGATGACGTCGGAAAGACCCGAAGACGGCGTGACGGCTGCTGAGAAAATGAAGTCCTGAGAAAACGGTCCGTTAAGAAAAACAGAGAGATATACCGACATGGACAAGCGGTTTCCCTTTCTATATCAGAAACTAGAGCAGCGCGTTCGTGGTGCACGGCGTGATGAAAAGAGATGCTCGGCGTCTGAGAGTGGTACCACTGACGGCGCGGATAAACCCTAGTTGCATGACCATCCTAACAACATATGGGGCACAGCAGTGTAGTCGTAAGCCCTGAATTCACGATTGAATAAGGGTTAAAACGCAATTCCAAGGCTAGACCAAAAACACGCACGAATTGGTATCCGAGTCCAATACATCCTCGCTCTCCGACCTAGTCACAGCTCAAAGACGTCGTAGGTATTTCCCTCTGCGTGGAGGTGTCCGTTTCGAGCCTCAAAATGTTCCAATCGCCTGGAACGAATCAAGGACATGGCGGGAGAGGAAGAAAGAGGTCGTGGCTGTGCGCGGCAAATCCCGCCATCAAAACAGCTCTTGCACCTGACGGTCAAAACCTTTTCTGGTCTTCCTCGCGGCGGCGGATTTGACGTCTATTTCTTCGCATATCCTGCTTATATGGTACTCTTTTCCGCTCAAGTGCCCCTTCCTCTGCGAAATTTGCTCCAAATCTCCCTGGAATTCAAATTCCGTCTGCACTCTGGGGCTTTTTGTGGGAAAGGATAATTATACTGGAGACTGGAGTCTGCCACAATAATTCGAATTTCCGTCCTCATTTCTAGGATGTCCGATAATGTGGGAAGCGAGATTGATCATCTGTTGCCCGCCACAACGCTTCTCTTTTCTGACTCTTTCCGTGCCGGCGCCACTGTTCCCCGTCACTGACCGCCCCCAGTCTCAACCGCCAGAGGGTCGAATCACCATGCTGCACGAGTTCCTGTCATTCTCCATGGGGATTTTTGTTGAGCTGCCCAAGAGCTGGCCCAAAGTCAAATGGTCGATTCGTGGCGGCAATACCAACTAGGGTCGCCATCCACACCACAGCCTGACGCACACGGGTGGCGAAAATGGTAAAATTTGTGGCACTGTGCTCCTAGCGCCACGATTTCGATATATATAAAGGGTGCCTCCAGAGTCTGCCTCGCTACCCTCGAAACTACCTCTTATGCCGAGCTCGGATCCAGTGGAACGCGCCCTGCAAATGCATGCGCCTCTGCGCTACACTCGCACATGTAATCATTGTCAATTGCGGTCGAAAAAGGTCAGGATGACTGGCTTGTTGACGGGCTGACGTTTCATGGTGTCACAGTGCATCCCGCGGGAACCAGGTCCGTGCGTTCGCTGCAGTAACAGCTGCAGTAACAAAGGACTGCGCTGTGAATATGAGGACATGGTGGCCGCCGACCAGACGTCGCCTCAAGACAGTTTTGGGCCAGAAATTGGGTTAGCGCCCCCCGCTGAAAGCAGTGCACATCGCACCCGGGCACCTTTGCCTTCGTACGCGGCACGGCTACGAAGTCTGTTCCGTCCACTCTCCAAGACCCAGCAGCGCACCGCCTCGCAACCCCCACAACGTTAACCCAAGTTTCAGTAGCCCTCCACGTGATTCCCAGAGACAACATCCAGATTTTGCGCTATCTGGACCTACTTACGCGCCGCACGATTTTCCCGCAGCCCCTTCATTTTCCAGTACCCCGAGCACGATGAGACGAGCATAGGTGTGGGGTGACGTGGAGGCAGGAGGTGGAGGATTGCCGCGGGGGAGGGGTACGTATTGTATCTGGGGTCATGACGATAATATAAGGATCTTGAGGAGCCTGAAGTGTGGAAAGTCGCGGTAGTTATCGCCGATTACATTCCCTTGTTCGAACTGCCGCGCCAATCTACAACGTGATTAGAAGCTGGTGGCTTCAGGGAAAAATCTCGCTTGGTACAGACTTTACACTCCTTCGCTGCCCGTGGGATGCAGTTCGGTTGTTTGATGTTTCTGGCATACCCGGAGTCGGCGTAGTGAAACTGCAACGAAACAGACAAGGTCAGCTCGTCGGAAACTTCGTTTCACCTGACTTGGAAAGATAATGTCCGAGAAGCAAGGTGATACTGGTGAAACTCAGCATCGGCCACAAATCCGTGGTGAAGCCGGAGCTTGAGCTCCAGTAATTAACTGTGCACTTTGATCCAATGTCTTGGAGACTAGGCACGAAGCCTCGATTGTTAGTTACAAAACTGCATCCACTACGAAGTCAAAAAAATTCCTATTAGGTATGCACTAGCGAAATGCGAAAAGATTCAACATACTTGGTCTCTTGGGCTCTCGGATATTAACCAAAACAACGGGAAAAAACTAAGCCTGAATCACGTAGAAGAAGGTAAGGGAATTAATACTGAACATACCAAATCAAAAAATGGTTCCACAAAAATCAGTTGAATGTCGAATCGTCCAAAATATTCAGAGGGAATTCCACCAGCGCTCCTGACAGAGGTCACACAGAGACGGCATTACCCATTATCCGAGCAGACACTGCGTTCCGACCCCTCCTAGACAGAGTTTGGCTTGATCTGGCTTGATCTGTCTTGATCTGTCTTGATCTGTCTAGGGTCTGTCTAGGGTCTGTCTAGCCTAATTCTGGCTGCCAGACAGACCCTAGACAGACCCTAGACAGACCGAAAAAGTCTGTCTAGGAGGGGTCGGAACGTAGTGAGAGGTCTCAATTCAGGGCCCTGCCCGTGGTGCCCGAACCAAGAAGGAAGACGAGACTTTCAAAAATCGGGCCAAAGTTTTGCATATCCCTCGATACATGAACAAAGTGTGGACGGCGTTGAGAATCTTGACCCTAGGTCTTTATGTCGAAAAGTAGTAAATGCCCGCGAATCAGCCGTTATAATTGGAACCGAGAACGTTGCGGGTAAAGCGCCCGTCCACATTGTTCATGAAAGGGATGTCCTACAATTTAATCCACGTTCAACCGCTGTTCTGGTACTCTAGGAGAAGCAGTACGTACCATGATGCAACGGAGTCCACCAAGAGGCTGTTATCATCAAAGCAGGCGAAGTACGAGACTCTAATTCTAAGCAAACTAGACGAACCCTACAAGACTAGACGAACCCTACAAGACTAGACGAACCCTACAAGATGATACATGATCGCTTGGATTTTCTGGGTCTAGCTGGCGGTGCGGGCGTGGCTGGCTCTTTTGCCGCTCGTAAGGCACGAATGAGGGTTGTGAAACCCCGCTCCACGTTTTGTCCTGTCTTTGCCGACATTTCGATGAATTCACATCCCCACTGTCGCGCCAGTGTCACGCCTTCTTCTTCCGACACCTCTCGCCTAGAGGCCAGCAAGTCGCATTTGTTGCCGACAAGCATGAGAATAGCATCTCCCCCTTTTATGTGTTGTACCCTCTGGCGGAAGTCCTCGAGTCGATCAAAGGACGACCGTGACGTAATCGAGTAGACTAACAAAAATCCTTGGCCCTCTCTAATGCAGAACATTGATCAGTCGGTGGAACATGAGAGAGATTTTTGGCACGAACCGCACCCATTGATCCCGCAATGTCGCATACTCATCTGAATTGTGCATTGAATGAATGGGAAATCCTCACTTTCCGCGGCGTACCTTGCCCTTCAGTGTCGATGATCTCCACGAAACACAAGCGCTCATCCACTATAAGCTGTTTGCGGTAGCTTTCATCAATTGTGGGATCGTAACCCTGCAAGACATCGTTCAAATAGGGACATGGCCGATTGGATGACATTGGAAATACCTCTGTAACTCGTGGTCAATATTCAAGTCAGCGCATCCTGCCCGGTAGTAGTCACTCTTACCGACAAAACAACCGAGTGTGTACTGGGAGCGTCAGCCTCGGGAATCACGTGGAGTGGTGGCCTACCTGAACGGCTAACGCAGTTTTACCTGCCCCGTGATCACCAAGTACGGTGACACGCCATTGATCCATGTTTTAGCACGAAAGCAGGATGAGAGATGGAGGCAAGGCGATTTGATGACTTTGGTAATCCAGTCGTTCCGGTGATCCGCGCAACACGAGTTCGGTTAAATGCTAATGCTGGGCGCTTGTTGGGCGTCAAAGCACTGAACAGACATTCGCCACGCTGGCACACGCATCAACGTGCACTCGGGGTGCCAGCGTATGGAGTCGGAACGGGGACCTGATATATGCCTAACGGAAGGCATAAAAAATGTCCGTCGATAACCTGGATTAAGTACTCGGCCTAGTTAAATTTCATATACGACGCCCCCACCCATCGTATATAGTGTGCGGTTCATTCCTTCGAGAGGGAAGGAATAGCCGTATCGACATGCTGCCATAGATATGTTCCAAATGCCAAACCTTATTGAGATGCACCTCAAAATAAGCGGGATGCACACTTCAATTCATTTGGGTATCCAAATGAACCACACATATAGCTAGGTGCCATTGCTGCAATAACAATTCAACGAACAGGTCTAAGACATCACGCCTCAGAAGGCCTCGACAAGCAATTCCTCGCAATGGGTGGGAGCCACGTCACTCTTTGGGCTTTATCGGAGATTCTCGATTCATTCTTCCTCACGGTGTTCAACAGTTGGTGTAGAAGCGGCACTGGCTTCTGTTAGCTATGTGGTTGGACTGGGCGAATGAAGATGTCTGCCATGTTTACAAAAAAGTTCATATTCAAACATTTCTGTACTTTCTGCTGGGATACCATAATTAAACAAACATCGAACTAGCGGTGACAGACACAATCGAACTTTGTTTGGCTGCATATACAGAACATTCGACGACAGGAGAAGGCTGTGAATCGCCGTGCATTGCACACCACCATCAAAAATGAAAACTGCGACACAGACTACCTGCAACGGAGTCGCCAAGCGCGATGTCCTGAAACAACGGAAACTATACCACCTAACCGTTCAAAAAAGCACTTCCAAATTGTTTCACTTAGGAATACAGGTTAGGAGGAAAGCACGAGAGTCATGACTGAAACTCACACATACGCGAGTCCACCATTTCGATCATAATGTTCCATTTCACCGTCGACCGGGTTTCGAAGCCTCAAGGAAACAACAGAAAATATGCGAGTTACCACGACTCCCAATACTCGCCAAAATGTTCCCATTGTTGTCCATCTAGGAATGATAGTTAGGAAGGCTTCACGGGAATCATAGTCATTGCAGGAGCCCACGTACGCAATACGATCGTGGATAGGCTGCTGCATGCGTCACTCCACAAGTACACAATTTCGAGATCATCATCCTCCGTCCCATCGTCGTCGCCGAGGTTGAAAGTGCGAAGGTATTCAAGTTTCTTCAAGCATGGCGCTATTTCGAGTGCGTTGGTCTGAGTGGAACAGTTGGACAGAGCTCGACAAAATAGAATACGGAACGAACATAGGAAATCTGATTTGCGCTGTCCTTGCGCCACGCGATGGTCCCGATGCGAGGTATGTATTTGGCTATGCTTTCAAGGACAGTCGATTCTGGGATGTCATCGGGGATCTCGAGTGCGGCGAATGTTCGAAGCACGGTCATCGGCGCGAGCAGCATAAGCGCCGTGTCGAGGTCACAATCATAGGGACGGAACCAAAGGCACACTGATGTGATCGAGCGACTGGTGGTAGCGTCGAAGGAACGGATGATAAAGCTGGGCCCGTCATAGGATGTCAGACTTGGAAGGTGTATCGTGTTTAGTTGTGGAACGGACTCGGGGCGAGCGTCGGAAATGAGACTCAGATTCGTCATCGTCGTCGAGTGTCGATTCAGAAAGGACGGGACCAACGGGATGTTGTGCGAGGGTATAGTATAGCAAAACGTCGACAGATTGCTGAAGTACGCGTGCTCTAGCATTTCGGTGAATTCAAGAGTCTTGTTGAACGCTAGGTCCAGGGACTGGAGGTGATGTAATTTGGGAAGAAGAGAGCTCAAAAAGTCAGCGGTACGTTTAGACAGATTCCTGGGTCATGTCAGCCCACTGCTCCAGAAAAAAGAACAAACTGCATGACTTACCGCATGCAGTGCCTGTCTGTGATGGCGAACCGTCGCACATGGTCGGAAAGCCGTAGCGATGAGCTGTTTGAGCGGATCGACTTCATCGTTAGCAGGAAGGCCTTTGTTTGTGCGATGGTTCCAAGGGAGATGGTATGGTATAGCACTGGCGTCGCGAGGTTACGGAGAAGACGAGACGTCTTGCAAAGCGCAAGCACATCTGCTTTCGAGGAATAAGACATGATAGCAGTGAGAACTTCGTTGGGAAGCCATCTGGAGATTGAATTTTGCTCCGTGGCTGCACGACGAGTGAGGACCATGCGAGTAGACGGTAAGAACGATCGTCACCGTGACCGTGACAACCGTCACGTCGCATGACAATGTGACGCTTGCAGTGCACGTGCATGGACCACAATGGACCACAAAGAAATGCTGAAAACATCCACTAAGCAAGGTCCCGTGGAATGCCTGTTGATTTTGAAGAGAACTCTGTCCTTTGCTGCTCAAGTGATCACCAATATCATTTGAACAACTACTTACTTATGACCTCTGCTTATATCATCTATCCATTCCTAGAAGCTGGGCCCAGGTTCTCAGACTAAATAGTTAGGGTTGGTAGGAGCTTCCCCGACTTCATCGTCAGTTCCGTGGCCTGGCGAAAAACAAGAAACAAAAATATTAACTCAATCGCTGCTTTGAACTCGAGGAATTGCTCAGAAACAGTTGCATTGGGGGAGGTAGAAATGAAATGAACATGAAACTCTTGCTGGAGGACCTTCCGCGGTAAATTTTGGTTTGTCATGTACGCATTCCAGTGTTTATTCCAGGATTTGCTTCGATTGCCGGAGACGTCATCTGCAAAATAATTGACGAAGCTGGAGTACATTGGGCGGCCAGCAGCTATTTTTCGTTTTGGATTTGGCATGCGGGAAGAGTGGCCGGCATCCATAGTTGATGCTGTTGGATTTATTGTGGCTGTGAGATGCTGTGCGAGCTGTTGCGAGCTCACAACTCACTTCTCACCAAGGTTACTGATTAACAGTCACCAGCCATGCGGTACTGCATATCATTTGCCTAGGTGACACATGGTCTTGCACAGCCTAGATAGTGGAGAGTAGTATAAAGGTAGTGTACTTTTGTCCATGTACCCTACCGGATTGCAACGAGATTCCCCTTTGCTTGCTCCTACCTCTTCTGGTGACATTCACATCTGGGGCTTATTTCAATAGATGCTATACCAATGGATTAGACGGAAATCTTGGACAGTAACAATACACGCCTCCCCATTTAGGAATCTTGTCCGCCTGCTCGAGATCGTGGTAGTTCTCTGTCAAATCTTCGGCACAGATAAGTGTTGTGGAAGCATCGTTCACAGTGGCTAAATCCTACTGAGAGCTTTAGATCAAGAGAATTTTGCAAAGGCAGAACACTGAACCTGATCATCAAATGAAACGGAGAACGCATCTGCGTACAGTCTGCCGCGAAATTTGATCCAACGAATTGGGATCACAAACTTGCCGTCGCGGAGTCGAACGACTTCGTTCACATAGTAGTGTCTCACTCCAGCATCATACATTGGGCTCAGGATGTCGAGGTCCATGTTTTTGCGCCACTTCTCAGCATGCCAGATCTCACGAATAATGCCATCCTCGGGAATTTCTGGATACACCTGAAGGAGTTTGCGGGTTGTCGGATTCGCTCAGTCCTTTTAAGACCTTTGCAATGATTGCCCTCGGATCATTCATGAAAAATACATTCCCCAAAGGAGACTTGCAAGGGATGCTCGGAGTCTCACACTGGGTACGTAGTTGCTTTTGAAGCCGTCGGAGATGATCAAACGATGGAACATCTTTGCATCTTGCTTCCTTCAGAACCCATAGAAAAACCCGCATGAGCGAACTGGAAACACACAGCCTGGGAAGATTGTCCAAAGTGTCCAGAAGCAACATCTCGAATGAAGTTCAAGAGCTGTTAGAAAGCACATTCAGGAGAATATACCATTTTTGACGGATACGGAAACCATTCAGTCTCGGCGGCAACTGATTGTCCGGGATTTTGAATTTCTTGAGGTTCTGGGTCTCTGAGATCTGTAATTAGTTTGTGAGTAATAAATATGAGTGCATTGGACAAATAAATGGAACACAGGAGAGCAATTGCGCACTTGGGCGTCAAAGCAGGACGCGGGTCCAAATTTGGCGCCCACCATCACGTCAATCATGTGATCGAAACGAACCATCGCGACTTGCACCAGACCTCCATTTCCAAACGACGGAAAGCAACGGACTCACCAACATTCCGGATAATTTTTGCAAACCAATCATCCTCCTCGTCCTCTCGATCAGTTTTCTCAACCCCGAAGCCCAGCTTCCTCGCCGTTGCCTCCGGATTCCACAAGCCAAAGATCTCGGCCTCCTTGCGCAATTGCTGCTCTTGCATCTCTAGCTTTTCGACATCCTCTCCCGGACTGAAACCCGCCCCGTTGATTCTGTAGTCCTCCCACATATCTTTTTCCGCTTCGCTGATCTGGGTCCAAGATGTGCCGGCAACAGGCCCCGGAAAATGCGGAGCGACACACTGGATTTCTCGGAGCTTGTCTGTCGCAGAAGCAGCCTCTCTCTCCTTCTCAAGGGTCCTCCACCTTCTCTCTCTCTCCTTTGCTAGCTCTACATTCTTCTCGTGGGGGGTTATGGTGAAGTGGCTTGCCCCCTTTTTGACCAGAATCCAGTCTCGGCGTTCCGGCGGCAAATGGTCATTGCAGACTCTACACTGGACGCGAGTGCGATCTTCACTGAATCGAAAGTCTGGAGCCCACAAATTATCGTTCCGAGAACTCGTCACTTGAAACTGAATGGTTTACCCTCTTCACGAAGATTACTCGTTCCTTTCGGTGGCATCGGGCAAGAGGCAAAAACGACGTGGCGTGGAGGCTTCAATCGGTGGCTGAATTGCACTGTCTGCTTCTAATTCGAGCCTATTCGACTACTGGAAACTATTGCACCCGTTTTCCCAATTAGGAAGTGGCAAGCCTATAACTGCATGCAAGTAGACGCGTTTTTTAGTCCCAACTGCCTCAATTTCGCCAGTCAATATGTCTACTCGCCCAAGCACCCCGGGGCCCCTTTGATTCTGACGATGACATGCGCAACGCCATGACCCAGGAGACCCCGACAGCTCCCCGACCCGGCGCTGGCTCAAAGCGAAACCAGGCTGCTATGGCTGGCGATGACGACAGAGGCTCCGACAATGAGCGGGGGGCCGGTGCCGCCCTTCCGCTTAATCTGGCGCTATCGAATCAAAACGTGGTGGCTGCTGCGAAACACTACGCAGAGAAGAAGCGTCTTCGTGCACACCAACTCACAGAGCTCGATACATTCTTGAAGGTCGGTATCGTTTCAGCCACTACTGTTTCCTATCTTACTCTCCTTCTTTGCTCAAGGAACCCGCCTCGCTGCGGGAGGCCAAGCTGCTCACCATTTTGGCAACCAACTCGAGCAGATTGTTGAATCTAAGCCTGGGTTTGAGCTTTCTTCCGATCTCAAGGTGAGTTTCTCTACCACTTCCTCCTTATAATTCGATTTATGAACCGGAAATGCAGACGAACATTCAGAAATATGCCCCCGCCATTCTCTTGTCTGACAAGATCAGTACATACAAGGGAGAAGGCCCCACAACGTCTCTTCTGGTGTGTCCTTTCTCGTTCGATACTGCAGTGTAACATTTACATGCACCCCCTTTGTTCCTCAGAAGGTCATCAAGCACCTCTGGTTCGGCATCCCCATTGCGTTGGAGAGCATTCCCGCGGACTGGGGCAAATTTGTCTCCTACGCCGAATACTCGCTTACCCAGAGGCACTCCAAGATCAGGAGGGCTGTTAGTTTGAATTCCCATTCGAGTGTCCAGCTTTCTGCAATTGACGGTTCCTAGATTCGTTCCAGCCTCAAGCCTCACGAAGACAAAATTGCCAAGAAAGTCACCTATGCCACCGATACCGAGCATCACAACATCTTCCAACTCACGGCCGTCATTGTTAAAGGCACACAATGCGTTGTCAACGTTACGCTGTGTGCGCGCGTCGCTCTGATGGTATGTTCTCATTTACTTTTGACGGGTACATGGACCTAAACTCAGATCCACTTCAGCGCAAGGTTTATCTCAAGAACCCGGGCTCCAACTTTTGGGATAAGTTGGATTCCAAGCTTGAAAATATCCGCAACGACGCGGATGGCGATGCCAAGAAACTCGTGAGGTATGTTTCGCCGCGCGTTGACTGATCAGACGGACTAATTATTCTCCAGGGCTTTCCGCCATGTTCTTGAGCAGGACCAAGCAAAGCACGGCAAGAAAAACTACAAGGACTTCGACATCGAGGACAAGGTCGACCTGTTCCAGCAGAAAGTCCACAACATTATCGACATCGAAGCGATGGATGCTGCCACGTCCGCTCAAGACCAGTCCGGTGACGTGTAGATGGTTGGAAGGGCCTAGATGAGCTGAAACGAATGTACCTCGTAGATCTCTTGCTTAGAATTCATACGCATTTGCTGATTCAGTTTGTCGTTCGAGTTCCACAAAAGCCCGAGAAATAATTATAATTATATTAAGACATGTGTACCGACACATAAATGAGACGCACTTGGCAGCTGGCTACCAGCCGGAAGTGATTCCACAATGCCGCTATCAGATCCCGAACCTGGGGGTCAGCTCACCGGCATATGATCGCCATTTGTCGGCGACATGTGATGCACATGTTGGCTGCACCTGGTGGCTGCGTGTCTCGCAAATGGTGGTGTAGCCTCGCTGGTCTTGTCCATCTCGTCGTCAGATCGACGCCGCTTCGGTTTCTGCTGCTTGGGTATGGGTGGATGGAGTTGATTGACCCAACGAATGTAACGCTTATACCCATCCCGTACAAGCCCTTCATCCACCTTCTTATAAAATTGATCCCAGTTCAGACGGAATTGCCGATCTGCACCAAAATGGGCGTCGAATCGCTGATCAGTAATAATACCTTTGAGGATGGATCGGAAATAGTTTTCGACCTTCGCTTGATCGACTGCTAACTCGATGATACGAAGGGAGGCATCCGGCGCGGCGGGTGTGATATCCTAACAGCGATTAGTCAAGTTCCAATATAAGAAAACTGAAGCATCTTACATATTCTTCCCTTTCGTAAGTTTGGTGATGGATATACATCATGATTTTGGGGATTGGTTTCGCCCAAAGGTGCCCTCGAAGGCCACCGCACCTAGAAATTCACGTGGCGCGGGCAAAGTTTCCTTCGTGGTGTTGGGCTCCCGGGTCGATGGAGGCGGGCACGCGGAGTACCCTTGTATGTCAATGGAGACGACGGCCACCACATCGTCGAGGAGCAACCAGTCCTGAGCTTTGGACTCAACGCTAGCCTTGGGCTGTGACCACGCGCACTCGAAGATGAGCCGGTATTTGGGGTCGATGTCCACGCTGATAGGGTCGAGCTCCCTGAGCGCAAAGTCGGGGACTCGAAGAGAGTCTGACTGGGGGATGAGAATATCTGTGTTGGTTTCCGTGACGAAGTTGGTGGGATAGGCCTGGGCCGCATCCGCAAACGGTTTGACGAAGGCCGCAAAGCTCTCGTGGACGCTGCTCGCGCATGTAACGATGACGGTGTTCAGTTTACCCGAGTATTCAAGCCTTGAGAAATTTAGGTTCAGTGGGAGTAGGGACGGATGTGCGTGCACTGATCAGGACCTGTAATCCACCGATTCCACGTGTTCTTCAAACTCTATCCAGGTCGCGCACGGAATATCTTTGATGGTCTGGGGACTGTGAGCGATATTCAGCTGGAATAAGGAGACAGACCTGAGATAAAGGGCCTAGGGTGAAATCTAAGCGCTTTATTTTCTCCAGCAGCTATGCGAGGAGGCCGTTGGCGGCGGTACGCAGAATCGCAGAACGGCATACCTGTAGGCCAGAAACCGGGGGCTTCGCGGTAATAATATCGAGGGACGATGCTGGGATCTGCAGGCCAGTGGAGGCTGCGCTGGGGGCGTGCATGTGTTTGGTACTCTCCTGGACCTGTGGTGCTGCGATTGGGGCGGGTAAAGTGGCGGCTCTATTCACTGGACGCTTGTCATCGTGCGATGTTCGGGGGGTTGGCAGTTCACTATATGAGTGGCGAACCCGCGGCTCGTGTTCGAGAAACATGGTGGAGGACATCGACAGGTGATATGTCGTCACTTCTTTGGTTTTGAAGGATAAGGCAGACACAGACAAAGCTTTACACTGCTCTCACTCCGAGTCGTAACCTTTTACTCCCGCCCTCCACAATATTTCAAAGGTCCACCGTTACGCCGGGTCCGATGTTTAGCACAACTGTTGCCGCCTTCACGTCGCGAGGATCCCGCATGTCCGCTACGGGACCCGCCGGCTCGCTCCTAACTCTGACCCCGTCCACCGGGCGGATGCTGCGGGACCATTGAGAGCGTCGTGCGCCATGCCACGGCCAATGTCGTATTTCTGCGTCCCCACTGTACGCTTTCGGGCCCTACAGGATCCACACTAAAACAACCCCGAAGGTGCGTTCTCGTAGTTCTCTGCTCATATTGCACTAACTCGGGCAGGCCCAGGCTCAGCGGCACAGTGTCCAGGCAGCTCCCACTCCCTTTGCTACACCCACTACTGTATCAGTATCGACCTCGACACCCAACCCTCGCCTCACCTCCACTCCTACCCCGCTCGCCGCGCACGTCGCCTCGACCATTTTCAACTCGCTCATTTGGGAACTCGACCTCGGGTCCGGGAGCAAGACGAGTTTACTGGACAAGGCAGTCCGGTACCTTTTCGATGGAGATGCGGCGCCTAAGGGGAGTCTGGAGGCGATTTGGCTGTTTGGGCTGCAGCTCTCGGGGTTCTGGGCCGAAGACGAGCGACGTATTGCGGCTGTGCCCTCCTCTCATAGACTCCCCCGCTCAACATCCGGCAGTCTTCCCCGCGCAGGTGTGGCGGTCGCTCCGCGGGACGAAGGTGTGGTAGGACGAATAGAGTTTATTGACGACGGCGTTGCGTGTGTAATTCTTTTTTTCTTCTCCACTTTGTCTTTTGTTTCTCTGCTTGCGCATGCCACCCACATCTCCAATCTTCCTGCCTGCCTTCTTTCCTTGTTCTTCACCCGCGAATCTCGCCCGTTGACATCCTCCCTCTTTCCTTTAGACGTCCGACCAGTTCGTCGCGCACTTCAACCCACCGCTCCGCGTCCTGGGTTGTGCATTTCAAACTCGTGGGGTTCACCTGCGCCTGCGCCTGCACCGCGTCTGCTCGTTCACGCCATGTTGACCCCCCAACGCTTCGCGCTATCCAACGGCTCTCCGCGCGCTCTGCGCTGCTCAACGTTCGCATACGACTCTTCATCTACTATCCTCTTCTCTGCGTGTGGGCTGCGCGGTATCCACGGCTCCCCAGCTCTTCGCCCACTTCGTCCTTCGTCCTTCGCCAAGCTGGGTGGGGTACGACATAAATCAGTCGTCCGCCTGCCCCGCCTTGCACCGCGCGTAGCCGCGACGCCGTCGTCCTTCAGCCTAGCACCTCGCTCGCCGGCCGCATCAGCGGACCTCCTCATCCCCGGCCCCACGCCGCCTCCGAGGCACGCGTACTCCAACCGCCCGCAAGATGGTTCGACTCGTACGCGCGCACTACACGCTCTTTGCATGCGCACGCTGCGGCAACAAAACTCCTCGGCCCCGTTCCGATGTCCACGGGCGCGCAGTATGCGCCACCCACATCCTTCATCCCATTTCTAGGCACACCGAACGGAGACAACACCGCAGGGTTATACATAATCAAAAATCAATATTTCTCCCTTGCACTGTGTTGGGTGAGTAATCTCCCATGTTCTCATTATATTCAATCACCGAGGCACAAAAGAAAGGTCCTAAAAATGTCCTAGACGCTCACCTGAAATCCTGCAATCACACAAGGTGATATTCGTGGCTGACCGAGATTCGCTGGGATGTCGAGGACGGATAGCACGCTATGTATTGTTGCTAAAAATTAAATAGCTGTTATTAGCTGGAATGCTATATAGCTGTTAATAACAGCTGTTAGTTATTGTTCCTCAAGGTTCGTAATTTAGCATACTGTAGGCTCTCGTACCCCCCGCCGCATACCTGCATCCACGGCATGCATGTACCTCGCTTCATCCTTAATCGAAGACCATCACATCCGCTGCGCGTGCACTGCAGAACGAATTGGAAGAAACAGAGGGAAAGGATAGAAGGAGAAGGAAGAGACGAAACGTACCTACGTCTATCGGTGCATCGCAGGAATCGACGTCGGAGTTCTGCAATCTGGCCCGGGGGTGTTCGTCCACCGGATCAGTCGCTGGGTGGAAGTTATATCGTAGTGGTAGTCTGCGATGGAGGATGTCAGCACACAGGGAGGAGAAAGTGAACCACAGCGGTGAACGCCGATGTCAAAGATAGAAAATACTGGAATGAAAGTGGTTTTCGGTGTCAAAAATGTTGTAGTCTGGGGCAAGAATGAACACCATAAATCAAGAATGGATGATTTGCATGCGCCTATGTTTCTCATCCAAGAAACCGGCGCCGGTTTCCACTTCTTTAGGCCAAAATCTAGCTTAAAGAAATTTGGAAACCGGTGCTGGTTTCCCGGATGAGAAACATAGATCAGGTCTCCCCATGCACCGGCATCCCCGCGGCCGCCCATTTCGCCTGCGCCCCGATGTTCAGCGGACAAGGCAGTACAAAGACCCGAGTACACTTAGGGCCCGGAGTTTTCAAAGCCTGAAAGAACGCAAATCGCATTACCCTATGCCGCACGCTGGGTAGTACACCCCGAAGTGGCTACAGTCAGTTCGAGCCACCCAAAAAAAATAGTTGGGCTGACAGGAGACATCGGGGATGTAATGACATCTCTACCGGTCGGTGAGGGACCCCACGTCGACGCGCTGCATAGCAAGCCTGCGATGTCTCTGGGCGGTATGGGCGGGTACTCCTGCTGGGAGGAGGAAGGACGGCGAACGGGAGGGGGAGGATGCTCGTCTTAGGGCGGCTCGTGTCTGGATCATACTTTATTTTGCAATTCTGTTGCCTGCAGTGCAACTACAGGTTATTGAGTCGGAAATACGCTTTTTGAGCATGGTCTTTCCATCTTGCCTAGTGCACTATATGGACTACCGCCATCAAGAGCATTGCAGTTCGCTGGATTTGGGAACGACCTCTTGTGGTAGCTTGCCACCCCGAATTGATTACGTTGAGTGAATATTCATCTTCTCTGTATCGTTTACTTTTCGCATGTCAGGAGGGAGATCTACGTAATTCAAAGCCAGTCTGTAACCCAGTGCTTTGCGCAAGCTTTGCACCACCCAGTTCCATCGTGTGATTTCTCCTCCATTTTCTGTGATTTAAACCACAGCTTTCATTTCTTCGGTCATAAAAATTAGGGTAAAATTTGCGTGATTGGACAGGTTGCGCACGAGCCATTGGAGCCACCCAGTGGCGCTCGGACCGTGCGCAAAAATGGCAGGCGAGTGGCTCCAACAAGCCACTCACAGCCATTCACGTCATATTTGGGCGATGGGGCCGCCCGTTTGCGCACGGTCCGAGAGCTGCTAGGTGGCTCCAATGGCTCGTGCGCAACCTGTCTATTATATTTACATTTCTCGAGGTCATATCCCCACAACGAACCCATGTCCTTCAATAATGTTTGTGCTTAAGTCGAAAATACGAAATAAAACTCCTCTATGATAGTGCCGTTCAACTGTCTGGTTCAATACGACACGCGTACACATTGGGTTTTTTGCAGAGAATAATAATGTCCATTCCTCCGCCTTCCGCTTTCCCTCGTCAAATTCGCCACCGCGTCTCTGGATCATACGCCTCCCAGCGCGCACAACGCGCATCTCTGCATGTTCGTCCCGCATCCCACCCGCATCTTTCATAGTGTCTCTGCATCTCCGCATCGGAATCGCGCGCGTACGGCGTGGAGCCGCCGCTACTCGCGCCCGGATGAGCTAGCGGAGTCAAATAACACACACACCGCAATCAGCCTACAATCTCTCCGCCAAACCTCCCTTCAACGGAAACGGATGAAATAATCACATGGAACTGAAGAAAAGAAAGAAGCGCCAAGAAACGCGAAGAAGAAAAAAAGAAAGGAACGCATCCCGCCAATATCGCCAGCGGATGCACAGCATTTCCCTGCCCGGGCGCAGTATTGTATAACACGCGACAATAGGCACGCGTGCATGGCGTGTGCGGACCGGATGGGGGCGGGAAGGGAGGTGTTGGGGTCTAGAGGAGAGGTAGTTCTGTGGACAAAGGTATGTCAGCGCCGAGAGTCAGAGGAAGGAGAAAGAAAGGGGAGGATGGAATAGGACAGAAAAAGTGCGGGCAGCCCCGGAGAGGAACGTGATGACGTTCCTCCTCCGAGTGCTAGCCACTGCTCGCATCAATCTCCAAGATCAAAACGTAAGCCGCAGTCTTGGCAGGTGTTTACACTTGGAGGAATGCAGGCACATGCCATCCACCTGTCTCTTGGAGGAAGGCAGGCACATGCCATCCACCTATCTCTTGGAGGAATGCAGGCACATGCCATCCATCCGTCTCTTGGAGGAATGCAGGCACATGCCATCCATCCGTCTCTTGGAGGAATGCATGCACATGCCATCCATCTGCCATTCACATGTCACCCATCTTTTCTTCTTCATCCCACAACATTGCCCCGTCACTACATCCTCTCGCACCAGCGCACCAGTACCCATCGTCCTCTCTCCCTCAGAGATCTGTCTGGTGCTGCCCAGAAGATTCTCTCAAAGTTTCTATATGGCACCAGCACTTTCTTCACGCCACAGGCGCGTCCGCACAAGGCTGCGCCCGGGACCACGTCCTGCCATTCCACAGATGTGTAACAACTTCAATCGCTCTTCGTGCAGAATGGGTCGGAACTGTGCTCGCAGGCATACTTGTTTGGTGTGCGAAGGGCCTCATCCATTGACCGAATGCGACCATACGGAATAGGTTGGTGTGGGTGAGTCCATCGGACTGGACTCCCCACCAGCCTCCTCGGCAGTCTTGCCTCATCCGGTTAACTCCTGTCTTCTCGGCTCCTCGAATTTGGACACCCTCATTTCTGAACTGCAGCTGGTCGAAGCAACTGCAATTTCCTCTCTGCCTTTCCCCTCTCTGCCACCTCTACCTCCGGCTCGTCCGAATACGACCATTTCTTTTCGGGCATCTGGTTCACCTGAATCAGTTGTCAATGGACCTCTCCATGCCATTGCTTTTTCGTACCTATTGCGAGACTACCCGAACCAGGTCTATGTACAGACTCTAGCAGATATTTGCCGTCACGGTGCCGCATTCGGGTATACGGGCCACCGAGATGGCCGTGCATTTTCTCGTAACCTCCGGGCCTCACCTGATGAACACGCTGCCACTTCAGCTGACATTGCAAATAGTCTCAACCTTGGGGAACTTCAGCTCGTAGCTGATCTCCCTGCTGATCTCCAGGCTCGGGTCTTCTTCTCCCCAATAGGGAGTGTCCCAAAGTCTGCGGGAGGCTGTCGCACTATCCACCACCTTTCCTATCCCGATCTCAGCTCAATCAATGATGGGATATCTCCTTCTGCCTCTACTCTAAAATACACTTCCATTGATGCTCTCCTTGCTCGCATTCGCGTACTGGGCCAGGGGTCTTTCATCTGGAAGATGGATCTAAAACGTGCATTTCGTCATGTCGTTGTTTGTCCCGAGGATACTCTTCTTCTAGGTTTCTTCTTTGATGGGGTGGGCTACCTGGATTTACGACTCCCATTCGGGTCGCGCTCCTCCCCCTTCATCTACAATCTCTTCGCTGAAGCCGTTCATTGGATTTCGGAGCGCCTCGGTGTTAGCCTCGACCATTTTCTGGACGACTTCTTTGGAGTCCAGGGACCGGGTTCCCTTGCACTTGCCCACCGTGATCGGGCTGTTCTACGCTCTATCTGCCATGCTGTAGGCCTAACTCCCCACGACTTGGGGAAGCCTGGCAAGGACATTCTCCCTTCTACCAGAGCAATTATTCTCGGGGTTGAGATTGACACGGTGGCCTTCACCATCTCGCTTCCTGCAGACAAGCTCGCTCGAACGATCTCAGTGCTTAGCCATCTCCTGGCTTCTCCTTCTGCTTCCCTGCACGAACTTCGGACTATTGCAGGTTTACTCCAGTTTGCTACCCGGGTGTTGCCCACTGGCAGAGCATTTATTCGTCGTATGTACGACGCAACCATGAAACTATCACCATTCCGCCGACGCCGCATTCCCACCGAGGCCCGTCGAGACCTTCTCTGGTGGTTCCGTTTTCTCCCATCATGGAACGGAATCCACTCTATCCACTCCCACCTCCCTGGGGTCACCATCTTCACTGATGCCAGTGGTGCCTTCGACAAAGGTATTGGCGGTCATCTGGGCTCCCGGGAGAACCCGGATGATTTCTTCGCTACTCGTGTACCTCGTCGACACCGCAAGAAGACAATTTTATTCAAAGAACTATGGGCCGTGCTCCATGCTTTGCGCTGCTGGGCCTCGCCGAGTTGGGCCGGAACTTGTGTTACTCTCCGAGTAGATAATATGGGTGCAGTTGCAGGGCTCAATGGTGGTTCTCTTCGTGAGCGTACCTCCCAGGCCTTGCTTCGCGAGATTTTTCTCCTCGCTTTACACTTCCAATTCACCATTCAGTGCCTCTGGATTGACTCAAAATCAAATTACCTCGCAGACGCACTATCTCGGTTTAGCCTCCAGCGCCTTCGGGTCCTCATTCCTTCCTTCTTCGCCACTCAGCAGACACCCTTCCCTCACCTCCCTTCTCACGGGTTGCTTCATATCTGATCTCGTGGATCCAATAGGCTCCGTGCAGCTTTCAACTCTCTCACATCCTCAGTCCGGGCAGTGTTGTTCAGCACCGAGCTGCCACCCTGTTGACTCCGAGCAGCCACCACTTCAACTGCTTTTCCCTGGCCCCTTTTTGGCAGTAGAAAAATCTCTCGCCTTCTGTCTGACACTCCGTGCAGTGTCTTTGACGCCGAGTCGTTACACCTTCACCTGGGTTTATCTACACCCACTCTTGGATTGGGTCCCCGTGCGGCCCCAATCTACACCACTCTCTGGCCTCATTCAGGCTTATCACCCTTCATGCCCCCAGTCAACCGCTTCACGCTGACTGGTCCTCTCTCTGGGTTACGGCCCGAGAGTGCCCACCGCGAGGGGGATCTCCATCCCTTTCCCACACACAATGAAATATTTCTCTCTGGACAGCATGACAAGGCATTCCTGGCAGGTGTTTACACTTGGAGGAATGCAGGCACATGCCATCCACCTGTCTCTTGGAGGAAGGCAGGCACATGCCATCCACCTATCTCTTGGAGGAATGCAGGCACATGCCATCCATCCGTCTCTTGGAGGAATGCAGGCACATGCCATCCATCCGTCTCTTGGAGGAATGCATGCACATGCCATCCATCCGTCTCTTGGAGGAATGCATGCACATGCCATCCATCTGCCATTCACATGTCACCCATCTTTTCTTCTTCATCCCACAACATTGCCCCGTCACTACATCCTCTCGCACCAGCGCACCAGTACCCATCGTCCTCTCTCCCTCAGAGATCTGTCTGGTGCTGCCCAGAAGATTCTCTCAAAGTTTCCCAGCCCACCATCCCTTGTTCTCCATTATTTCTTGATCACTCTCTTAGTATATTTCTCAACGGTCACTTAGCTACCTCTTTTTTGTTTTACGTTTCTTTTGTATTCCGCGGTTCTGTGCACCGGCTCGGGTTACGGCCCGAGAGTGCCCACCGCGAGGGGGATCTCCATCCCTTTCCCACACACAATAAAATATTTCTCTCTGGACAGCATGACAAGGCATTCCTCTGGATCCCCGCCAAAAAAGAATAGCAAAACTGCCAAACGCAACGAGCCGCAAGCGGCGCCGCAGACTGGTGAGCAAACACCCCGCATTGCATTTCCCGCAGTCGAGCCCCACCCCCACCCACTCTCGAGAACAAGCACAAACATCCCCACCCTGCTTGTCTCGAAAAATGAAACTGAAAATCCCCTCCCAACCCAAACGCCCAGCGCACACATCATCCAGGAACCAACTCCGTGAAGGGCTGCGCGCCCCTCGCACGTATTCTCGTGAACGCGACCAAAAAAAAAAAAAAAAAAAGTCGGGCAGGCGAATAAAATGAAATAAAAAATAAAATGCCGGGCCGCAACGCCCACACACACCGCACGGCTCCTCCCCAACTCTCCAAGCTCCCCTTCCATCCGTTGTCGAGAACAAGCGTAAACAGCGCACGCGACGGATAAAACGAAATTGGAATAAAAAAATCCCCGCCCAATCACCAAACCCCCTCGGGTACCACTCCCACACAATCCCGGAAGCACCTCCTGGAAGTGGTAATCCCCAAGTGTAGCTGTTGCGGAGAACGCGAAAAGAAAAGTGGACGGGGCAGGTAGGCGCTGGGGCGCTTAAATGCAGACGAGGAAAACAAGATAACGGAGAGAAGAGGAGGGGAGTGGCAAAAAAAGCGGCGATGGGTTGAATCCGAAAGAATAAAGAAAGAAAGCAGGGAAATGCAAAACAACGCAAAGAAAAATGCACCCCCAGCCCGCCCCGAAACAGTCGCCAACAAGCTCTGGCTCGTCCTCAGCATAGATCCCCACCCCGAGTTGGACGTTCAGCCTTTGGTGCCGCCCATGCTCATGCATATGGCGCCGATGCTGGGGAGGGGCCACCACTTTTTTTTGAGGAGGAAGGTGGGGGTCCATGTCTGCTTGTGCCGCCTTCTCCAACACCACTCCCGCCTTCGCCCCGGCTACTCGACGTAGCAGACCAATACGACGAATCGCTCTTGCTGCTTCGCGGCCCCGCCCTTCGTCGTCGCGCTGTTGTTGGCCTTCGAGGAGGATTTGGCATTAGCATTCTGCGAGTCGTCAGATTTCGCCTTACATAAATTTCTTGCCCGCGGGGTTGGAGGACGTGGAAGATGCCAGCGCAGAGGCGGCACTCACCCCTGTGCGTCAAATTCCTGCTAATCGTCGCCACAATCGACAAATCGCTCGTGCTCCCCGATTCGTGCAGCGTCAAGAGCTCTGCAGCGCTCGGCGCCCCGCACTCGCCCTCGCGGATCCGCTGTCGCTCACGCTCCCTTCCTTATCTGTCCCCAGTCCAAGGGAGCGGGTGGGGTTACGACGTCCGGAGGCGGAGGCGGAGGAGGTGTTGGTGGTGTACGACACGGTGGTGCTGTGTGAGGCAAAGAAGGACACGGCGCTCAGGGGCCGATCAACGGAGAGTGATTTGAAGCGATCGCGCTGGGCGGGGGATCGGAGTCATTGGTATATTGAGCCCTTTGAATGCAGAATCGGCTCTCCGTCGTTGAACGGGTCGAGGCCCATGACATAACCTCAGCCACACAGAGCCAAATCAAAGGCCTCGTGCCTTTTTTCTCCTTGTTTCTCACCACGACAGGCTCAAAACCGCAATGCTCGTTCCGCGCAGGACTCCATGTCCATATTCGAGCGGGAATTCTGAGTCCACGTCCCTTTGATAGGCTCTAGATGGGCCTTGCTTTCATAGCGCAACGATGAACTGGCAGCGCTGCTCCTGATGGCCCGAAGATCGCTTCGGCGGGAGGGCAATATCCTGGGTAGTTTGAAGCCCATCGTAGGACAAGGCATGTTTCTTTTCATCCTATCTCCTTTTCTTTATCGGCGCCAGGACTTGTGCTCCTAGGAGCGCATCCAGTGAGGCGACAAATCCTCCTGTGTCCGGCTTTGGCTTCACCTCGCATGCGACTTGTAATGCAACGCTGGACGCCGCGGAGTACCTCGTTGGGCAGCCTCAGATCTGCCGTCACACGCCAGTCATTGTCGCGCAGACTGGATTTCCGTGGACTCTGGAATGACCGCAATGGAGTCACGTTCGCCTCCTGTTGGTCGTCTTGGCGCTGTGCTACATGTTGCTCGACATGCTTTCGGTTCGACGGTCAGAATGTGGTTAAATTGCCTCATGTGTCCGCCATGACGCCGTCTGTAGTGTCTGGTAAATAGGTGCAGCTGGGCGGCTCGAAGGGGGCTGGATCTGGCTTCGTAGTAGTGGTTGTTGCGCCGCGAGTAGGTTTGCCTGACATGACTGGTTCGATGGCCAAGATGAGGTTCGACGAGCATGCGAGGCGCGGCGTACGAGGAGAAACGGGGATGCCCTGGATGATGAGCATGCATCTTCCTTTAATGCAGTCTGCGGTGCACGCATGCTCTCTCGGTTGGCCACCGTTTGCACCGTGTAACTCACTTCAGACTACTCTGGGTCTGTCGTGGACCAACAATTTTTGGATCCCCTTTCCTCTTCGGAGGCATTCGTTGGCTACCGATGACTTCCAGATGGTTGGGTGCGTGGGATTTATAATCCGTTCATTCGCTTGTGTTAATTATTTTCGCTCTGACGCAGATGGTAATCTGGCGGCTGGCCGGCAATGTGGTAACAATGGCCAATAATCTGCATATCGGCCACTTGACGGCCGGCCGAAAATCCGGCCTGAAACGCAGTGTTGGAAGTCGCGGGGGTGACGCGGGAGGGCTCGCGAACGTCGGTGAGGTGGAGCGAACTTACGAAGAGCTGATCGGCCCGTCTTTCCTTCTTCCTTCTCGCCACTATCTGACGACAGCGTCCGTTCCAAGTAGTAGCACTACCCATTGCTTTCATAGCAACCCAACCCCTACAGCCACGGCCCTGTCCTCGCCCGAAACGAAGCACTGCCAGTGCGCTCGATCATGCAACACCTCCAAACGTGGTTTTCATTCTAGCTTTGACTTTTCATTTACCTCTGACGCTTCTTAACACAGGGACTCCGTGTGCTTCCTCCTTCCTTCTATCTCCGACACGGCGTTCACGCACGCTATTTCAGGATCCTGGCAGCTCCAGGTATCAAATGCAGTGTCGGCGTGACGGTGTGCGATCGATTACCTACCTACCCTTTTGCCTCGTTATCCGATCCCCGGTTGATACGTCCTCTCTGTGTCCTTTAATATACCTCCCCTAGTCTTGGAAACATATCTCAAATGCTACCTAGTTCCGACATCCGTGAAATCTCTTGCCTTAAGCTGGCTCGCTCTTCTTGCTATTTCAATTCCTATTTCGATCCGACATCCACGTTCTGTGAAATGGCCTGCTTCCCGCTGTCTCTAACTCTCTTCTTGCTATTTCAAATCCTACTGCGTTCCGACATCCATTAAACTTGGTGGGTAAGGCCAACACTGTGCGTGGCAGGACGAGTACTCATTTTTTTCTGCATCCTTGGCACCAAACTTCCGCAATCTGTACAAATGTTTTGGTCTCAGCATTTTCGGTAGGTTATTGAACCAGGTTGCTGTTGTCCCGTCCTTCGGGGCATGCCTTCTCAAAAGTTATTCTGGAAGTCACTCTATGCATAATTTGTGGCATCTCCCCCAAGTGGCATTCAAATCATGAACAGCGTTGAGGACAGATGGAGAAGGATTTCAGATTGGGGGTTCCATGTACAGAAATATGTCCATGTTTAGGCATTTTCTGTTGAGTTTGGCAGTTTGAGCCGCCGTGTCAATGTGGAGGGGATGATGCGGCACCGCTTTGCACTTCGCCGCGCTGGGCCGCACTGCGCCGTTCTTCTTTTATATTGGTTATTTCCATCCACAACCGAAATTTAAAGGATTTTGTACATCATGGTATCTTCCGGACCGATTTAGGGTCGTTGAATCCCACGAGAACAGTATCAGGTCAGTGAAGGCCAAGTCAGTGATGTCACCGTTCGCCACGCCGCACCGTACGAGCATCTTTCCCAGCATTTTCTACTAAATCCCCGGCCATAATTGCACAAGTTGGAATAGCTTCCGGTGAGTTTCTCTTGTCCTGGGTATTGGATTCGTGGATAGCTGTGCTAGCGGGATAAAATATTTAACCGGTGTGAGAACGTACGTACTTGTGTACTTGAACTGAAGAAACCTGTGCAACGGGAGTCAATAAATATGAAGTCTCAGGAAAGAATTGACGGCCAGATAAAGAATCAACGGGACTTTCAGTTGGTTTTGCGATCTCGGCACACCGGCGATGACGGAATTTGAAAAGGTGATCATAAATAAAAAGACGATCGAGTGCGGATCAATGCAGTGACGGTTTCAGAAGCGGTAATGTTGTTTGGGAGCTTCGAGAGCGCTAGAAAGAGTTTGATGCACGGGATATATTCATAGCAATAAATACAGTAAAACGATAGGAAGGGTTTGGGAAAATCTGTTAAGAGGCAATAAGCCCGAACCCATCATAACGACGGCAGATTAGGCAGCCTTGGTAACCGGGCCGTTCGGAATCCAACTGTCAGAATGTCAAAATTCAACCATCCCGCCTACCGTAATCGGTGCATTCGGCCGACAGCGGTCTGAGAAGACACAAATCAATCCTTCGATAGACATATACCCAAATAGACCGCTTGAACGACCGGAACTGCCAGCTGCATTGGAACATACAAAAATATATCTATTTTAGGGACCAAAAAGGCAGAATGGAATGAAGGAGAATGAAATCGGAATCCATTACATAAGCATAAAAATGTACAGCCACTAAATATATCAGTACTACTTACTGATCTTTTAGGCTCAAAGATATTCCACCTAATGGATTTCAGTTCATGGTCACAAAAATGTATTGAAAATAGACACAGCCACTATTTTGCGTAGTTCAGATAAATGCTACAGGCAATGACACGAACTCAAAAAGTTAGCATACCAGATTATTAAGAACGATTACATAAGTACTCGTAATACCCAGCTGCTTTCCGCTTTTTCTTTCTCAGATTTTATTCCAACTCGCACTTCGTTCCGATATCCGCTTACCGTGTAACACTTCGTCCCGACATCCGCATTCCGTGCAATCACTGGCTTCCTGCTGTCTGAATTTCTTATTTCATTAGATTCCATTCCAAGATCCCGGCCGTTGTCTCGGACGTTTTTCATCTCGGCATTCCGAACCCATGTTAAGGCAAAGGTCATGCATCCGAGCGACTAACTGCCCTAGCAGCTCTATCATGATTCTGATCTGTGGATGAGGTTCCTCTGTCCATAAGATATCCCACTCCTAACTTTCCGCCTCAAACGTAAGCACCGAATTAGGAAAGTTTTTGCGGCACTTCGGCAACTCTCTCCACGCCATCAAGCATTGATTGATGCTGTCAGCCGCTCTTTCTTGTCTCCGCCCACCACATCGTCCACATCGTCCGCAGCCCTCGCTCCTCTTCTCTCCATTTACGCCCACCGTATACTGGTTCCCGCCCACTATGGAATTAGCGCGGGCGGCCGAGGGCCTCTTGTCTCAGGGTCAGATGACTCGTGTCGTTCCCTCGAGCGTCATGCCAAGTGCCGACCGGACGCCGTGTCCTCTATGACATGGCGGCCTTCTTAGTTCGCATACCGTTCACTCCGCGCGGTTCCTTGCTCCCTGCTGCCCGCTCACCAGCACTGCCCTTAGTGCCCTGTCATACTTTACACATAAGTAATTCATATCTAGAAATTGAATCGGAGCACATCTTTTCATTAAGCAACTCTTTGCAACCACACTACAATGCAATTGAGAGCTGTGGATATGGACTTGGAGCGATGGAAGGTTGACTTCGGCAATGTGGCAAAAATGATGAGCCTGCCGATGTGCCGAAAATACTTGCCTAATTCGGAGCTTACGTTTGAGGCGGAAAGTAAGCAAGTAAGATATCCCGGGTCCAACCGACAACCAGAGGAAAAGGCATGGTCCACGTTGCATTCCAGGACACTGCGTGTTTAATGGGCATGCGACCTTAAACATGGGACCGACTTGAACAGCACCTGATTGAGGCATCCTACAACAACTACACTATGTCTGCACCCCAGAAGCAGTCCTTCAAAACGTGAATATTCACAGAGCGTGACTGAGTGCTCTCCATTTCAAAGTCACCTCTGCAATAAATCAGAGGGAAGCCTATAACATGGGACCGAGTCGAACAACAGGTGATTGATTCGTCTGGCTTGCAACCTTCAACGATATTGACCGACTCGAACAGCAGGTAATCCTTTGGCCGACTCGAACAGCAAGTAATTGCTGTTAACGGTGTCCCTCTGAACAAAATAGCGCGACACCCCGGTGTGAGCGCAGCGCCTTATCTCCCCTATCCCAGAATGTGGCACCACATTCTGGGATTAGAGAGCTAAGACTTGGATGACCACACTGCAGCCTTTGCCAGGATGGGATTTTCCCCAGCTGAGATGATTGGCCTCCTCGCATGCGGGTGCGTACATCCCGCGGAGACACAAACGTCCCATTCTCACCTTAACAGACACACATTCGGAGGCGTTGAAAATTCGGTGTTCCCAACTATTGTACTTCCTTTCAGTGATTCTAACGACACTCAATCTGTCGCCCATTTCGATTCGACATTCGTGACGTTCAATAATAATGTGTGCGTGACTGGGGGTTTCATGTACACAGTTACGCGAACTCACATTTATCTCAGTGCAAAGGAGTATATTGCGGGGACCACACAAAATCCGCTCGTGGTGGGGTTTAATGACATAACAAACTCGGACAAGCGTATTTTCGGGAGCGATGGCAACGTCACTATGAACTCATTCGTTATTTGGGTCTCTTGAACCGTGCCACGCGTTTAGTACGTTGTAGATTCGCTGCTTCACCCGAACTCTTTGCATCCACCTGCGTAAGCCTTCTTGGGCGCATGCTTGAGACTGTCCCGGCTGGAGTGCAGTTCACAGAGGTCATTACGCCGCTACCCGTAAAACCCTCCAGTATCCAACTCGTTCTAAGTGGAAACGTCCTACAATTTTCGGGCCAGCCCCGGGTGCGTATTACACTCGTCGATTGATTCCTTCTATCAACCATAATTTCAACTGCAATTTTGATCTCAATTTTCATTCTGCCTGCTGTGGAATCAGACCGAAGATACAGACACTGTGCTTCTTACTATGGAGGACCACGCCGGTGGAACGACGAAAACCACCCTCCTCGGTTCCGCAGTTGACCTGAACAATGGAGGTACCCCATCGGCCTGGTATTCGACTCTAATGCTGTTCCTCTCTCGACGCGGTAGCTGGTGCCAAGATAATGCGTTTCTTGATCAACGGCGAGTTTGAAGACCAGAACGGCATCGGCTTTGCGGTACAGGGCAGCGTGGTGTTCTCCTCCACCTCATGCAAGTGGGCAAATTCATCGAGTCCTGTCACATTCAGCGGCCCAGAGGGCCGATTCGACTTCGCGGTTCGTGGTTTTAGTCTGCCATTCCGACTTGATCTGGTTGGCTGACTCGCACTCAGATTCGTAACGGTACAAATGTAACGGGTGTCTTCCTCCAAGTGGCCGAAACTGACTCCGTCGCGCGCCCTATTATCGTCGAAATTGACATTCCACCTCCGGCCCAACCGGTGACGGTCAACGCCGCATACGTGTTGTGGAGTATCAACTCGACGCAGAGTTTTCTGCAGTATACGCTTGGGGCCGTGGTGGATGGGGTACAGATTAGTGTGGATAACCTACTCTCACCACTAGCTGATTTTCCCATTTGTACTTGAGCTGAAGTTTGGAGGGGCCCGTTTTCTACCAAGCATCAAGTAGATACCGTCTCCGTTGGATGTATGGGATATGGACCGCGGACATGGTGATTTTCTCGCCTTTTGCTCCCGCCGGTTTGTGGTGTGAAGATACCAGAACAGCACGAGAAAGATAGTCGAAGCTTTCTTTCGGTCCTTCATAGCCAAAAACTGCGAATCTCGATAGATGAAAAAGCCGAAGAGGGCGGGAAAAAGAGAAACACGAAGAAATTTTGCGTATTACTGTAGCTCCTAGAATACGAGTCTGGGAAAACCCGAGAGCAAACGAAAAATAGCGCACGACATGCACGGGAACGATTCGTAGACTTGGAATAAGCCGTTTTGCTGAGGAATTGTCAGCGGGGTGATGATGAGGTGGTTAGAAAGACAGCATTCATAGGGAACTCAACAGCTTTTTTGTTAGAGACGGGGTACCGCGTATGTCTTTTGGAGTCTTTCGTACTAAGACGGTGGTTGTCCCTCTTTTCCAGAAACTGATGAATCACACGAATCCATTCGCAAAGTCGAGACTTCGTCCGCGGCAATGCTATGTTACTGACCACGTCGGGTGTGGGGCCGCATATCTAAACGCAAAGCTGTTAGACGAGATTCCGAAGGTGAAAGTCCGAACTGGAAGAATAGCCATCGATACGGAGTATGAGACGTAAAGTAACAATTGAATTCACGTCGATTCATGAGAATCTTCGATGCTCGGTCCAGAATCGGCACCAGAATCGAATCTCGAATCGATCCTGGAATCGACCTTTTGACCGCACTTTCACTTTCCCTATTAAATAAAGCCCTGCATTCCGTCTACAAGATAGACACAGTGAATGCGACGAATAGGCGTGAACAAATGAGTGAATCCTACTCGTTGACATAGTTTGAATCTTGCCAAAAGATTGTCGGACCGATTTCGTAGGCTCGCCGGGTCCCATGAGTCCAAGAGTGCTCATGAAGAGTCTAGATGGGATGGGAGCAGGATCCGAACTTTTGATACGTCCCCCAAGTCAGGAAGGGAGTCCATCCGTTGTGCAGTAAAGCCCAACCAAACCTGGAGGTATGAAGATAGTCATCCAACAGGCGATCATGCAACCCCTTCTCGCGAGATTGAAGTGGATCAGAATCACAATGTGCTATGCGTCCAGAATTACGGTGGAGCGAGCGTGAAATTTGATCCCATTCAGAGAATCGGTGACTCCTAGACTCCATCAGGAAAAGCGCTGAAAAGCGTTGCCGAGCCCTAGTTGACCCTATTTATCCATATTGTGCATAGCACCCATAGCATTCCCTAGTGCTCGGACAGCGCTGCCTAGTGTACCCTGTGTGCTAGGGAGAACTATGGGGCACTGGGCATTCTCGGGTCATCCGGCATCAGCCGCGTACTATTAGCTCAAGTTGACAGGCGGAAACATGACAGCATGATTTCTTTTTCATTTATGAACCCGTACACATCTTGACTGGAGTCGGTTGCGCGTTGGCGGTTGGGAGGTGTCAACGAAACAATGTCAAGCATCAGGAAAACCCCCCCTGGTAATTTTCGCGCATTTTCTGCGAAATTTTCAAAAAATGCCCGAAAATATCTCCAGTTTCACGAATGCGCAAAATTTCGTGGAAATATGAGAGTCCATTTCAGAATGCAGTAATTTCGACAACTTTTGGCATAATTTCCACACAAGTTTCACTCAATTTTGTGCAGATTAATCACCAGTTGTAGCAGTAATTCACTCAAATTCAGCAAAATGTAGGTGCGGAACAGACAACTGCAATCAATTCCATCACAGTACAGTACCAACACGACGAAAGAGAAGGACAGCAGTACAGTACGTAGAGAATAACTATTTAATCACTATCAATGGGAAGAAAAATCACATTGCTAGCAGATCTGGAGACCTCCACCCCAGTTGCAGTATCACTGTGAAGCAATCAGGAGACGGAACATTGATTCATCTAGAAATTAACTCACGAAACCCTGCGATAAAACTCGTGCATCGTAGTGTTGAAAGTCTTGGCAGACTTGCCTCCCTGCAACCCTCTCCATTGTGTCCACCGAGACAAGGGGCACCCTAGACCTGCGCAAAGATGATGAGTACGCCGCAGGTCACGGAGTGTCTCAACATACCTCCATCTGGCATTCCGCCGACAATACGCGCTGTCTGTCCACCGCAGGCCTGTGTGAAAGATGGTGAGTACGGCGCAGGTCACGGAATGTGTCAACGTACCTCCATCTGGTATTCCGCCGACAATGCGCGCTGTCCGTCGACGGCAAAAATGCTCCCCGTCGGCGGTGTCAAGGAATGTATTCATACATACCGGAAGCCCTGAGTCCGCGCTCCCTCCATCGCTTCACCGACAATGGGCCCCACGAATGGGCGTGGTTTTGACAGTGCTGCGCTGGCAATCTATCCGATTGCAATGAATGGGATGGTCAGTGTGCATTGTAGAATGCGTGAATTCACTCACCTTCAGCTTGGAAGAGCGCACTGGAAAGTGGGGACACATTTAAACATTCTACCTCTTTGTCAGTAAGGAAGGCACACACATAAAAGAAATACACACTAATTGGCCAGCACGGCGGCTGGGATGTACGAAGTGTAGTGTTAGAGAAGAGATGCTGTAAGGGTGTAAAGAGTGGACGAAACCTTGAAAGAGTCCAGTGCAGTAGACGTTGGGGCCTCAGAGGAGGAGATGATCAGGGAGATGGGGGGAAAGGAAGAAAAGTGGTTTGTTTGGACATATTGGTATCGCATCAAAATCAACCATCCTCTGCGAACACGTTAACCATGTTTGCCGATCGCGTAAGTGCCGTAAACTTTAGGGTGGGCGTATTCATACCTTGTCATTGACACCGCCCTGAAGTTGAAAAAGAAGTTATCAAGCTTATAAACTGTTGTGCCTGCAACAATCAAATCCCACTGAAAGACTACCTGATATTTATGTAGGATTGAGGGCAACATGCTTGCATCTGGCTTTCGTTCTTCCATTTGGTGCTCTTGAATCTTTAAGCTCCACTTGGAGTTTCACTGCTCAGCAACGTTTGGAACATATTTTGATCAGAACAGATAGCTTCAATCTCATCAACAACTTCCCATAGAATGACCAAATACTATCGGGCCTACCAAGATGTTGAACGAAGACACAGCATTTCATGCAGCTTGCCAGCTTAGTTGACCAAAATTGCGAAAATTATCGAAACTTTGGTAGCCACAACAAATTTTCTGAGAAAATATCACAAATTTTGTAGGGAGGTTTTCTCTGATGTGTACGCATGCATAGTTCATCATCAGATTTGGGAGAATCTTGTCAAAATTCCAGCGCAATAGGTGGAAATAATGTTGGTGCTTGAAAATTTTGGAACAATGACCACACATTGACCCATATTCTCCTCAAAGTTGCATAAAATTATGAAATTTTTCGAAATTTTGGAGACACATAAAAACTTTGCGGAAAAATAGCAAAAAATTTTGAGGGAGGTTTTCCCTGATGAGGGCGGATGGTCGGCTTTAGTCGGCGCCGCACCTTGATATAGTCACTCCCACTCTCACGTGTTTCACTGCCCCGTTAGTTGTTCTTTGACCATGTCCACCATCGTCTTATCTTGTCGTTGTGCCTTTTCTCGCTTTTCGTAGACCGCAACCGGCATCTCTGTTTATCCTCTGCTACTCTTTCAGGCCTCTGTCTGACTCCCGGAGTGCCGAATGAATCAAGTGGGTGTGCGCGACCTTCTCCCTCCCATCGCGATTGCTTCTGATTCGGAGACCCAGCGAAGCGCAGCTTGAAAATTTGCCGCGCCGTGCGCTCCCCATGGCCTCTCTAACATTGTTTGCAGGAACCTCTTTGAATTTTGTATCAGCGGAATGCGCAGAGGTTGTGGTGATGTCCATAGGGTGTAGACCGCGTTCCGGGTGCGTGGCAAGTCGCGGTGGTTAGCAGGCTGTCCATTGTTAAGCTGTCGCTGATAGCTCCATAGTGCCAAATAGCCTCTGCGAGTGGTGAGCGGGCGCCGATGGTGGATGGTCAGGCCATAGCGCGCGACATTTCTATGTGCGCTGCTAGTGAGTTTCTTTCTTTTCGTCCTGGGTGGCACCATTGAAGAACGTGACGTTTCCGGTCCTTCCGAGGCACCCCAGTGGTGATCCTGCCGAACCGCATCGCGGTGCGGCCAATCGACGCGTTCCCAGACGGCGCATACGCAGGGTCTGCCACTTGCAGAGCCTCTTCACATGCAGTAGGGATTGATGGTAGTACCTAGTACATTATTTACTCATCTAGTTATATTCCCGATAATATTATCACTGTTTACAAGTCCATAGTGAATATGAACAGGGAAGGCGGAGCATGGGAAATATAAACATTAGCGGCCTCCCCTGCCTAGCGTTCCCATAGCGTTGGCGTGTTGCTAGCCTAGCGTTCCATAGTGCTGCATAGCGTTGGCGTGTTGCTAGCCAAGCACTCCCTAGCGCCACATAGGGGGGATGTGCCTATGGCTGCTAGGGAGCTATGCAGTGCTATCAAGTGCTTGTCTAGTGCTGCCTAGTGGGGGTCGACTTTCCTGATGTCGGACGGCAGAGATCGCAGCGACTTCTGTAACGACCGCGACAAAGAAAGTCGATGAGAGGTGTTTTTGAGGCAGAAGCAAAATTAATAGTATAGACGCGAAGCCGGGTTACGTGCAGGAAAATACAAAACAACCCCAGGCGGGCTCACACGGACTGGGGAGGATGTGATTGCAGCGGGTAAGATCGGAATGGTTTTGACATCTCCGAGTCGGACCCGAGAAAATGATCCGTTGTTTGTGTGCTTCCAGCACCGGCACCACCACGTCCGATACTTATTCTGGGACCACTGTGCTGTATCGATAGCTCTACAGCGGTACACGACCTGATATTCTGGACCACTTGCCTGGCACTCGAGGCGGTGAACCTTCCCTCGCGCTCAGCCTTCGGCGATGCCCCAGGAACCTCGGTCCGTCTCAGGGTCCTCATTCATTGAGCATTTATCGTGGACCATTTTGGAATCGGACGCGGACGAGGCGAGGTCCGCGTGCTTCGCGGGAAGAGGAGGGAAGGGTACAAGATGATGAGCGCAAATGCTCATGGTACGCCCGCTTTCCCATTTCCCGGTTCCGGATTTCTTGGCCGCCTGCCACCTCGTTGCGTCGCCCGCGCTTTGAGTCCTCGCCCTGCAAGTTCACAGTCATAACCGCGACGCTCCTCGACCATGCACCCTAACCCTTTTCTACCCCCCTCCTTCCCCCAGCGAATGTAGTGCTAACCTTATGGATTTTCGCTTCACCCTCCTTACATTGGCATGTGCTCTAACAGTCGTCGCGTTCCATTGTAAGGGATGCGTCAGCTCATGGTCGAGGAATGTTTTCCGATTCTTCAATTCCGACCCATGCACTCGACAGGCAGGGAGGCAGAGCACTGGTGCGTCATCATGGAATTCAGCGCTTGGGATTATATCTGACATGCGGACCGGGCTCAGTTATCTGTTTCTTGGGGCGCTCGCTCATGTCGCCGCGCTTCGCTCACAATCCGGCTATGCCCGATGCCGGCGCGTTAGTGGCAACCTCCTCCCCTACACAGGCCGCACATGGCCGCGCCCGTCCACGTCAACCCTCAATCGCCCGCCCTCCCTTCTGCGCCCCACCGCCGCTATCCAAACAGGTATTATCCCGCACCTCTGCGCCTCCCTGGGCTGGAGTCCTAGGCTGGAGTCGAGTGAAAATGCGTACGTACGGTACTCAGTATTTGGCACCCGACATGCCCGCTGGTATGCGTGACACTTTTACACCATGCGGTTTATTTTCCCCTCCCTGAACCGTCCACCACCTCATGCTTCAGTGATCGGATACAGCACCGCAGATTTGGTCCCAGCGAACCTCCACATCGACGGTTTGGCTTGCTTCTGGCTGCGTCCCCCCGGGGTCCTGGCCCGAGGTTTGCGACGGCGTTAACTCTCGGCTCGCACGTCTCACTCTCCGTCTCGTCCCGGCTCTTCTCCTCGCATTACCCGCATTTTGGCCCCCGTTCGACATTCCCTCTCCGCTCGTTGGTCTCATGCCATCTCTAGATATATTCTCAATCTATATCTTTCTCTCCGCCCTTCTGGATCCTCTCCTGCGGTACGCGATCCAACTCGCTCCAATCGAATCAATTCGTCCCCGCCTCACATTTCTGCTCCCATCTTGCTGCTGCCTTCTTAGTTCCCGTTGGCTGCCCGAAATCTTTAACTCTCTTCTGCCTGCGCTCCGACTTGAACCTGTTATTTGCCCATCGTATTTGGTGGTTCAGCGCGCGCAATGGACCACTACAGGTTTGCTGTGGACGAATTTCTCTTTTTCCTGGCTTCTCCCGCCCCGTCCGTTGATAAACTGCCTATCACTAGAGCTGCTACCCAGCCTGCGCTATCACCTTATCCAGACGCAAACTACCTGCCCCAATTATGTTGACGTCCTCTCCCCCTTCCTCGTGCCCTTCCCATCTACGATTTTCAATTTCGCCCCATCCCGCTTGTCTCGACTACACCCACGAAGTATTCCTTCTCCTTGCGCATCGCTCGTAACGTTGACATGAAAATTTGAATTCGGCATCGTCTCGCCTCCGCTCTCTGGCTTCACACTCGGCCCTTAATAAATTACTCCCTCGTGTGCTTGGTACTCTGTACCTCACTCAATGAGCCGCATGCCGGTGTATCTCAGCCGCTAAATCAATCATTCCCTTGTGCTGTGCAGTTTAGCTTGGCTTAGCTTGGCTCAAGAATGTTCAATACGTTCGCATCCTTCCCCCGCCCCCACAACTTACGTTCGGGGTTGTCCGACTTTCTCAGTGCGCTCAACTTTACCCGTTTTCTATTGTGGCTGCCAATCATCCCGATTTTCACGTTTGAACGCAGCTTCACGCTTTTTGTTCGGCAGAACATTTTCCGCCGACAGGAACATACACGCAATCTCAGACGGATACATGCAAACGGTAGGCCAGTGAATTAGTCGAGTTCATCCTTGTCGTCCTCAGCCTCCTCCGGCTCCCTCCGCGCGGCTCTCAGTTTAGGCTCTAGAGAGCTGAGTTCCAGTCGTCCTTTTTGTGTAAGTTACCCGTACGAAGATTTCTGATCCATCGGAGAACAAGCGCGGACCGCCGGGGCATCGAAATCACCAACAAAATTGTAGCTCACGAGATCCGAGATCATATTTGTTCAAGCTTAGTGTTCGTCGGGTACGTTCCGTTGCTCAGGTCAGTCCAAGGGTTGCGTCTGAATCAAAATCAGGCACCCAAGATTTCCGCGAAGGTGAGTCTCGTCCATCCCTTGGTCAGAAAGTGCGGAACAGTTATTGCGCCAATGATTCTCATGTTTATGATTGCAGGAATATCCCGCGTTAGTAGCCAACCAAGCAGTTACCGTGATTTACCAAATCAACGTGCATCTTGCGGATGAAGACCAACCAATCCTCCTCCATCCAGCATAGTCTCCAGACTGTCGAGACTCTGCTTTTACGTCACGGTCTGCCCCCGATTTCTATCATCATATTGATTGGAATTGTGTCCACGAAGAGAACGTTGTAGCTTCCTGCAGCGTCTTCTCATGCGGCGGTCTCTGGCAACATCAATGCACTAGCACGACAATAAACATACCCGCTACGGCGCAAGTTGTATTCTTCTGCGTATCAGTGCTGTACTGATCATGCGCAGTGGTTTTATGGCGGGCAAAGCTCCTCGGTCAATGCAGGCGCATATACCTATTCCATCAGTCCACAAGTGACTACGGCAAGACCTACGCAAGCTACAATGGCAGCTTGGCTTGCTTCGAGTCCAACGTCTTGGGAGCCCACGGCACTCAACTACGGGAACGGTTGGAATCCCTATGCTACTGTATGCCTATGAGCAACAAATAAACGTCACCGTCCGATTTTGACACTTTTCCGCTCTTCTTTTAGATGGGGGGCCGACATTGGCAAAATGGGTGGTCTCCGTCTTCGCACCCTCCTTGCCAGCGACTCCATCACTTATGGATATCAGAGTACGACTGGAGATGGAGATCGATATAACCTCCAAAAGGTCATCATGGCGCCCCCGTAGACCAATGGCGACCTCATTGCCGACAAGACGCGGGGAATTATACCATCGTGGACACCATTGGTTCTGAAGACTCTGGTACGATGCTCCAGAGAATGATTATTTATCATTGTCGCAATTCATTCACTCGCAGGGCCATTCAGGTGCCGAGATCGCGGGTTCCTGCTCCCCGACCTGCCTGACGATCTCAACGTCGTCCTTCTTCTCCCCGCTGGCCCGGGAACGAACGACATCAACAATGGGGACGATATTGACGATGCACCAGCGCGCTTCATGGCTGTTGTTGACATCACTAGCGACTTGCCGACTGCTGCAGTCTTGGTCGGAACCCTTCCTTTGAATGGAAATGCTGCCATGCAAGTAAACGTTGGAGCGGTCAATTATAACATCACCCAGATGTTGCTCAGGCGGTTCTCGGATGGCGCGATAGTCTACGCCGTTCCGATGGAGAATATTGGCCCGGACAATATGGCTGATGGCCTTCATCCCAGTCAGTTTTTGCACAGAGAGATTTACAATTGCACTGACGTTCATACAGTGATGTAATGGCTGACTGCTGGTTCAGTATGTTATGGCAAGTGGCTGAGTGGGGGTGGATCGATCCTGCTACTGGGGACTTGCCGGGTGACGGAAGCGATGTAGATTGTTCTAATAATCCGAGTTCGTGCGCCTTCTGGCTACCGACCTCCGCACTGAACCCTTTTATTAGTTTGATATCTGCAAGGAGAAATCGCCAATGGCGCCGGTCTGTGTTTTCCAGAAAATCCCCACCACAAGGATCTGACTAGGAACACCAGGTCTGGGTCCCAACGGCGGTCTCTGTGACTGCACCGCTTAGTGCGCATTTCACTGTTTTTTTCCACCAGAGATACTGACTCTGAAGCCAGTGTTGAGGACCCATCTGAGTGCGGGTGTGAGTTCACAGAACCAAACGTGCCGGACCAGATTTTCCCAGTTCCCTCAAGCGGAAACTGCTCCACATGGAATGATAATAGTACTGCTGTCCGCTTCGCAGGCGAGTTTAGTTTTCCTCCACTGTCCCGCCTTTGATCTGACTGATGACAGACCTGAACAGTGATGGACGAGCAGAGTACCTCTGGCTCGATACCGCGGGTGTTACCACAGCCTTTTTGAATCTTGGTTCCAGTGGCACAGGTGGCGGTTCCATTGTCTGTTTCTTCAAGGAATGCATTTGATGTAAACACATCCAGGAATCAACGCTGCCCAGATCCAACGCTGCCCAGATCCAATGGCTTCCCTCCGGCGTTATCGCTACCGGAGTTGGGGCTCCTCGACATCAAGTTCTGTTTTCAGGTGAAGTTGTCTTATCGGAGATATCCGCATTCTTAATGACGGTGCATAGATGTAAATGGCGATAAAAGAGCTGAATATCGAATTTAGGTGGACCTGACAATGGTCCCGATGTATGCTCTAGCATTGTATTTTCGCGAACATCATTCTCATCGCTGTCAGGCCGCCAAAGTTGCTTGGTATCCATCGTTGAGTACATTTGTCCGTAATACATACTTCGTTGACTGTGTGTTGAGCTTTCTTTAGCGGTCACCAACGACGGAGGTGTGGTTGAGCTCTGGATCAACGGAGGGGCCCCAACGATGGTCCAAACGTTGATGGTCGTTGAATTGACTAGAAATGTCCCGTATTCATTTTCCCGCATCAGGCTGCTCAAGTCGTTTGGGTTCCCCAAGGCGTCATCGCAACTGGAGTCGGCACTTCTCGGGTGGGCGTCCAATTTGCTGATCTCAATGGCGACGGACGAGAAGAGTATTGGATGTCAACTACTTGGATTAGCGCTGGCAAGGTTCGGTCCGGTTCAGGTTCGGGGCCATTCACTCTGAACGCCGAACCTGAATGCAGTGTTCGGTTCAAGCAATTCCCAAACCTTGAACCTAATCCTGCCTTCGTTGGCTCTAACAATGTCATAGAGGCCCCAATGGCTTCGGTTTGACGTTCCGTGTTGAAATCACCCATTACCCTCAGCATGGTGAGTGTTCGCCTTTGCTTTGTATTGCACTGAGTTTTGGTTGGCAGACTGTACTATGGAAACCCGGAGCACCACGCTGATTAGCGAGATTGCCGAGGATATGATGGCGGATGGCCGCATCTACCGATGGTCAGGCCCCCGGAATGCGAGTCTATTTTGAACTACTGTGCCGATGTAATTTTGTTAAGAAGTCGTTTGCTGAGAATAAAATCTGTTCCAACCAACAAAATCAATTCATTCTCAGCAATGTCTGTCTCGTCATGATCTTGGGCTTTAGCCTCGGCCCCCGTTCAACCGATTTTCCCAGAAGTCTCCCACACAATATCGGTTTACTTCGATTGGGGCAAACTGTCACGCACAGCATGATTTATCTCTCGGTTTATGGCTGTTGAATGGGATTTCTTTGGGTGCGTGCAAAAATAACCTTCCACATTTTGCTTGGGCATCCCCTCTGATCAGTAAAGTACGAGGCAAACCATGGCTGTGACTCGAGGACTGGAATAGGAAGTGCTGCACCGAAATATTTGAGCTAGGATTACTATTTATTGACCACATTGTTTGAACACTCTCACCTTGCATGCCCTCGTGTTGACAATTAGAGCGGCTTCAACTAATATTCAAAACTAAACCTGAAAATTTGCATGCCCTCAACCAACTATGCTGATAAACCCAAGTTTTGCGCTGAATGTCATAATCCATAAATCATAAGCTAAACATGTCTATATTTTGGCATACATCATAATGTCCACGAGAAATAGAAGAGTTCAGTCTCTTTTTGATCTATTCATCACGGGGAGATTGAACCAGCTGCAGTAGGTGTTGCAGCTATGCTGGTGGGGGAATTTCTGCTCTCCAAGGGGATGTCACTACTCTCCACTGTGTTGCGAGGTCACCTCATTGCTTCTGCAGTTCTCGACGCACTAGCGACATTGTGTTTCGTCACGCAGTTGCAAATCTCTGAGAACTTCTACATAGTTGTAGCTTACTAAGTATCTAGTTCAATGCCGGAAAATTCCGAGGGCAAATGGGATGAGAGGGAAGAGGAAAATTGAGAATCCCGAGTTGGTGTGCAAATCCAGCCTCAATGGGCGGAATTGTGGGGGGTAATAGGGGTAATCCGATAAATTCGGGCAAATTCTGGGTAATAATTCGGGACAAATACCGATTCCCCTGATGCATGTCTCAGAGTCGTTGCCGCACAATGAAAAATGAAAAATTTAAATGACATGATTGGCCCTGCCATGAAAAAACAGGCATTCAAAACAGACACTGCATTGACCCAGGGCCTGAGCACTGAGCGCCTAGTTAGGCGATGTCCAGAGGTGTTGCTAGGGGCCTAGAAGATGCCTCACTAAGTAGCTTATGTAAATTCACTTAGCCTGCCAAAGTTAACTTAGGTGAACTTATGGGATAATTCTATTTGGCAACCCGGCTTCTTTGGCAACCCCAAGTATTTGCTAATCTTTGATAAGATTAGGTGGCCTGCCAGGCCACTGTATGCAGTGTAGTGTAATATTCTCTAGTTCAAATATAATATAGTGCTCCATCTAATATGACTTTCAATGCTTGCTCAGGGAAAGGGTTATTGCAGAACTAAGTGTGACTAGTCATGGCATGAAATTCTCATCAGCCAAAACCTTTGTTTTTGTGTTTAGGAGCCTTCCTTCAACTCAATTTTCATTCATTTAACAGCCCAGGAGAGCTTGGACCAAAATTATGCATAAATAGCTGTAAACAAAGGTCATTGCAGAACAAAATGTGGCCAGTCATGGCATAAAATCCTAGTCAGCCAAAACCTTTGTTTTTGTGTTTAGAAGCCTGTTCTCAATTCAATTTCTATTCATTTAACAGTCCAATATGGCTTGGACTGAAATTATGAATGATTCACAACTGAACCTGGAAACTCGCACTTTGTATTGCATTTGGAGCAAAAAATCTGTTGTTCAAGCAGAGACACAAGTAGGAAGTGTATCCGAAAGCGGCGACATCATATATTGATCTCAAATATTAGATCGGCTGGGTACACCAACCCGCAACATTTATACAGGTGGGGTTGCCATATAGAAAAATGTTATCTGGCAACCCTGGCAACCCCGAGTTTGGGGTTGCCAAATAGAATTATCCGAACTTATGGCAGGCTAAGTGAGTTTCACAAGTGAAAGTGCAAGTTTTTGATGCCATCTGATGGCATAAGTGAATTTCTCTGATGGCACTTGGCAGTAAAGTGAACTAAAGTTACGGGAAGTGAACTTAAGCTACAGGAAGTGAACCTAAGTTATAGGAAGTGAACTTCAGGTTATTGATAATAGACAGCTTGTGCAAAGCCGCACAGAGTCGCATGCGGCTTTGTGCATTGTGCAAAGCCGCATGATGAACCGAGGGTTTTATGACTGTATCTATATTCATTTTGATGAAATACGAGTAAATTAGGTGCTATACCGTACATTGAACCAGCTATCAATCATGATGTGCATCATTTTGACGTCATTATTTGGCTTGTCCACAGCCGCTGTGCGGCTATGGCCGTAATGTTGCCAAAAAAGGGCCATTTCCCGCACTCACTCCACCCACCTGATGCCGGATCAATACCAACAGCTTCCAAAGCACTCTACGGCATCTACACAAAGATCAAATACATCATTGAGAGGGAAACAAAAGCCGCATGGTGCCGCATGCGGCTTTGCACAATGCACAAAAGCCGCATGCGGCTCTGTGTGGCTTTGCACAAGCTGTCTAATAAATGCATACATTCAACTATACTCCAACACTCGGGTGGTCACGGAGCTGAAAACCGGAATAACAAAAATAGAAGGACGAAGAGGTGACACTGTCAACGCTGCGCCCAGTGTTGCAGTCAAGTGTGGACGCTCGGAAACAGTTGTGGCCAGGTGTAATATCTATCAAATTGAAATGTGAATGCAAGGGGTGAAATGCCGACAGTACAACTATACACACCTTCGCAAATAAGGCTGTCGCAGCACGGCTACAGGGCTCAAAATGTTAATATAACAAGACAAAGGAAAGAAATAAAATGTCACCTTTTTCCGTTAACACGCAACCAGTCAGTCCTACACGAAAATAGCATTACAGCTATTTGCGGAACTTAGCGCGGCTCAAATTTTTTGTTTTAACATCAAAACCGTGTATTTCATCGATATCTCATTCAATTCTTGTCCGTTTGTCCGGATATGGGTACCGCTAGGATGGCGCATTTGAGGCGATCATATCCATCCATAATTTTGTACCATCTGAACATTTTGAAATTTCATGGTTTCCGACCAAGTAAAATCCTGATTACTGCCAAATAACCTCGAGCAACACATTATTTACATCCCAAAGTTTGCGGAAACGTTCCAGACGCCTTGACACATCATTGGTATGGTATTAGACGCCTCAAACATGCGTCAATCGAACCTAGCCCTCCGTTCAGACCAAGTTTACCTTCAATTTAAAAAAAATTCAGACCATCGAGATTTCAATATAGAAGTGTGCGCCTCTCATGCCCTGTCCGAACGGCACATATCCCAAAACAAACGAGTGAGTATTTCGAAAGATATGACGGAAATACTGGGGGGCTCATTTTTGATGTGAAAACAACAAATTTGAGCTGCGCCTTAAGTTCCGCAAATAGCTGTAAGAGGCCTGATGAAACAGGTTCAAAGTCAGAGACTCATCCTTTTCTCAAAAGACTGTCAATTTTGAACTCAAAAACGGCTTCAAAACGATGTTTGAAACATAATACATACTCCAGATCAGTAATAACAAGCCTCAAGCAACTTACATAACTTAGAACCTTTATTTGGAACGCCACCTCAAGTCGCACACAGCCAAGTTCGCTTAAGTTCGTGTAAGTTACTGTAAGTGAGCCAAGTGTGGGAAAAAATCAATTAAGTGCAGCCACATAAGTTTGGGTAATAAGTGAACTTACCAAGTTCGGAAATAAGTTCCTTTTTGTGGACTCCTATGTCTGGCTATGTCTCGGCTAGCTTTGGCTAGCTCGGCTAGCCAGCTCCTAACAGCTTGCCAAAACGGTTGGCTAGTTACACCGCCAATGGGCAGCCATGTGGTTCCGAGCTGGAGGACAACAGCAGAATACATGTCACTTCTAGCTGGAGCTAGCCTGATGAAAGCTGGCCACTAGCCCATTTCTGAATAGGTCCACACTGGAGCCAGCTTCGATGTGGTGGCCAGCTGAGCACTGATATTGCCACCACCTGAATCAACATCTGGTTAAGTTACATTTTCATTCTGCATTATTCTAGCGGGCAAATGGATAGAAAAAAAAAATCAATTGTAGCTAGTTACAATACTACGATCCAGATACCATACACTACACCATCGCTGCCCACGGCCACTTGCTCAGTCCGAACGCAAGCGATGAGGTACCGACAGGCCGTTTGTACAGCAGAAACAAGAGTGACAGAGGCTCGTTCCGGTTGGAGAGACAAGGGGAGAATGCAGGCGAACAGATTGAACGAGTGAAATGCACTAGCGAGTCTTGCGGTCAAAATGCACTGCGGCCCTGAGATTGAAGGGAGGCGGCAGATACTTGTTGTGCTTACTGGGACTCCACATTATTGAGCCGTTCTTGTGTAACTGTGACATTGACGTTGAAGCCTTGAACGCATTTGTGATGTGCTGCATATTGCTGTCTTCCCGATGTGATGAACACGGCAGCGACAGAGACCTTGAGGAATTGCGGCATTAAACCTGTTGCGGTTCCGGCGTGAGTTGGGCATTGACTCCGGCACCGACAAGTCTTGATCCAGAACTTCGGTCTTGCTCAGCCACAAAGAGCGGCGCAGCACTTCGGCGACTTAGATTCGTCCTCGGGTTTCGGGACTTGACTTGGCTGCTGCGAGCTTGATACAGCAATTGGAGGAGTGTCGTGATTGAAGGAAGTTGACTATGCTGGAGTGAGCCTAGGGTATGACTCAAGGACCATGCGAAAGGTGGGAAGGAGAGTGAAACGTGGTCAGTGGCCATGGGCGTGTGCTGGGTCATGCTCGAGTCAGTTAACGACATCAGAGGGAGATGTCCGGAGTGGATGATCAGGGTGTATGAAAAACGGGGAATAACGGTCTATTGCAACGATCCTTGTCCCCAGCAGCCTTGCTGTCGGGCAGTCTTGTGGGGCGGGACAATGCTTGCTTAGAAGACCCTTAGCAAATGCCTTCTTCTGGTTTAGCGACGTTGGATGAGTTGGAGCGAGTTGGGGTGGTGAGGGTGGAAGGAAGAGAGAGAAGGGATTCGCGACCAACATGCACGTGATGAATGATCCGTTGATCGCGCACGGACCATCCTCCATCTTTTGTCGACCATGTACCCACAAACTATTCAACCACGATTAAGTTATCAACATGTCGGCATGAATTTTCACTGCAAATCACACCGATGTTCTAAGGCTCCAACTGTTTCCGTGTGTAACCAATTATACACGGTAAAAACCGTATATGTGTGCGTGTAGTGTACAGACTTGCGTACATGGTATACTACACGTATACACACAGTTTACACGGTTCATTTGGGCCGAACTGGCGCATCAACTGGGTTGTCTCTTGGGGAAAATCTGAGCATTCCGCGATCCTCAGCGAAGCGAATTTGGGAAACTCTTCGCCCTCGGCAAGGTGAGTACATCATTCTTTGGGTCTACCTGTTTCTTATCTTCACGCATTTCAGCTGCGAGCGACTGTCGTGAAAATATGCTCTTCACCACAACGTTACAAGCACTTCAACTCGACATCCAAAGCCATCCATAAGGACAAGCTTGCACCGTCTGGAAAGTCGCTTTGCGTGCTGATGGTCATTCGGGAGGTTAAGCATCACTGGAATTACACGGAGGTTATGATGACTTGGGTCGTTTGCCACTTCGGAAGATATGGGATTAATTGTTCTGTGTACGTATATCTCATGTATCATTCCAGGCAATTGACAAGTGGGTGATCGATCCGGAGGAGTCGTGCCCACTCCTCCTGAGCCTCGAAGGACTAGGAATTGCTTGAAAGGTTGGATGTCATACTTCTATTGTGTATACACATATATAACAGGTTATACACCATGTATGAACCGTATCCATGTAGTGTACGGGAATTCGTACACGTATACTACACAGTCGGAGCCTTACAATGTTCTTATAGTCAATCAAGTCGCACCTGCTTCACACTCTACTAAGTCCTCTGGGTGACTGGATGTGATTTTAAACCGATTCTTGGATGATTGAATCTACACTTCGATCCTAGTTAGAGTACTAGTGAGTTCGAGGAACCCTAAGAAGAACTCAACCCGTAATAATATTGTTTCTGGGAAAGGTTTTATAAGATGGCGCTAAGCCGTCAAATTACATGGGACATATATGAATGCCCAGCTGGTGGACGGCTGAAATTTCAGCTGGTGCATGCCAGCTAGCCACTACCCAGAGGAGAGCTGGGATTCAGTCTCCAAAATCCTGGTTTCCAGCCAAACAGTCGTCCATGTAGTAGCAACATGCCGGCACTTTGGCGGTGTAGGCCTTAATGCAGTGAGTCTGATTGTTTCAACAACCTTTTCCACCTCAACACGACCTTGATTCCTTGATGTAAGATGGTAATATAGGTGCTTAGAAACCACTTGAAAGTGATTCATCCTGGGTGTTGATTTGTTATGTTGAAGTGGGAGTGAAGGTAGAGGTGGAGGCGGGTAGACGGACTCACGGCGGACTCGAGGAAGAGCCAGCAGTAGACGCAGAGGCAAGGGTATGATATGCAGGGTCCTTCAAGGTTTGCCAAAATATGGCCTCGAGTTGAATCTGTCTTGGTCTGGTAATTAAGGTGCACAGTTCTGGAACTACATTCAATAAAATATTCCACTGAGGACTACAACTCCACGACCGTACAATCGGATGTATTCCGGGTGTTATTGGTTTCTGCCCAGTTCAATGTAAATGGACCTTATTGTATATTTCTGCTGAGCAAATGTGCGCATTGAAGACAGTGGAGGCCTCCGACACTCAGCAAATGAGTCCATGGAGCCTCAGAAATCAATTCAGACTGAAGAGGAAAGCAAATTCAAAGCCCAGAGTAACTTCTCAGAGCAGAATTCGTAGATAAGGCTCAATTGAACGCCTACGATTAAGCGTCGAAGGTGGCCACTGCCTTCATCACTTTTTTTCCAGAGTCGAAGCATGATCAAATCGAACCCAGATAACTTCAGATGAACCATAGCCCCTGGAAGTGCAGTAGTATCAAGAGGAATACTGTACTATTTCGACCAAGTGTTCAGTGTGTTATATCTGTGTCCGGAAAGAAAAGGAAACGGCCGGAAAGCTGGAGAGCCGGAAAGGCCAGAAGGACGGAAGGCCGGACAAAGTGTCGGGGGGCCGGACGAAGGACCGGATGTAAAGCGATACCACAAGAGTATAAGGGTACACCAATTAACTTGGCTCCAAAGGTCAGATAGAGAATAGGGCAGAGGTTGGACAATGGAGCAATGCGGAGGCAAAGCACATGAATTATCAACTGAGGTTACATCTGAAGTAAGTACATATTTATACTAAGTACGAAGATAGCCCGGATGCATTCAGAGAAGAAGTAAAGACAATAAGGATAAGTGAAGACAATAAAGACAATAAGGAATACATGTGGGGCATAAGTCATATGGTCAAAGAAGGGGAAACACTCAGTAAATCTTCATTGCGTAAAAACCCCGAGGGCGTGCGTCAACGACCAAGGCCGGATGCAACAGCAAGTGAGACGGACGCGAGCCGGAGTTTGGATGATGCATCCGGAAGGTAGGGGAGTTGGATCCGAGGATCCGGACGGAGCCGGACGGAGTAGGAGTTGCATGGTCATAACAGTATCCCCCTCTTAGGGTTCCTTGCCCCCAAGGAACAGAGGAACCGAAAGGAATACGGACCGGAATGAATGAATGACTGAAAGAATGACTCAATGACGTGTGAGAATGGAAACGTACATGGCAGCACGTGACGGTGAGAATGTTGCTATGGGAATAACAATTTTTTCTCTTCCCTTCACCATGTCGTCCGCCCCCAACCGTGACAGCACTCCACCGCCACCACCGACCGGGGGTAAAGGGAAGAATCGAGAGACGACGCCGGACAGGGGGCGCCCGAGAGGAGGAGGAACGGAAGGAGGAGGAAGAGCGCAAAAGAGGCGCTGCTGCAGAATTGAGGGAGGCGGAGTTGGCAGCGATGTTGCCCCAGGAAAGGAAAGGATGGGAGGAAGCGGAAGAGAAAAACCGGAGGTACGCAGCCCGTCTCCAGGAGTACGAGGAGGAAATGGCGGCCGAAGAACGAGCTGCGGCGGAACTGCGCGCAAACGCCCATGGCCTACGCTTCCGTGTCCTGGATGGCACGGCCACCGACTACGACTTCACAGAGCTCGCGGATATACTCCGTCGGGCGGAATCTCCGGACGCGAAGGATGTCCCGGATGAGCGGATCGGACCGGACAACATGAGCACGGAGCCGGAGACGAGCGGGAAGAGGAAGAAGAAGGCAGATGGCGACCGGAAACCGTACAAGAGGGCGAAGGAGGAAGATATCGAGTGGTTTTTGGTGACAGAAGGTAAGTGATGGATTTGCCTGCTTGAAATCCTTTCAGGTCCGAATATTAATTGATTAATAGCATGTGAGAATTGCCACAACCACGGAATCGAGTGCGAGGTCATGCATGACAACAACATTCGCATGTGCCGGGAATGCCGGTGCAAGAAAATCAAGTACCCACTCATGCCGGAGAGTACGGTCCGATGTCCGAAGGTGAAACCGGCGCGCGTGAAGACCACGAAGGGTAAGTCGACCGCGACCCGAGGACGGACGGAGCCGGAGATCCCGGCTTCACATCGGACCTGGATGGACGACATCTGTGAACTGCTGGAGGAAACCCAGCAGCGCGTTTTTCGACTCGAAGCCGCGCGGGAGACGGACCGGAAGTTGTTGAAGATGTGGGCGCGGACCGCGTGGCTCTTCTCATGCGAATATCTCGAGGAGATTGGAGTCTCCCTTGAGGAAACACCACCGGCCTCGGCAGTCAATGACATCCGGAAGTGGATTCGGAGACAGAAGACCACGTCCATCCACGACTCGGAAGACACGGACAACGATGGAGTGGATGGGAAAGGCGATCTAGAGAGTGAAGACGAGCTGGAGGACGAAGAAATGCCACCGGTGGAGGACATTGGACATCCGGAGGAACTGGATGCACAAGGCGGGACGGAGGCAATGGAGGTGGATGGTCCGGTGTACAGACCTGAGCCGGAGCCCACTCGTGTGTCAGCCGAGGTTGGTCCGTTTGTGGAGGTCGCTCCAGGCGAATTCGTCTAACCCGTTCCGCTGGAGCCGAAGGTCAAGGAGGAACAAGGCGCGGTGCTCAGTATGTCGGACGCGGAGTACGAGTGCCACATGCTGGAGCTTTCGGCAAGTCGGACGAAGAAGAAGAAGGAAGCGGCGGAGAAAGTTGAGGAAGCAAAGAAGAAAGCGGCGGCTATCGAAGAGAGCATTCGCCGGCTCCAAGCGGAGCAGAACGCGGTCCTGGAGGACACGAACGCACAGGTGGCCAAGGTGAAGCAGGAGGAGGAAAAGAACCAGATCCCCCTCGTTCCGCTCCCGCTGGGAAGCGAACTCGAGGGATATCAGCTCAGCCAGAATGACGATGACCAGTTCGTCTACGAGATGCTGGATGACGACGAGCCGGTCGCAAGTGGGTCGGGCACGCAGCCGGAGCCGGAGCCGAAAGAGCCGGAGTATTTGCAGGCCGGAGGTGGGGAAAAATGAACGATTGTAAACAAAAACGGACATTTTGTAGAATAATTTCTTGAGTCGGAATAAATTGTTTTCTTGGTCATGAAGCACATAGAGTCGCCGACGAGACGGAGAAAGACCAGAGGGATGTGACTGGAGCCAGAAGCTCAAAGTCGTTCCCATTCAGGTCCGGGTTTGTCCGGATATTGCCCGTGAAACTCTGCCAAGAGTTCCGGAGCGTCCAAGTCGAAGGCCGGAACCCACTGGTACTGTTGTTCGGTCGAAAGACCATCCGAGCTATTCAGCATAGTACCGGAGTGGACAACAACGGTAACATCGGTCGATCTTGGAGTTGAGTATTGTTGATAGTTCAAAATGCTCGTCTCTGTCGATAATCTCGACTGGTCCGGGTGGAACTTGTTCGCGTCCGGGGAATGGATTCGGAAAGTGTGGTTCTAGCGCTGAGATGTGAAAAATGGGGTGAATGCGCAAAAGGGCTTTAGGAAGACTGATTCAATAGGACGTGCCAGAGGTTTTCTCAATGACTTCGGATGGTCCGAAGTGCGTCTCGGAGAACTTCTCCGTTGGCCGGGTGGTTGCAATGAACTCTGTCGACACAAAGACATGATCTCCAACCTCAAGGATCGGGTCCGGAAGATGCTTATCCGCAACTTCCTTGTAACGCTCCGTAGCAATAGTAAGTTGCGCACGGAGGTATTCGTGGACGGATTGGAGGTCATAGACGTAGTCCCGGGCTTTGTCAACATCCTTGCCCTGGACCGTAGTCTCGTGGAAGGTGAGTGCCGGATGATAACCCTTGTTAGCGAAGAACGGAGATACACCGGTCGATGCATTCGGAACGTTGTTGAGCGCGAACTCTCCGAGAGGAAGGAGCTCAGCCCAGTTGTCCCGTTGATACGCACAATACATTCAGACATACTGTTCGAGGGTTTGGTTAATGCGTTCCGTCTGTCCATCGGCCTTCGGATGGTGGCCGGATGTAAAATGCATGGTCATATTGAGTAGATCGCCCAATGCATGGAAGAAAGCGGAGACGAATTCCGTGCCACGGTCAGAAGTGACATGGGCCGGGACCCCGTGTTTTGAAAAGACGTGAATAAGGAAGTGCCGGGCGAGTTGTACGGAGGTGATATGGAAATCACAGGGAAAAAGAATAACCTGCTTGGATGCATGATCAACGATGACACAAATGCAGTTAAACTCGCCAGAGAAAGGAAGGTTTTCGATAAAGTCAATGGAAATGGAATGCCAAGGACGGAGGAGGCCGTACGGCTTGTGCCGAGGGGCCTTGTTGTGCTCGCAGTGAGTGCCGGATTTGCAGTAGTCTCGGACGAAATTCTGCATCTCCAGCCAGGCATAGTCACGCCGGACGAGAGCCAGTGTACAATTCTGTCTGAAATGGCCGGAGAGTATGTGATCATGCTTGTTTCATAAAACACGTACATGGAGAATGTCCAGAGAGTTGCCGGAAACCTGCGGGATGTAGATCCGGTTGTTGAGAAGGAAAAGTCCAGTCGGATCTGTGGTCCAGCGCGAGCCGGAATCATCGGACGCCACAGATGCGAGTCCGGACGTAGCGGCTGGGTCGTCCGGATAGTGGGAAATGATGTCGCAGTGAAGCTGATCAACATCCATGACAACGGAGGCTCGGAGACAAACGTCTTCAAAGTAAGTAGCGTTAAGCGATGCGGATAATTCATCAGACGTGAAAATGGGCTGGAAGTTCTGAGAATTGATCTGGCTGAAGGCCGTATCCCCCTCTTTCGGATAGACGTCCCATCGTCTAGTCAAAGCATCGGGTTTACCTCCTGAGTTTGCGCGGTCGGAACCGGATCACCATATTGAAATGGCAAAGGTATTTGGACCAGCGTACTTGCTGATGGGTAAGGGTTTTCGTCGTAGCGACATATTTGAGGTTCTTGTGGTCCGTGACAACATCGACAACCAAAGGAGCCCCCTCGAGATAATGATGCCAATGAGTAAAGCAATCAAAAATAGCAAGGAGTTCCTTATCGTGAGTGTCGTAGTTGAGCTCCGGAGCCGCAAGTGTCCGGCTCCGGAAGGCGACAGGGTGAAGTTCCCGGTGATGGAGAAGATGCCCACGATAGCGTAGTCGGATGCGTCCGTTTTGACCGTGATCTGACGGCCGGGAATCCAATGGTGGAGGACCGGAGCATCCATCAACGCGCACTTGAGAGCGTCAAAAGCCGTTTAACAAGTGACCAACCAGTCCCACTTGATAGCGGTACGGGTAAGCCGGGTGAGTGGAATGGTAATGCCGGAATAGCCGTAGATAAAACACCAGTAGAAGTTACAAAACCTGAGGAAGGACTGGATGTCCTTAACTTTCCGAGGGACGGGCCAATCTGTGATGGCGGAGATCTTGTCCGAAGCCATCCGGAAGCCCTCCGGAGAAAGAACATAGCCTAGATATTCGCAAGTAGTGACACTGAACTCGCATTCAGGAAGTTTGCAATACAAACCGGCTTCCCGGAGGCGCCGGAGCACCTCCCGGATGTGAGCGGTATGGTCGGACGGATTGTCGGAGTACACCAAGATGTCATCGAGGTATACCACGACATAGACGTCCAACAGATCCGTGAGCAGCGTATTGAGGAAACGCTGAAAGGCGGCTAGAGCATTGGACAACCCTTCCGGAACAACCCGGAAGTTGTAGGAGCCGTAGCATGAGTGAATTGCGGTTTTGTACTCGTCGCCTGGGGCGACCTGGAGTAAATGGTAAGCATGCCGGAGGTCGAGCTTGGTATAGATACATGCCTTTCCCGGAGCATCGAGGAGATCCGAGATCAGAGGAAGCGGATAACGATCCTTCTTCGTGATACGGTTCAATCCACAGTAGTCAACACAAAGCCGGAGACTTCTGTCCTTCTTCTTAGCGAAGAGGATAGGAGCACCATGGGAGGAACGAGACGGATAGATGAAGTCTGCCTTGGTGTTCTGATCGAGGAACTCCCGGAGCGCCAAAGGTTCAGCCGGAGAAAGGGAATAGATGGGACTGACCGGAGGTTCTGCGTCGTCGACGGTCTCGATCTTCAGATCGAACTCGCGGTGAGGCGGAAGATTATAAGCCTCCAATTCCGAAAAGACATTGGCAAAGTTGTGGTATTCGGCCGGAATGCCGGACAAGCTAGCGAAGTCCGGCTCGGCCAAACATTTAAAACCTAGACTTTCGTCAGTCGGCGGAGCACGCAGAGTATTCTGGATGGTGCTTTTATCCCGAATGATAGCGCGGAAAGCACCAGCATTGACCATAGACACAAGCAGGGCAGTAGTGAACGGACAAGGCACGGGGGCCTCGGGTGGCGCCGGAAATGGTGCTGGAGGAATCTCCATGGAAGGAGCAGGTCCGCGGGTGGCGCCTGGGTGGCGCCGGAAACAGTGCTGGAGGAATCTCCATGGGAGGAGCAGGTCCGGGTGAAGACGTCAGTGGTATAGACGGAATGAGAGCCGGGGTTGTCGGATGCTCTGTATCCTCCGTAACCGGAGGGACCGCAACAAAGGCCAGAGTGATCTCCGGGTGTGTCGACATAGTAGACTTGTCGTAAACAGGGCTGAACTTTAGTGAGGCATTGCGCCAGTCAATCAACGGATTCTAGTGGCATAGCCAATTTAGGCCAAGAACCAAGTCGCAGGCGGAGTCCAGACGGGTGACGTAAAATTCCATAGAATGGACATTGCCGGAAGGAAACCAGGGCAATAAATGCAGTTGCCGGTTTATGATAGATGAGGAGCCGTCAAGATACCGGAGCTTAACCGGAGGGACCGCGTACAGAGAATACCCATTAGATTTGCAAACTCGAGTAGACACAAAACAGTGCGAAGAGCCGGAGTCGATGAGCACCCGTAAGCGGGAGTTGAATCCCGTGGCAACTTGTTGTACAAAAGACAGACGCAGGGTTAGGCACACATCCAGAGTAGGAAACCCGGACAGAATGCCGGAAGGAGAGATAAAGTCCGCGGAGAGTAAAGATATATCAAGATTGACATAAAAGGCATTAGGAGAGAGAGTGGACGTGTTGAGCGTAACCTCCGGAAGCACCGCGGAGTCAACACAGCTCAGACCAGGTGCAGAGGGTTCCGAGCCGCTGTCTAATTTTTTGACTCAGGGGTAGAAGAGGCATCAGCAGCAGGCGCAGTCGGATTAGAAACATTTCCACCCTTGCCTTGAGCATTGCCCGGACACTTCCGGCAGTCGGCCGTCTTGTGGCCTTGACCGCTGCAGAACATGCAGAGGTTGTTCTTCATGCGCTGCTCACGCTCCTCGGGCTTGAGCTTACCGGAGGAGTCGAGCTTGGCCACGTACGGTTTGGGAGTCTTCGATGACCCGGAGGCCTGACCCGCATTGCCGGATGTAGCCGGAGGAGTAGTCGACAGCGGATTGGTCTTGGCCAGAGGGTTAGAATTACCTCGGCCCTTTCCTTTTGGAATTCCCACCACCACCACCACCACCACCCTGACCCCCGGCTGGAGGAGAGCCGGAGGCGTCTCCGGACGACTTGCCGGAGGGTGGCAGATTATTGGAAGCGCGCTCCGCAGCTTTCTCGGCCTGTCAACAATGGTAGCGCTGGTCGATCTGCGAGGCGTAAGCCTTGGGTCCGCCAAGATTAGCCGGAATCTGGTTTTGCGCGATGGTGTCCTTGATGCGACTGGGGAGACCCCTGTAATACGCCCGGAAGAGGGCAGCCTTGTTGTATCCCGTCATAACCGCATGAGTGTCAAACTCGAGCTGGTAAGTAGGCAGCTGATCACCCGGCTTCATGGAAAGCGTCTCCAAAGCGATCCGGGAGTCCCCGAAGGGGTCGTGTGGACCGAAATTAGTCGCGAGCTCCTGCACAAACAGCCCCCAGTTCGCATCCCAATGTGGGATGGGTGCCGTACCACCCTGATAGATATTTGGCAGGAACCACTGTTGAGCGGTGCCCCGAAGATACGACCGGACGTAGAAAATCTTATCTTTGTTGCCCGGAAAGTCTTGTGGGCGCTCCGCGATGTGCAGATAAATCTGTGACATGAATGTGGTGAATTTTGGCGGGTCCGAACCATCAAAGGTGTCCGGAGCCTTAGAAGCAGTACGAGTGGAGCGAGGAGGAGTGACAGAGTTCTGTGCGAGGAGAGCCATTGCCTGTGCCATTTGTTGCACAGCAAAATCGAGCTGCAGGTTGTTTGGAGCGGGAATGTGAATTGTCGGACCCGGAGGTCCGGGGGGACCGGGAGGACCTGGAGGACCTGGAGGCAGCGCCGGACCAAATGGTCCGCCACCACCACCACCGCCACCTCCACCACCACCAGGTCCAGGATTAGGTGCGGGCACGCCGGAACCCGATGGTTGAAACAGAGGAATCAGAACAGGCAGAGGATTTCCGCCCGAAGGCGGGCCTCCACCTCCTCCACCTCCGCCGCCTCGACTGCCGTTGCCACCAGGAGAGCCAGAAGGTCCAGGAGGACCGGAAGAGCCCGCAGGCGGGGGCGGAGTAGAGCCAGAAGGAAGATTGGTGGGTGGTTGAGCAGCAGGGCCGGGAGTTTGTCCTCCACTAGCTTTACCTTTACCTTTGTCGATCAGACCCGGAGTGGTTGGGGGAGCAGTGTGCGGTTGCGAGCCGATCAAAGTAGGTGATGGTGTGACAAACATAGTCTGCCCGGTATAAACCGGAGTGACTGGAGCGGTCGTTTCCAATGGGTCGACATCTTCCGGTACTTCCACAATGGTAGCAGTGTGGACCGAATGATGAAACATGCAACGATCTGGGGTAGGAGAAGATATGCCAGTACCGGAGCCACGATCATACTCATTGAAATCCATCACCTCAGGGTAAACCGATCCGGGGTATTGGGAACTGACTGGAGATTGGCTGAACTGCCGGAGGGCAGCTCCACGGTTTTCTGGGTTGAGAAGCGGTCTTGACCACATGGCTGGAGCATGCAGCCAAAGAGGACGCGAATCCGGTTGAAAATACGGTTGGGACCGTTGAACCCGAGGGTCAATAGGTGGTGAGAGCATGGAGGGCTGAAAACCAGAAGTAGATTCTATGGGCTGCTGCCCGGAGCCTTAATCGGAATGATGGTGCTGAACTGGCGCGATCAACGACGATCTTGGCCTACATCCGGAGTGGGAACGAGGTGAGCGTAAGACATGGGAAGAAGCCAAATTAATTTGAGTTGAGAATACTGTTATATCCGTGTCCGGAAAGAAAAGGAAACGGCCGGAAAGCTGGAGAGCCGGAAAGGCCAGAAGGACGGAAGGCCGGACAAAGTGTCGGGGGGCCGGACGAAGGACTGGATGTAAAGTGATACCACAAGAGTATAAGGGTACACCAATTAACTTGGCTCCAAAGGTCGGATAGAGAATAGGGCAGAGGTCAGATGATGGAGCAATGTGGAGGCAAAGCACATGAATTATCAACTGAGGTTACATCTGAAGTAAGTACATATTTATACTAAGTACGGAGATAGTCCAGATGCATTCAGAGAAGAGGTAAAGACAATAAGGATAAGCGAAGACAATAAAGACAATAAGAAATACATGTGGGGCATAAGTCATATGGTCAAAGAAGGGGAAACACTCAGTAAATCTTCATTGCGTAAAAACCCCGAGGGCGTGCGTCAACGACCAAGGCCGGACGCAACAGCGAGTGAGACAGATGCGAGCCGGAGTTTGCATGACACGTCCGGAAGGTAGGGGAGTTGGATTTGAGGATCCGGACGGAGCCGGACGGAGTAGGAGTTGCATGGTCGTAACACAGTGACACGTGACACTCAGATTTCTTTTGATGTGTGCAAAAATCACCTTAATTCAAAAGAAAATTTATCGGGCATCCCAGACATCGAAAATTCCGAAATTGATGAACACTTGGTTGAAATAGCACAGCAATTTGAAGCAAAGGCAGAGAGGTGCCAAAAAAGCTCAGCAGGAGGCGACAACACAGCCGGAGTTGAATATCAGCAAGACAAGCATATTCAGCAAGTGATGGCCAAACATAGAAGGGAGCAGCAGCAGGAGGCCCATAGAAGTGAATAGCCTGAAAGGCTGCACCCAAGCAAAATCAAAGGCTCAGAGGGGGGAGGAGGTGGCAGCACAGTGACGAGGAAGCTGCTGAAAACTGAAATTTGGCGGAAGAAAGCACGCTTCCTATGGGACCTTCAAACACGGAGAGCCACAGGACTAAAGAGGCAACCTGGCACCACCAGGAAATATTAGGAAATAATGGTGGTTACGGCGGAGGCAACGCGCTGGCAAAATTAGAACGAACCTGCCAGTATTTCCCAAAAGGAATTACTTCCCTCATACTTGACTAACCTATGTCGCGGAGGCGGACCTGTTAGGTGAGTTTTACTCCTACAATAAAACCCACCTAACAGGTCCCCTACATAATGAGAAGGTAGGTCCCCTCACTGCATTCATGCCCTTGGTAGGCAGATGTCTGTCTGCCACGGGTAGCCAGAGCGCGACAGACCCAAGGTCGGCAGACTCTGTGGAGGTTGGTCAACCTGGGCCTACATCCAGAGTCCATTTCCTTTACTCAATTATCGTGAACGAAACCTGCCGCAAATACCCGAACAACGTGTGACATCACATCAGGCAAACCGCAAGACACTATGGCCGCTATGCAGGCCTTTGACAGCACTTGACAGCCTTGCCAAGTGCTTCATAGCGCCCATAGCTACCTGCGGTTTTCCTGATGCAAATGCCACGATATTCTGCCTTATTTGCTCCTATCAACTCTTGCTGGCTTCGTTTCTCAGAGGTTCCGAGCCGACATCTTGAGTAGCATAGTAGTGCAGTGGATCCTGTATTGGATCCATTGACTCGTGCCAGCGGGTTGCAGAGCGAAAGGAGAAGACAAGGGCCATTCCCTCTGGAGCCTTGGCATGACAGCGCTAGAGCCCGGCGCAATCACATTAGGTAACAGGCAAGTAACAGGTTTTATGCGAATTACTTATTGCCGTTGTCAAGGCACATTGAAGATCCAAGACCCACACCACACAACACCAACACAACACTAGTAACAATGTAGAGAGAAAGGTAGTCGAGGTCGGCGAGGGCTTGCGAGGTTGGATGAGGAGGTCGGCAGACCCTGCTGACCTCACCGTGCCAGATGGCGCCCAACCGCGGCACACGTTTGTCGGCAGACGCTGTCTCTGCGCATCACGGACCTCGCCAATGGGCGGCCAACCGCGACAGGCCGGGTCTACCCGGGCCCTGAATGCAGTGCCTGGGGGCCAAATCCGCCCAAATCCGCCATGTCGGCGAGGTGGATTGTGTCGCTGCAAGCCGCTTTAAACGGCCAGGAATACGTCGGTGAGTGCTTCTATACTATTGATGTTATGGTGTGCGTGTGCTGCATGGCGGGCAAGGTTGAGCGACGACCATTCTGGGAAGGGCGCGGGAGGGTGGAGGGAGCACAGCCACACGATACGGAGCGAGCGGGCAGGTGCGCATGCAGGATCATCCGGAAGCGGCAACGGCTCTGGGTGATATATCACGGTTGCCTCTGGGGGAGAGTCCGAAGCATCTCTCCCGAGAGCCCGACGATGTATCAATTCCCCACTATGGCCTGGCGGCGGGGCGAGTAGGGGTGGGTGAACTCCGAGTTCGGAGTCACTGGTCAGAAATACAGAATATCCCTGAAGTCGTACAAGAGGCATAAGGTCGTGAAGTTTGGGAATTGAGCTGGAAGCTTGGGCAGCTCGGTCCGGGCTCATGCGGAGAATGGATTGGGGATGACATGAACCTCGCGTATGTAGGGTCAGACGGTTGCGCCTGCGAACAGCTTGTCATGTGTGCAAGTAAAGATGATTGACGAGAAGAAGAAGGCACGACTTAGCGTCAGCCAGGTGTGCAAAACAGGCGCTTGACAGGCGCACAGTTATACAAAGTGGATGAGTCTTTATGTAACACGTGTTTATCTGTATAGGTGAGGCTCTTGAGAACTAGATTCACTAGTTCGGGACGAAGTCGAGGAGGACTCCTGATTTTGTTTCGAGTCGTGGCGATTCTGGCTTGATGGACACAGGCGATGAGGCAAGACACAATGAGAAATAACCATGTCAAAATGAGACGGGCCAAGGCGTCGAAAAATAATCCTATCGTGTCTGGAGGCAGTCACGTGCACGACGCATGGATATGGAAACGGCCAAACATACACAAATGGTGTCAAATTTATTACAATTCGAAGTCCGTAATTTAATTGACGAAAGGTCTCTAATCAACGCTATTATTTGATCAGAAAGGCTGCTTACCTCCCGAATATTTTTTATTGAAGTGGAAACAGCCGTCCGTGCCTTGTCGAAGGTTCAGCAACCGGAATTCGGAAATTGGTCAACGTGATATACTCAATAGTCTTCTAAGCTGTTTCTTACATCTGGAAGAGTGCGGAAAGATTGGAAACCGAACACTGTTTGTATAAAACGGAGAATTTGATCCTAGTAGTGGTGACCGGCAAATGAAAGGGAAGTGATGGCCCTTATATAATGGCTCCCATTCCCGGAATTCTGGCAGAATCAGTTGGTCCATCGTGCTGCACGAACAAGCCACATTTTAGATAAACTTTGAGTGAGAAATCATCTCAGATTCATCTTTTACCGGGAATGTCCCGGCCAGAATTTTGAATTTGGCCCTTGATATGTTTATGCATTTTCACGATCATTTATAACACAAGTTCAGGAGAGAAATCGAAAATTCTGTTCGGGACACTCTCTGTAGATTTATCTCACAACTCCGCTGCATTTTATTTCAGAGCAAATGACCCAACATTGAGGGTGCAATGATGGACCAAAGGAATCACGCCAACACCTGTGAAGCACTGCATTTTGACAGGTTCTGGACCCACCTTAGCCCAGGTATGCCGAGGCTTTGCCCTGCTTTGCCCTGCTTTGCCGAGCTGCCAAGCGGCTGTGTCTAGCTTAGCCGAGACACCCTGAGACACCTCGGCAAAGGCTCGGCATACCTGGGCTGATGGGTTCCAGGCTAGGTCCTAGGAACCATCAAAATGCAGTGAAGTGACCCATCAAACACGGCAACCTACGGTTTCCAGTGCTGTTCGATGGTTTAAAAATTTATAGTTACCCAAAGTACTTCCCTGTTCACATACTAGATGATTTGGCTGACTTAAATTGGAGCTATATGGTCTCTGGTGACCTTGGTCGGCGAAACGGGTGATTTGCCAGTAGTTTGACAGCTTTTGGTGGTGGCATCAACATGAACAAACGGACATTTGATCCCCGCCACTTGCCTGTCACCACTAGTAGCTGAAGTGTGTTCTCCGTGATATTTCGGCCGATGTTGCCCGGGGCTATGGGATGATCAGCTGAACTTGGGTTCGCGGGGAGAAAACGAGTTGAGGAGGATGGAAACAGTATGTTCCGGAGTCGGACGTGTCCGAGAAATCCGTGGCGGTGGCCAAGGTCAAGAAATCAAGCGTCGAATCAGTGGCTGTGCTGACTTGTGTTCAGTGAATTACTCCTCAGGCCCTCCATTCTCAATGTTCACCCAGTCAACACATATTTTTCATTCTGGCTGGAATGCATCGCGCGGTTCGCGCCCTCGGAATTTTCGATTTTGCGGAGCTCTTAAGTGCAGAAATCAGCGATGATCCATGGGTTGAAAGCACGCCGGACCCTTCATTCGGTTGCTCCGAGTCGTGTCTGCCGTTTCTTTAGTGGGCCTGCTCTCAACCTCTGGAGCAGTATCAGTTCGAGCTAACGAATCATATTGCCTGTATTCCCACCTGTCTTTGGTAAGGTTAACCTCTCTGTCCGCGACAGCTCTGGTAACGTTCAGAAGAAAGAAAACAAGGTGACTCGAGTCACTCGACCGCGGCAGCAAGTCGAGTCCCATGCAGCTGGAGGGGGCTTCACAGCACCCCGAAGTATAGCAGAGTATAACCGCCCATGTGTGCGCCGTCCTACCATGACGGATTTCCTTTTATGGCAATTAAACTTGTGCCCTACTGCTTGATTCTGATTGGATTCTGATGTAAGTTGTGTTCAAAAACCCTGTAAAATTCGACTAATTTTGGCACAGTATATCGCCCATATACAAGCTAAAAAAAGGTCACAAGCCGTACTAACACAGGCACAAGATCACAAGGTAAACTATGTCGGAATTTTCGCAACGGGCATACGGAATGCAGTGATTCAGAGGCCCGCAGTCAGGATAGTATTTCATATATATATATATAGGAAGCACCTGGTGGTCGCAGCACGTAAGGAGCCACTTTTATCAGCACGCTAAGATCAGCCTCCACTAGACTGCCCGATATAATATTCCGGGGAGGCCTGTGCAAGAATTATGCACATCGAAGGGGAGGGTGATATTATTGGCCGTATCAGTCAGTGATAGTGCCTGGCATGGTGCCGCATTGGTGCGTCGGATGTATTATCGGATTCGCCTGGATATAATTGCAATGCAAAAATGGCAATTCAAAGCCCCCCGCAAGTGTCAGCACCCAGAGTATTGTAGACTGCCAGGCGGCGAACTGGTAGATTTTTCTTCTTTCGCACAGTGACAAAGAAAGCGCGACACAGGGTGACGTGCCTGCCAAGAATGAATGGAAAGAGTCATAGGAGTAGCGATGCAAGGGGATATCAGCACCTGGCCGCCATCCTTCTTCCCGTCACCTCCCGTCATCTCCGGTGTCTGCGGCCATGCTCAAATGCTACTAGCGCCTCGTCGTCGATATCAGGTTCCGGACTATTCCGGACTATTATTATTCTTCTCCCCTCTGCCACCGTCCCGCTTTCATTCGAGTCGCCGATATCCTGTGTCATGCGTCTGATATTAGTCTTAAAACCGCCCTCTCACCTTTCGTAGGCCGTTCTGGCGACATTCTTCATTTATCGGCTGGGCTTCACACAGTACTGTTTCCCGGGATTTTTTCTCTCAGGTTCGACGCACTTGTACTCCATTTACATCGTCCCACCGGATATTCTGAGCGGCCTCAGCAAGGACCCCGGAGTATACTTTTGGAGGCTAGCCCCCAACTGACCCAAATTGCTCATTTTTTGTCCGGACAGATTTCTAGACTTTGGTCCGCCACGGCTCCACCCGTACGTTAGGACCAAGCATGGAAGGTCAAACGGGACGGGTTGCGTACGTACCATACGTATACGCCGTATTTCTACGGGGATTCACCTAAAACAATTAATGCGGTCAAAAAATGTATTGAAGTGGATCTATGCACCGCCTGGCTGTATCTGACCAGTATGACTGGTGTGGCAGTCATACCAGCCACACGGCCCATAAGGCATCAGATTTTCTTACCTTGCCAGTTTCTCAGCCCACTGCCATTTTGTACTGTTGGTTCGGAGTGGCCCATCTATAATTGCTGTTAGCTCATTTTTCGGCTTTAAAGTCTGCATGAACAACCAGAGCTCCAGGAGTCCAAAACTTGCTAAGACCTCGGCTAAAAATCGACGAAGACTGTCCGTCAGATGGCACAACGCAAAGGCACCATATCGTGCAAGGGGGAATCAATTTTCAAAAATCATATATCCACTCCGAAAGTTTTCTAAGCCAAATTTCAGACCCCCCCCCCCCCCCCCCCCCCTCCCCCCCTATATCGGGAAGGAGTTTCCCACGGTTAGCAGCGGACCGGTGCTCCGAGTCATGTGCCCATGCATCGCCACCTGATGCCCACTTCTCGCAGCACAAAATATATTCTTCACAAAACTTCGGGGAGCCTCGGATATGATTCAAATTTGTTTCTGAACACATTTGAACTGTTTGAAAAGTATGTCAAAAAGTTTTTTTAAGCCTCTCCGGGACCCCCCCCCCCCCACCCTATATACAAAAATTTATTCTTGATTCCCCCTTGATATCGTGGGCAAAATAACCCAAGACTGTCCCGGATGCCAGGAGCGGTGTGCGGCAAATATATAGGGATCACGAATTGAGCCATAGCACCATAGAGGTTCGAGGAGGTTAAAGAGTTAGGTGCCATCGGCGCATCGGCTGCGCGAACATCCGTGCGCCATCACGTGTTTCGGCTCGATGGTTGATTTTGATGGGAAACTTCTCTCTTTCCCACCACCATTGTCTCGCTCGACGCTCTCCTCTGACTTTTCTATGATCTCTGCTCCCTACGGCGGTTCAGTAATAGTCTCTCAAGATGTTCTCGACTGAGTTTGTGGCCTCATATTACTTCACGGCATCAAAACCAATGCTTTTTGTCGTGGTCTGCACTTCGCAATAGCAACTGTCTGATTCGTTCTTGGTGCCTTCAAGCCTCAAGTCTTCAAGCTCCAAGCCCTCCAGCCTTCAGGCCTCAAGAGCCCTCAAGCCTTCAAGTCTCAAGGGCCCTCAAGCCTCCGACCTTCAAGCTTCGAGCAACAAGTTCTTCAGAACACCTTATACCAGACACGGGAATCCCGAAGAAGCAATGACTCGGATGATGTTGACTCCGAGGATGACGGGCAGTGGGAAGGTGGTGGAGATTTTCGAAGTGTACACGGCTGTGCGGTGAACTGAGGTAAGTCTTCTTTCACTCGCCCCCCCTTTCGCACTTCGCTTTCCATGTGCTGCCCACCCTTTCCCCCCCTGCGCTCCTCCTGCTTATGACCTTGCTCACACTCCACATCCAGACGGGACCTTACTCCGGCTCATCACGCAGTTGAAAGACCGCGTGCAACGCTTTAGACCGGGGATTTCGAGGCGATAGCAACAGAACGGTTTGCACGCATAGCGTCGCTGTCCATCTAGGACAGTACGCATTGGGCGGCCCGGAGTCGAGGAGACGGCGCAAGACTTCGGTGGGCCGTGGGAGCTGTTTCATGTAACATACTATCTCGAATATACCTTGCCTTGCACTCTATTACATCCCCAATGATTTGAATCCCTGAGTATCTGCGACCACAAATGAGATTCTGATGAGCTTTTGGCGCCAGAATTAATTCTGGCCTCGCGAGGGTCATTAGGCTGCCAGATGCGATTCTGGCGGCATGGTGCACTTGGTTGATCTGGTGCCAGATCAGCCAGATGCGTTCTGTTTTGCTGATGCTGATAGCCTTCCGCAATAACCTTAGCCGGGCCTTGACGAACATAAGGGTCTGAATGGTTTCAGCTTTCAAACTTGCACGACGAAGCCCGATGGTATCACGACCGCCAGAGAAAATCCGCTCGAATGCAACGGCCGAGCCTAGGGAGACCCGTTAGTGACAAGTATTGTGGATTAAATGAAGGAAACATACCTAGGCTCGTGACCAACCACTTCTTCACGTGGCTGCGCTAATCACGTTGCGAAGCCGCTGGGATCTTTGGTCGCCGTTTTGGCTGATCCCGCCCAACGAGGTTTTGGACTTGGATTTTTCAACCTCCTGCACCTTCAAAAAAGTGTCAAAAGTTATACTGTACTATTTCGATCAATTCAGCGGTCACGCGTCATGCACCCCCTGTGCCGCGATGAATTCTGGTCTCGGTCACGTGTCACGACGCCCAGTGCCAGATGTAAAATGCATTACATAGAGGCTAGATCTCCTTTGAAGGTGCAAAAAAGGTGGAATTTTCAAAAAATTTCGTCTTGAATGCCACATTTTTGGAGGTGTCACGCCAAAATTTGCTGGTTGCCAAAGTGCCGAAATGGTATTTTGGGTCACAGGTCACAACCCGTGCCGAATTGATCGAAATAGTACAGTATAGACAAAGTTGCTCATTTTTCAATTCCAAGCTAAATGAGACCAACTTCTTTTGGAATTTAACGAAAAATAAGTAGTGCTCATTCGATTCAGGATCAAAAATGGAGCAACTTTCTCTATACAACTTCAGTCTTTTGACTCTTCGTCCTGAAGGTACGGGCGGCCAGTGGGGGACTAAAAATCCCAAGTCCGAAACCTCATTTGACGGCATCAGCCAAAATCACGACCAAATGTTCCAGCCGTTACGCAGCACTGATCGTTTTTGCCCTTGTGATCAGTGCGTGGGAAACGAACTGGTTGCGAGTCTAAAACATACCAGGAATGCGGACGATATTGTGGACGAGACGGTATAGATGAGGGAACTGGCGACGTCGACTGTACCGCCATTGAAGGGGATCCACTCTATCGAACGGCTCGGGGACGCTGGTTATACGGAAATACTCGGCGAGTTCATCGGAGGTCGATGTGCCTCCGCCGCGTTTTGTATAACGGTTGGTGGAGTTGAATTTCTGGGGGGAACCCCCATCGGGGGCCGGCGGCGTGGGGGATGATAGGATGGCTGCTCGAGGAGCGTAATGGATGTCGTGGTGGGTTTGCGAATCGAGTTTCGAGTATTCAAGGTGGCTGAGTAACACGTCGTCGTCGGCATAGTCTTCTCGCAGGGAGTCGTACGAGATCCTGGGATCCAAAACTGTAATTTTCTCTCAGCAATCCGGCCCTCATCATATAGAAAAGATAAACAAACGTGTAGCCCAATTATAGTAGCGCATCAGTTGCCAAGACCAGAAACCATCGACTGCAAACATAGCTATGCAGCATCTGAGGAGTTGAAGACTATCCTGTCTTGACGTCCAAAATCAGCATGAGCAGGGCATTGATGTTCCCGGGGGCAGCTTCCGCGGGATCGCGCACTCGCAGCATAGATATAAAAGGAAAAAAAATATGGCCGTATCATTGTCGGGATTCACAGTCCATGACAAATACTTGAGGCAAACCCGCCAGAGCAAGACTACGAGGAGGAGATTATAGCCATATGGTTCCCAGATTTGGGTTCCACGAGAAATAATTGACGCAGAGCATAGGTATGAACCCGCTTTTGTCCGCACAGGACCTAGCCGAGGCTTCCAAAACGGGCAAATTTCCGTTCCCAGGAGCCAAAAAATGCCGAAATTTCTCCAGTCTGCCCATCATGCCCTTTTATGGCTAAATAAGCATGATTTGAACGTCATTTTTCAGTAAACGGAAATTTCTGGCCGGAATTTACCCAATTACTCACCCAAACCTCGAGTTGATCCGGAAACCGGACATAGGCTGTCTGGCCTCAACACCCCATTTTCCTCCGGTCAAAACCTAGCTTTCAGAGCCAAAACTCGAATTTTTATCCAGTACGGGGGCTAGGCTCCAAAGGGATATTCTGGGGTCCTACTGCACTCGAAGAGATAACGGCAATAACGGCATGGCTGTCAGTGCTCATATGGCTGGCATCTTCTAGAATCTGAAATATTTAAAGGAAACTGTGCTCACGTTCTTCCCTCCCCCTTCTCACCTGTCCTCCCCGGAAGAATATCCGCAAACAAATGGAATACGCTCTGCACTACGCAACTGCTCTGGCTGCCGTCGTCTTGGCGCTATATTCGGCCTTCCGTCGTCGCAGTATCATCCGCGACATTCAAGGGCCTCCATCTCCGTCGTGGATATTTGGTAACTTTTCTATGATATTGCCGTTCTCCCATATGAACAACAATAACCCAATAGGACACATGCGGCAATTGGTGCTTTCTTCGCCGTACGGGGTCCATGAATTCAACTGGCTGAATTCATACGGGTCTGTCTACGCTTTGAAGGGCTGTTTCGGCGTGAGTGTAAAGCCAAGATTTTTTGCTCATGAATTGACCGTATGTATCGCAGCAAGATCGCCTGATGGTGTCTGATCCACTTGCGTTGCAGTACATTTTAAACAGCCCCAATTTCTATCGCGCACCAGTACAGGACAACATTGCACGTCTAGTTTTTGGCAAAGGGAGTGTTATAGCCGCGGGGGGTACAGTTACCTCCCATTGGTCTCGTCTAGTCTGTCGTGTTGACAATAATGTTTTGACTCAGAAAGCGAACACCGTCGCCTTCGTTCTGCTCTGAACGTAGGATTTACCGCTGCAGCCGTGCGCAGTTACCACTCAGTGTTTAAAAAGGTGGCGGTGACCGTGAGATATGCGGTACTGCATTTTTCCTTGGTTTGACATTTGTCTTTTCAGATTTCGGCCCGGTTGGAAGACTTGCCTACTACAGCCATCGATGTATGTGCAGTCTTAAGCCCGCAGACTCTGAACGCAATTAGTGAAGGTCAGTAAAGCAATGTAATCAGAACACGTACTTATGTCCTAATGACGCCGCAGCCATTCTGGGACATCCCACCCAGGACTTAGGGGAAGATTTCGTGGCGAATAATATCGAGATAGTGTGAGTGATAATTGTATCAACAGAACTTGGGAGGCAAATTAAGGGCTCGGCAGCACGCTTACGGCGAGTCAATCCGAGACCCATATACTGGCGGACGCGATAGGATCTCGTCTACCGCCTTGGCTTTGGCGCGCGGCGATATATCTCCCCACGGCAGCGGCTGCTGTTGCGCGCAAAGGAAGATCCCTTGCCAAGCAAGTTGGGGGTCGAATCGTCCAGGAGAAGATAGATGCCGCTAAACAGGGGCTGGAATTTAGCAACGATCTATTCAGTCGTCTAGGTAAATATGGCCCATCGCTGCGGATGCTGCAGAATCTGAGTGACACCGGATTTTGGTAGTGCAACACGATCCCTCTGACCAGACGAAGACGTCACTAAGTGTGGATGACATTGTTGCCCAGACAGCAGTTATTCTGATTGCTGGCCAAGAAACGACGGCAAGAATTTCGTTGACGAACCACCTATCTTTCAGCCTGACCTTTTTGGTATTCACAGGCTAATGCTCTTGCATTCGGCCTACTGGAACTGGCGAGGCACCCTGATTTTCAGGAAAAACTCCGCGAGGAGATTTACTCCAGTGCTGCGAACAATGCCTCAAATCTGGTGTACGAAAACATGCCGCTACTCAATGCATTCGTCAAAGTGGGTAGTGGTTATGCCCGGAGTCATTATACAAAACTGGCTTCATCCAGGAGATGCTCCGCCTATATCCGGCCGTACCAGTGTCCGAGCGCATTGTGCTGGAAGATACAGCTATTCCTCTAGGGGACAGTATTGCCACCTCGAAGGGAGAGCGCTTAAACCACATCCCCGTTCGGAAGGGTGAACTCCTAACCATGGGCATTGGATCGTACCAAAGGTTTGGTCGTTCCGGTCCACTTAGTTCATCTATTTATCCATATAACAGACTTGCCTCACGGTGGGGCGCGAACCCGCATGAATTCAATCCTTCTCGCTGGTTGAACGGCGAGACATATCAGAGAGATGCTGTTGGTCCGTATGCAAATCTGTCTCTCAATCGCTGCATTATGTGGTTTCCTTTGCTAACAGAGCCCGTAGCCTGACTTTCTCCGGCGGACCACGCATATGTCTCGGGTAAGGCGCGAGCCGGAAGCATTTCACAATCGCAGGGCTAATTTTACTATCACAGATGGCGTTTTGCGTAAGTATCCCTCTTAAGTGTTGCGTCCCGGTGCGATTTACTGCCGGACAAAAGCATATTGGAAATGCAAGTCATCGTTTGCGAGCTGGTTGGTAAGTTCTCTTTCGCAGAGCCGGATACTGAACCAGCCCAACCGCGGTTGATGACGGTCCTTCTGCCGATCGTTTCCAGCGGAGAAAGAGCGCTTCCGCTCCGCGTTACGCGTCTCCTGTAAACAATTCGGATCGAAATGTTACCTTGAATCGAGGGAATATGCGAGTCAGATCTCTATGCTTGACTTGGACGTCGTCGTTCGGAATACATTAGAGGAAGTGCAGCGAGAGTTAAACTCTTCGCCAAAGGTTTTTTATTACAATTCCTCTTAGCGCAGCGCCCCAGCGTCAGCTTGAATTCAGGGGGATGTTGATTATCGAGCACTTCGTCTATTTATGACATGTATGAGTCCTTTGCCCCCGTGTGGTGTGCATCTATGCCTCTGATTGACTTTCATATCTAATTACTGGATTTTTTCGCTCAAATCGACATAGGGTGTGACGCGTGACCCGTTTGGCCTATTCGACATTTCAATCGGCGCCCAAACTGAGCGTGATGGGCATAAAAATTTCGACATCCAGCAGAAACGACACTACTTCATTAACCAAGAGTCCTAGTACATCACTTAAATATTTGGATTGATTTCATCTGACCTTCCATATTTCTTCCTTTCTTGTCCTCTGGCCTTGATTACGGTGAGAAAACGATCGTTTGGCGGTTAAAGACACCAGGTAGATTCAAAATCAGAGGATTTTTCCAATTCTGGTCTTTTGAAAACACTGAAAGACACAGAAATTTATTTTTGAATCTATAGTGATTTTACCGCGATTTTCGGAGAGCGAAAAAAGTAACTTGTGGGAGCTAACTTTAACTTTGATGGCCCCTTTGGTTTGGTATGGGCGATATACTGTGTCAAAAGTATTTAGTACAACTTCGGAAAAAATCACTTCTTTTTGTGGGACAACTTCAGAATCAGCACAAAAAAGAAGACAACTCAGAATGAAGCACACCTTGTAGATTAGGACAAGTTTAAATTTCACAACTTCAGGAAACACAACTATTTTGCACGGAGGTGCAACTCGGGCACATTGTGATGTACAACTCGCAATCTGATGGATGCAACCAGCAACTTCTCAAAAAACAACTTCATTCTCTAGCAACTTGGATGGCAGGACAACTGCATCTTATTTTGCTGCATGTCAAATATTGTACAACTTTCCAAGTATACATGCCAAATGAGTACAAGTTTCTGAGCAACAACCTTTGGTTTAGATACTTCTTCTGGGGGACAAGTTTTATTGAGCAGGGTGCAACTTCCAAAAGCTGTGGATACAACTCCCCAGCCATCAAATACAACTTCACTCAGTCAAGGAACAACTTGCCAGATACAAAATACAACTTAAGAGAGGCAGGTTGACGGTTAGGGTTAGGGTTACCGATCAGTGGCGGTAAGAGTCGAACACCTCACGTGATTTGAAACATGTTGGTTGATCACTCCCTCTTCCTACATCCTTGTCGCTTACTCGTCTGCTCCCTCTGGCCTCTCATGCCTGAAGCTCGTGAAAGCAAAGATCATTCTTTATTGCAGATGCTGCTGTGACTTGGCACAGCTGCGGGGGCCGTTTCTTTGAAAGAGGATACCTCACACATATTGGGGGCCCAGTACTTATAGTTTTCGATACCACCCTCCACATTAGGAAAACAGGAGAATGATAGAGCAATGCAACTGGGAATTAAAGTGTAGTCTTTTATCCCCAGTTCTTTCCTCTTAAGGATGTCAAACTTTACCCACCGCACGCTGTGGAGGAGGTGTGGCATTGAACCTGTTATTGATCCTGTAGAATTGTCTTCATAGGTTAACTGGAAGTGATTTGGTGCTTCTTCCTCCCTCTCTGTGATCAATTCCATCACCATCTGCATTCTCTCGCACGAGTTACTTAGAATAAGATCGCTTAGAGCTGATGGCGCTGTCGGAGTTTGAATGTTCGGCTCTCACGATCAATTCAAGTTGCAGTTTTGAAAGTTGCATCAAGACAAAAGTTGTGATTGTCTGAGGCAAAGTTGTGTCTCCTCATGATTGAAGTTGTCTCACATCAAGTTGTAGTTGTCTCCAGGTAAAGGTAAGTTGTGTTTACACTTGGCAAAGTTGTCTATGACCAAGTTGTTGGCAGGTTGAGGTTGCACCGGCACTGCAGATAGTTGTCATTTTGAATCCCAAAGTTGCCCCTGGTGTGTTCAACAGTTGTACCAGTTTCCCAGTTGACCTACGTAAAGTTCCACTTCTGCAAAGTTGGGTTAAGGTTGAGTTGTGCCTAAAAGCAAGTTGTCACAGGTGAAGATGTATCATGAGAAAGTTGAAGTAGTGTCTATGAAAGTTGCGCCAAGATGAACGTGCCACCCACAAAGTTGTGGTTGTCCACATCAAAGTTGTGGACCAAAAAGGTTGTGCTCCAGTAACATGTGAGTTGTACCTGATTTTTAGTTGAAAAACATGCAAGTTGTCCAAATACTTTTGACACAGTATGTCTCCCATAGTTTGGCGGGCTGAACTTTACTGAACTTTACGGTACTTTTCCCATGCGTAGTGAAATTAACTTATTGATAGGTAAATTGTACGGTTCAGAAAACAAGGAGGCGGGGTTTTTTTGGAGAGAGTCTGGTGCATCCACCAGGCTCTTATCACCTCATGAGGCAAGGTATGCCCTTACTCATTCACATTGTTTGTTTCCGGCCTTCCGCACCAACTCACCGCCGTCGAAACTTCAGACTATGAACTTAGGTGTCACTTCATGAGCTGCAAGGATATTATGACGATGTTTTCAATTATTTAATACTTGGAAACTCCCAGTTTTCTTGGTACCGTTTTAGGTTCCAGGTCTACTTTCCGTAAAGGCATTACATTTTCTTGCAACCAAATCATGGATCACTTGATGTCACTGTCACAAAACAGATCATGAGGCCGCGGGTTCAACCATTCTGCTGTCTAGATCTCTGTCTATCGGTTTCAAATGCCAATACCCCTCGGCAAGCAGTCTCCCTCTAGATTCCTGCAGGATCCACTCCTCATGCTTTGCACAATAGACTACGGTAGCATTTCGACCGTAGGTTAAGCGGGTGTGACCGGTGACTGGTTAGGTTCAACTTTCATGTGATTCAACCACGTCCGGGACCTGTGACCTCAATTCTGTTGGTTCAATTGTTGGCATGTGTGCTAGGCACACTTGGACCGCAATTATTTGAGACAGAAGTTCTACGGATTTGGATGAATTCCAAAGGCCCTCCGGGCATCCCTGGTACCGGTGAGATCGTCGGATACATCGTCCGTGATCCCGAGGATTGCACAGCGCCACTACATGAAGTGTGTCTATATGTTACTCTCGAACCATCTCCTCGGCTTGAACCCTTCAAAGTTCACTGTTTCCACCTGCCTTCTGACCCACCCCTTTTCCTAAATCAAGAACTCGTACCCATACTTACAACACACCAAAAAATAATCAATCGACATTTGATCCAGAGATGAGCGCCCCCAGATCTCTGAACGTGACGTCCATCGCGTGCATTGCCTGCAGTTTATCCTAAGGCGCCCTTCCCGAAGGCGTCGCAACTGTGAGGAAGGTGTGAGTACAACGCGCGAGGTCGAGGACCTCCAAATTCGCCACGAGAGCATCAAAGTTCTGAATGGTTGCAATTGAGCAAACAAAGCCGTCGATGGAAAGGGCGACGACCGATTTCAACACATCGCCGCAATCCACCACGATTTCCACGTCGGTTCCGTCATGGAACATAGTGTGAAATGCGTTCAGGTGCGGGGCATCAACGAGGCAGAATAGCGAAGAGAACATCTCATTCTGGGACGGAGATAAGTGCAGTTCGTGTAGGGCAGGCAGCAAGGGTGGGTGGTGGATCGCCCAGGGCCCTGTCTGTTCGTCAGCACATGTTAAAGCGCAAGCGTACCGAACTTACCGTATGCGTCGACAACCTGGATGGACAGACGCGCAAGGTTACGTGCGGCGCCCAAAACTCGGTATAAGTCGTCTGCGACTGGTGTGATGGGATCCATGGAGTCGCGAAGCTCACGAGGCAAAGGTCTGAGACCGACGGTGCCACCCGGCACCCCTGGTACCGCTGACACTGAGTTAGACCTGTATCTCTGGTCAGATTCTTGGAATCTTACCAAGTGGGATCGAGAGAAATCTTCAACTTGCCTTGTCTTTGGGTGGTTGCAGGTTGCTTGTGTCGCGCGGCCTCCAGCGGTACTCCTGTTTTTTATTCTTAATTTTCATCAGCAAGGTCACGCGGCCTCCAGTTTGTTCTTTCAATTTTGTCTTTTTCTTTTGAAATCATGGTTGCTAGTTGAGAGTCCCGCGGCTTCCGGCCGCATTCAGGTTTTCTGGTTTCTCAGTTTTGTATTGCAATGCCTCCAGTTGCTCTCTTTTCTGTTCCATCGATTTTGGTCTTCCTTGAAGAGATGGTGGTTGCTTTTTCAGTTTCCTTCCGCATCCCCATTATCAGTTTATTCATCTTGGCGAGGAAATGTCGTGCGGCCTCCGGCAGCCCTCTTCCTTCATCCCTTCAGAAAGTTGGAAGGTTGTTGGTCTCTGGCCACACTCCATTTTTTCCTTTCATTTTACAGCTAATTGCAGTACCTAAGGCGCGGATCAGTTTTGCACAGTTTTTGGTCCCTACAACCAATTCACCTGTATCTCGCTGAGTTTTGCACGGATTGAGATGAGGGATAGCTGGATAATTCGGGGTAATTCATGCGCAATTAGTGATAGAAAAAAAGTTGCAAAAATATTTTTTGGTTGGTGGGCTGGGTTTGGGGGGTCATTTTAGAGGTCAATTCAATCTACCGGCATCTAGGAATGTTTAAATGACCTAGATTTTTGTAAGGGAAGACTTCTGTAGATTCTTAAAGCCGTCATAGAGTCTGAATCTTCAATATCGTGCTTATAATGACATTAGGACAATGGCAATCCACTACAATAAGGGTATATTGTGATATTTCAATCTATCCCTAAACTATCAGTAAATCTGACTCTATGATGACTTTAAGAATCTATTGAAGTCTTCCCTCATAAAAATCTAGGTCATTTGGACATTCCTAGATGCCGGTATATTGAATTGACCTCCAAAAAGAGCCCCTGAACCCAGCTCACCAACTAGAATATATTTTTGGAATTTTTTTTAAATCACTAATTGCGCATGAATTACCCCGAATTATCTAGCTATGTCCCATCTTAATCCGTGGAAAACTCAGCGAGATACGGGTGAATTGGTTGTGGGGATCAAAAACTGCGCAAAGCTGATCCGCGCCTTAGGTACTGCAATTAGCTGTAAAAATTCTTCTTTCTTGGGTAGAGAAAAGATGAAGGGTTTCACTCATGTGTCTTCAGTGATTTTTTTCTGTCTGTCTTGGGGAGGTAGAACTGTGATCACTTTTCCAGAGTTCCGGGCTTTGCACCTGCATTTCTTCACACTCTTCGATGCACACACTCAGGATTTATCGCTTTTCAGTCACAGAGCCCGGAGAGGCCGGATTGTGGAACAACTTGAAGCTTGGTAATCCATGATCTCTCGATTTACCGTTTGCGTACACTTCTTGCTCCAACCTAGATGGTGGCCGCGAGCCCCCATATCCCAAACTTTGGTATTGGACAACGGGTGAGAGGCGCTCGCGCCCCGCTCTCCGACACTCGAGCCTGTAGGAGTTGTCGACGCATCTGCGAAGGCAGGAACCTCGAGAAGGAGGAAAACTCCACGGCAGTTCCAGCAAGGCAGAGATTAGCGGGGAAGGGCATAGCATCCGTTTGATAGAATAAAGTGAGAAGGGATTGGCATCAAGGTAAGAATTCTCTCGAGTTGCAGTGGTAAATGGACCCCGAGTGCTTGGCTTGTCAGATGAAGAATTACGAGTACTTGTTAATTGTTCATAACATCTTGTGTCCGTCATTTTACGACCGCGCGTTTTTACGGTCCTCATTTACCTTTCGTAATGGAAATAGTGGCTGTGTACAAGATTCATTACATTTTTGAAGGGTCCTTAGTGGCAGTGTTTTTGAGGTCACAAAATTTCGTTAGATTTTTCTTGTTTCATTAGATTTCTGTGGCGGTGCGTACACGTAAGCTCTACATTGGGAAGACTGCTCGTTCGATCCGGGCGACGTCGTGTTTATTTGCACTATTTGGGAGGAGGAACCCTAAATCTATTCGAAGTTTACATTCTCTGCGACTGAGGCTGACGGATGGCCACTTTCATGGACACCAGAAAGGAGACCCAGGGAGGTGGGTGGGCTGAAAAAAATAAATCCAAAATACACTACGTGATTGAAGGGTTATGAAGTTCTCGCGCCGCCGCCGTTAGTCTCTTCCAACCAAGTCAGGCTGCAAGACACTTGGTACCGCCAAGATAGGCAATTCCTCTCGCCGGAAACATAGGCGTCGTAAAGCGTGTAAGGTCCGCGGTAGGTCGTCCTGTGTGAAAGTGGACGCGGACTTTAAAACCCAAGCCAAAGTGTTGAATCGGTGAATATCAATGTCACATTGAAGGCGGGAAAGCGAGACCGACTCCCACGCTGCGTTCCCATCTGCGATACCTTGCGTCTCCCTCCCTCCTTGCGCCCCTCTCTCGCCATCCCTCTCATCATCCCCATCGTGCAACGTGCCCCTCTTCAGCGCCTCCCCATACATCCGCTTCCCCAGCTACAGCCACCGCACAGGCCGCCAGTAGTCCGGCTCCCTTGCGAGGTCGTGCTGCGCCGCTAGCCACGCGCGTTCCGCCGGCGTCAGCAGGGGGAGGGTTTGGATATCTTGATTTTGGGGGTGTGGAGCCAGATCGGGGACGGGGATGTACCGGGTATAGGGATGGGGCTCGAACATCGTATTTGTGTACGCTGTCTTCGGCTTGAGCCGAGGGGGGTGCGCTTAGGGGTCAACGGTGACCGGTGTTGGGATTGTGCGCGGGTTGGCGTTGCATTGACGCCGGAAGGATCTGGGAAGGAGATCAGTAAACGATCAACGAGGATTATTTAAATGTGCCGAAAGAATTGGCGATGAATGAGAGCCAAGCGCACGGAACACAGAAGTGGACATGAGGGAAACAATTGAAGAAAAAGGCTCATCTGCCCCTCCAATCTCTCCCGCTCTTGAATTCGACGTCATTCCTGACTCTACGGCGAGCGCAGCACAGTGTCGTCAGCAACGCGAAATCCTCATGTCCCACCTGGTAGACGTCTTCGAAGCAATCCAATGTGAGGGACCCGCGAACCAGCGCGTCTCGTTCTTCGCGGGTATACTGTCGGGGAACCGGAGACGCTTCTCGCGGTGGAATCCTGGGTATTTGCGTCTGACTAAATCCAGCGCGCTGCGGAGAGCTGACATGTGGTCGTGTGAGACAGGATCAAGAGGTAGGCGTCGGGAAATTGTTGAATGCATTATTATCGGAGCAAACCTGCACCGCACGAGCCGTGTGTTCTCTCCTTGACAAAAGCTGCCAGGGCTGGTTGCCAGCGGGAGATTGAAGCAGAGAGAGAGCATAAGAAATGGAAGGAATATGAGGTTTTCCATGTCATGATGCGGTCCTTCGCAAGGACTGAGAGACGTAAAGGAGAGGGTTTGAGACGATTGTAAGGCTTGGACGAAATGCGAGGTCCCACAAGCATGGTGATGGTGGTCGCAAGCTAGGTGCGAAGAGGGGTCAAATCTAACGCCAACGTAGCCATGTGGAGACAAACTCGGCGTCTTTCTTGCCGGGATCGAATTTAACACAGGCTCCAAATATGTTTACTGATCAACCAGATCGAGATTCAGCAGCTGAAATCAGCAGGACACAAGCGCGCTCAAAATCATGTAGCATAGACTGACTGGAAAACAGAGGATGAAATCGGTGATGGTGTTGCTTGAATCCAACTGCAATTCCAAACACTGATCGATCAATACGGCAGTGCGAGAGAATAATAAGGCGCTGGGCAATCATCGTTGTTGAGAGTCCACACTATAACCATGACAACGGCCAGCCAGAGAGCGGAACGATTGGAGAGGGAGAAATCGCGAACGGAACAAGGTATTGCCATTGAAATGATACTGATTATGGTGGCACCAGTATGAGAGTGCCCCAGAAATTGTAGAGCGGCTTTCATTTAAATCGGCCTAGAAAGGACACTCGGCAGCCAAGCGAAGCGTGAAGATCGCAAAACCATGGTGAATGCCAGAAAAAAACGTTGCACTTCCAGTTTGTTCAGGAACAGTTAATCAATGAGCAGAGCCGCAATTTGAATAATGGTATTTTGTGGTCGATGAGCCCTAGTTTAGGACTCAAAACCCCAACAGAGTGAGCATCAGAAGTTGTAGGATGAGAGGTAGCGAGATCGGGTTATGCGTAGGAAGAACTTGCGAGCAGTTTGCGGCTGAGAAGGGGTGACCGCTGGTCCCTTCCCGACTACTCGTGGACAAACAGCATTGGCGGACTTCGAAGAGATCAACCTGTAATATGTAAAGATACCGAGTGTTAAGGAATATAAGCAGCATTACCCGTGCATTGAACGTTGATGAATGGAATGAGCTCGGCATTGAGCTGGAAAGGAACTACGAGAAGGAGATTTGGAGACCCAAAATTGCCATGAGAAATCGGGTCAGCGAGATTTGCATCGGTGGGAATGTATCGGGGGTATAGAGAGGTTACGGGGGATTAACATCTCCGTGAATCGATGAAAATACGAATTCCGAGAGATATTTCGAGAGCGCCCTTTTTCAGCCTACCCTTTGGAAGGGACGATCGTGCCTCTCGCGCCCAGCTCGGAGAATAAACCGTTGCGTAATGAGCTCGCAGTTTTCGACTTCTTCTTGTATAATTGGGGGAATTGATGGTGTGTAGCGAACGAGGGAGACGGCGTACGGGGGCCAGAATCTTGGATAAATGCTTCAAAGTAGAGCTCGTTACAGCTATTTGCGGAACATAGGGCGTGGCCTGTTTTTTTTTTTTCTTTCTGAGCTTTCACGAGATCGGCTCTTGTGAGCTCAGTTCTCAACCGTTTCCCTTGAAAGTTAGCTCATTCGATTCGAACGGAGAATACGGATGCCTTGACGTTGCCCGATTTTTGCTAACAGGCTCAAAATGATTTGGTGGGTCAGATTGGAGTGTTTTTGCATATGTGAGAGCAGAACGTGTGCCAGAGTGGTAGTAGTGCTCCGATTGAGCTAGATTTTTGTTATGGTGTACTTTAGTGTATTGCGGAGGACTTCACATGCCGGTATTTTTAATGTGAGCTGTACTTCAAATCCACAGCTCACATTCTTAGTCATGGGAAATTGATCCAGCTGCAGCTCACCATATATTTGAAGTACAGCTCACATTAAAAATACCGGCATGTGACGTCCTCCGCAATACACTAAAGTACACCATAACAAAAATATAGCTCAATCGGAGCACTACTACCACTCTGGCACACGTTCTGCTCTCACACATACAAAAACATCCCAATCTGACCCACCAAATCATTTTGAGCCTGTTAGTGTAGTAGTAGTGCGGATGGTAGAGTTTAGTGTGTGTGCCTGGCAGGCGTCTGCAAGCTAACGATCAGGACTAGTCCCATATGCATGTACGCTCTAGGTTCGGGAATGGTATGGATTCTCAAATACATGAAGTGTATTAGGTCCCCTACTGTACTAACGTAGCTACTAAATGCGAGTAGGTGATTTACCTGGAGCAGGGATATACTGTCGATGGTGGCAAGAAGCAAAAGGAAAAATAGGTGCCGGTGCCACGAGGCCCGATAAACTGAGAAAAGTTCGGAATGACGGCATGCCGAAACTTTGATCCCCGCAATGATGATTCGACTCGCTTGATCGTGTGGCAGGGCGTGTAGTTTCTCCCTTCGTCTCACCGTGACTATAAACAATGATTGGTCGGTTAGTATGTTTGAGCGCAGATGATCTGGGTATTGGGCCCAATGGATGCGAATGCGCGCTGGGCTCCATAGTTCAATGGCAGGTAATTTTCATTGATGATAGGAGACATGGTACACGAACAGAGACTAAAAAAAAGTTAACGGAAAAAATTTGGAAAAATGAAAATCTAAGTACGAGTCACGCCACGCACACTGCGGTGGCCTCACCCAACAAGTTGTAGCAAACAACAATCACAGCCGTTGAAAGATTCCCACTTTGGATGTGCGGAGAAATTTGCGGAAGCCGAAGGCGAATAGAAAAGAATGGACCGGCCAGGATGCGTTCAAATAGCAGTCACGTTCACTGCATTCAGCCGGCCCGTCGGCAGGATAAGGTCTAGTCACGCTGAGGTCTGCCGAGCTCCAGGCTAGGTCTGTCTAGGCACCCACGTGCACCTAGACGTGGCAAATCTTGCCGAGCTCGACAGATCTTTTTTTAGTCCCACTGAGCCTCGCGACGATCACCTAGACATCCCATGCCGAGGCGCTCTGACGCCCTCGGCATCGGTGATCAAGCTCCGCATGCGGCTACGGCAGGCCACAGCCTCGGCAGCCCAACAAATCGAGCCGTGTCTAGGCACCTCGACACGAGGTGTCTAGCCAACCGGCAGCACCTCGACACAGCCGTCGGCTAGGGCTTGGCGAGACGTCTCAAAATGACGTCGCCTACCCGTGGGCTGAATGCAGTGGTTGTACCCAAGAGTAGCGCAGAGGAATTAAAGCGGCCAACAATTGCCTACAGAATTTGCTTGATGCTTGCTCTGGGCCCGGGGATAGTTGTCCGAGACAGACTTTGAGCGGCCGCGCATATCACACGTAGAACTTGCTTGAGGTTGTTCCGGAGCTAGCCGTCGACAGTGGATGTAAGACCATGGCTGAAGTTTGCAGTTTGCCGGTCATGTTAGGTCGCTTTGCCTAGAGTTACCAAAATATATAGCCATCCTCTTCAGGTTTTTGATCCAGTAGCCAAGAGAGGGATTTACTTAGACTTCATGTGTAGAATGGCACCCAGTCGAAGCGAAAGAGAAATTACCAGGCATCAGGATGCTCGGAATGGGACGGCCGCGGATAGAGGTAACACGGGAAGTAGAATAATATTGAGGGGAGGCATATGTGCGGCCCAATGGGGGAATTATTCCCGTCCATAAAGCGGAGAAATTCCTGAGTTGTAGGGAGGATGAATCGATATAAGACAGTGGCACAGTAGCTGCGAGAGTGGAAGAAGTTTGGTAGACCATGATACAGCGCAGGATGGTTTCGGAATTTTAGGCATCAAACCAAGTTCACAATTCGAATAGATAGTAGAAAAACCTGGCTACAAGCGGACCAAGGATGCGACAGATGAATAGAATGCGTACCGAGAGGAGGCTTGCTTAGAATAGTCTTTATATAGTTGTGTGTCCAGACAGTCTTGTCAAGTACTTAGACCATGCAATATAGATGTCTTTATTCTTCATTTCGATATTTCAGTGAGAACAAAGAGTACCATCTACTATATCCGACTGGGTAACCGGCCAGACTAGCTAACCGGCCAGACTAGCTAACCGGCCACTTGCGCAACACAAGGGGTTGGGGTGTGAAATCCCTAGATCTTCCCTCTGCGAGATGGAACAGGACCTACAAGAATGCTATACGTCAAATTTGGACGCAAACGAAGGCGGCGATCAAAAGCTGTGCCGGTTTGATGATCATGACGATGGCATGGAGGCATCATTTCTTATCTCCGACCAGCGTCCGCGCGCCTGTTGGGCTTGTTTCTCCTCACCGATTCTCAAGTTTTGGGGCTTTTTTTGATCCCTGAATTCAGGACAACGATATAGCATAATGCCTTCCATGACAACCGGCCTCTCCCACCTCCTTGTACCTCGAACAAGTCGCGGCCTCATTTCGAGTGACTCAATTTCAGCCACATCTATAGCAAACCACCCGGTGTTGCGGCGGGCTTGGAAATTTGCAGGTGTAATTGGAATTCCCACTAGTATGTAATTCTTGATTTATGAGTCATAAAATATCCATCTTCTCATTCGCAGCGACCTACTATCCCAAACCACCAAATATCACTTGCACCGACAGATGGATTTTGTTGAACAGGTTATGCATATGCGGAGCACATGAGGCGCACCCAAGTACGTTCAAATACCTCCTATGTAGCTGCGCAGACCTTAACTCAAGGGATAGGTACCTCCTGTGCTTTACAGGCCAAGCCATTCTGTGATCATCTCAATCCCACCCATTCTACCTGGTTTAGAAGGGCAATAATCTGGTATGCATATCTTTTAAATATATGGTTCAAGTATGTAAAATCATGTTTATTCATCTTATGGACAACTTGGAATGCACTGGGGTGGATAATACAAGAGCCAACAAATAATTTAGCAGGGTGGCCGGTTAGGCTGTTTATCCCCTTTTCGGAGTTATCGCCGAAATAAATTCAGCCAGGGACGAAATCGTCATATATAAATTCGAGTAAAGGTCCTAACTCAATTGCAAGACATATATCTTCATTCTAGAGCCTATACTGGGGCACACTCTTCGCTATATGTATGTGCTCAATGCTTAAAGTGCTAAGGTGGCCGGTTACCCAGTTGGATATAGTACAGAAAAAGGGAAACAATGTCGGATAATCGCCGTAAATTGGTGATAATAGTACGATAATTTACATCAATTTAAGGGGACATAATTAATCACGTAATTTTGATAATTGTCGACAATCGCTAAAATATCACCAATTGGGACAAAATACCATCAATTGGCAATTCCGGTTTTTCCTGATGCGCTGTTCCTATCTCCCGGTGTTTATCTGGATGCTCAGTTCCCCGATACCCTGGACTTGGTCTTTCTCCCGTAACACGCCAGCTTGAACTCCACACGCATCCCTCTGGATTCCGCTACTGATGGAGATGATCTTGGTCTTGTGTGCACCCCGGACTGAGGCTGATCGCAGGCACTATCTTTACTGTTGCACTTTCCACCGTGTATCCGTCTTCCATTGATATCCATACGCATGGCTCTATTTCTCCTCTCTTCCTATGCTGTTCCCTTTGTAAATAAAAATCAAAAGCCCGTATGATGTGAATGTATCTCGCATAAAGTTGTTTGAACACATGTTATATCTTCTGACGGACAGCGTGTATATATAGATGAGGGTCCATCGTATGTGAACCACGAGTTTATATGTGAGCACACAGCCCTTATGAAATGTGAGCGGTCCATATTGAGCAGGTCCCGTATATGATGTGAAGGGCACCATATATAATGTGAACCGACATCATATATAACGTGAACTGACACTATATATGGTGCCGCTCGGCGCCGCTGCCAACAGCGAGCGGACCCACCCGCCCATTGCTGGAAGCCATGTTCGGGCAGTCCCGCTCTACGGCGGCGTCGCGTCGGGCTATCGGAACGCGAATCCGGTGTTTGGCCCTGTTTGGCAGACCGGTCCGGGTCTTCCGATGTCAGCGCGATGATGTATTTGCTATCCGGTTCTTCCAGTTAACAGCACACGCTCATCGATTCTTGGCCTCCTCAGCTGACCTTCTTGCCCTTATCCTTCCAAATTCCTGGAGCTTGTAATCTCTGGACTTGGTCCCTTCTGAATCTTACCGAGAATCCCGACTCCCGCCGCGCTGCGCTCCTGCTTTGGTCTAAATAAGATAATTTTTCCACTCCTTTCCCCCCATCTCTCGGGTCCCGCTTCCTGATCACCGTATTTAGGTGCATGAACATATTGTCTCAGCTACAGTTTTACTGTCTCGGAGGACTTGCCAGCAGCGCAATACAACAGTTCCGTCAAAGAAAGCGTCTCCTTCGGTCAATTCTGTTTGAATTTCCTTGAACCCAAATATTAACCTGTCCCTCAGTGCTATTCAAAATAGTTGCACAGAGGATTTGCGCCGCTCCCCGCCCAATGCGTGTATGCTGACCCTGCCGACACTGACATGCTTCCAAATTTAGCCAGACACAAAACCCTTGGTATCACGGTGATTTTGGGTTCAATCTCTGTGAATAAGATACTCAGCACACCTCTAGGGTGTACTCAAGAAGTTGTCCTGGCAACTGAAGCTGCCTGTCGCTGATTCTGCCCATACCGAGTACGTCAACACCGACTTCCCGCAAGATTAAGCCAACACACAACCTTGATATAACGGTTAGTTTTTGTGCGAGTTCTTGGTAAATAGAACCCTCAGCGCCTCTCTAGAATGTACTCAAGACAGTTTGCAGGTGAGTTGGGCTGCCTGACATTGTACACGCGCACACCGATTACCTCAACATGGCTCCCCGCTGGGTCGGCGCTGGTGTGAAACCATTTGCATCGAGGTCAGTACTCATTCTAAATAAAATACTCAGAGCACTTCTAGGAGGTCAAATACCCCGCCAGCCCACCGTTCTCCCCTGCCGTTCACTTGTTCGATGGTGGATGGGGTTCATGTATGATTTTCAGATCTGGTGATGTTTTGACATCTGAATTTTTCAGTAGCACGCTCGGGGTATGTATTTGTAGCATACTTTATCAATGCCTTTTCAGTCTCATTTCCACGAGCAATTGTTACGAGTACTTTAGTAATCGTTCATAATCTTTGTGGACCGCCATTTTTAGTTCGCGCCTTTTTTACTGTCCGCTTCTATCGACGGTGATACTTTTAGTGGCAGTGCACGAAATTCATTAGATTCTTGAAGGCCCACTAGTGGCTGTGCGGTAAACCTGATTCAATTCGGCTTTTCATTAGACGTTAATCTAATGGCTCTCAAAAATTTGTCACTGTGGCTGAGTATTTTCTTACATAACAGATTCCGATTTTTCTCCCAGTTCTTCAAATGTTTCTGTATTAAATTTTCATTCTCCCTGCACCATTCTTTCATCACTGAACTTTATTTTTGCTTCCTCGGATATCTGCCGTTTGTGTTTGGTGTTTGCCAAAGGCCCACACAAGATTGTCACTGCCTGTGTGATGTCACATTTCAACCCAGGGCACAAAATGGTCCCGCGGAAGCAAATGAATTAAAATTACTCCCGCGCTCTCCACTCGGCGGCGCCTGCCCCACCTTTCGATGTTGAAAACCATCTTTGAATTCATTAATGTATGTTGACGTTGGTGTAAGAGCTTGAGTTACCGTGAAACTAGTCAAATCAGTAACCTCTTTGCTAGCTTCCCTTTGAATTAAAACTATCTCACGAGATGAGGACATATGTCAGATTCCGGACCCTGCGCTTGCTTTCGCGTGGCAAGGAGGTCTTTCGCGAGTTTTCGTAGCACATCTCCCGCAAATTCTGAGAAGGTATTACATCATATCAAATACCATGGGGATCTCTCCTAGACTGGAGCAAGTTCAATGAGTCAAATGCTTTAACCCACGGGAACTCACACTTCAAATATTACAACTCACAATGAGTCGGTTCGAAGGTTGATATCAATTCAGACTCCGTAAATGAGTGCAGGCACAATTTTCGCCGCAGTAGTCGCATGAATGTGTCTGTTTAGACCAGCAAGCCTTTGCACAGATTCAATGGCCACGCCCTTCGACATGGGTTGAGGACCTAGCAAGACCAAGCTTGTGGAGGTGCGGAATTCCATGTTATCACTGACATCTGTATTGAAGACGCGTCAGTGAAAGCAGGACGCGTCAGTGAAAAGCAGGACTGACGATCGCAAATCTACCAAACTACGTAGCTCGGCGCGGCTTCCTTTGGGCTAGTTCTCAGACGGAATCCTGTTGATCTTAGGCTGAAACTATATTGCCTTCACACGAGAATAAGGTGTCTTTGTTTCCCTTCTTTCTTCCAGTTGATCTTTGCTAAGCGCCCTATGGACTGGCGGTGCAGAAGAGATCTCAGCCGAGGTACGATGCATTAGATACCACTTATCAAAATTTAATCGCCAATGTAAAGGATGGGTTCTTCCGAAATACGTGTGAACGAGAATTGAAGGGTTGCGTAACTCGAGACGACCAGTATCCTTCTGCAAGCGGAGGCAATGAGACTACATACCGCGGGACTTTAACTCAATCGAACGGTCGCGAAATCTGGGTTTGTCTTTTCCGCCTTAATCGTGAATTCTCAACAAGATCCTGCAAGTTGCTATCAAAATGATCCGAATACCTGATGATTTGGAGCAACGTGAGGACTTCGACAGGGTGGGTTATGCTCGATATTTGCCCCATTAAAATGAGATGATTTTCCTACCAGAAGCTTCAACGCGAAGTGCACGTCTGGAGTCCCCTTCAGCACACGAATATTGCGCTATTCATTGGGGTGTGCAAAGATCTCGCACCCTGGCCCGTTCTAATATCACCGTTTTACGATTTTGGCCATATTGGTACGTATCTCAGAAACCACCTAGAAGCCAATAGGTAGCACCTCGCAAGTAATGAACCTTTGGAGAGGAATTTAGTAATTTGCATCTGCCGCAGATACTGGGTGTAGCCTCGGGGCTCGACTTCCTCCACGCCAATGGTGTTGTGCATGGAGACTTGAAACCGGTATGCCTGAAACATCTTACTAGTTAGCTTGTTGACAGCCTTTCATTCAGAAAAATGATCTGGTTGACAAGCAAGGTACTGCACGTATTTACGATTTCGGCATCTCCAAGATACTCAACGGTGCGGATTTAACCATGTTTACCGTTGGGACAGCACCATATATGGCGCCAGAACTATTGTTCGTCAGAGACGCAATGGCTGAGATCGAACTGAGGAGTATAACCAAGAGCTCCGACGTATACTCTTTCGGTCTTGCTGCTCTTTAAGTACGTGTGCATAAATTTAGCCAAATTGAGCCGCTGAGTCTGAGTGAACTACCCAGATTTTGACTTCTCTGCCACCTAAAGGAAGACCGAGCAAAGCCATCGTGATCGGTGAAATGCTCGCCAAGAGGACGGACTACGATGTACGCATGCTGAAGAAACATGATCTGTGTTAGACATATATTGGACCCTTGAACCGCCACAGCGGCCCCCGAATCTCCCGGGTCCTTCGGGAACGGGACTCCAGCTTCTGAACCTGAGCTGAATGGAGCCTTGAAACCCCCATAACAACCCGATTACCCAGGTCCTTCGTGAATCAAAGCGTAGCCTCGGATGCGTCCACCCTACAATTCCCTGGTTCAACTCAGACAATTGGCATCCTGTAGTTGTATGTTCAAGGACAACTGCCCATACATTGCCACCTGTTGTTTTTTAAGTAGACTCGTTTAGATATTTGGACCACCCAAGTATAATTCCCTCCCATACTCTGTCCCTTATACACTGTATGTCTTGTACCTGTTTGTATTCATTCATTTTCCATATCTTTAGCGCAATTTCTATATATATCTGCATTTCCATTCTTGATTTTCAGCCCGAGCTCCCGCCTTTGCGAGCACTTGGAGTTCAGACACCGCAACCGGCACGAACGCAACGTACATTCGGAACGGTGTGACACTCCCTCCACTGTCCCTCCTCGCTCGTGCAGCCTAACTTTCCCTAGCAATGTACACCCTCATCGCTCCGAGGGTCACCCACTGTCCCCAAGAAGCGTGAACCCCACGTCGTCTCTCACTTCCGCCGAAAAGATCTCTCCTGGCGCGTGCCCCCCAACTCCCCAAAATGTCCACAGATCACTCGAGAACGGACGAAGGCAAGAGCGCGACGACTCGATAATACGCAGACCAAAACCCAACTGCCGCGCATCAAAACATATCTCCCACCGCAGACTGGCCCTCCCGACATGCTTGTTGTACCAGTTCCACGCCTCGAGGTTGGTCGGCTTGCCGACGGAGCTAAGGACGCGCAGCGAGGAGAGGCCGTGCGGGGCGACGTGGTAGGCGCCGAATCTGGAGCGTGGCGTAAAAAAAATAAACACACCTTCTCAACAACCTCACCGCCGTCGCAGTCGTTCACGCGGTCCCGCAAAGATTCGGCAGAGAAGCCCGCAAAGACGACGTTGCGGACCGCGCTGATGCGCTCGTAGGCAAGGAACGCGGCGGCGGCGTGCCATGTCATCGGGAGGTAGATACTCACGGTGTCACATTTGATGGGTAAACACCCACCCATCGACGCAATTGTGAGACGCATGCAGCCCACCCCCCACCTTCAGAGAACCAGACCATATTCCCCTTCTCGAAACCTCTGCTCCGCACAGTGTTGAATGGCCGATCATGCAGCAGCTCATTGGCTTTCTAACTTCGTTATCAGGACTCGATCGGTGCACAGGGCCAGGGAAAAAAAGGGATGGATTAAAACTACAAAAATAAGCGGAGGAGGAGTGGGTCGGGCGTTACATGTGCGAGAACACACGGTGCACGTCGGCGCGCTGCATCTTGAATGAAAAGTGAGTATTAGCGCGACAAAAGCGGCGAGTGGGCAGACTGAGTGCAGAGGAGAATTGGGTGGATGGTCGCTGCGCGGTGGCACGAGGCACAGATTGCCGATACCGTCTTGAGGGTCAGTGCGTCCTCTGCGAGCTGGATTGGCTGCGATGTTACATTTGGGTTAAGTCGGCGCCTTTTTGGCAAAGGGCGCGCGTCGCGTATAGACAGCATTGACTAAAGTAAAAGAGGATTTTACATCCGCGTCCCTACCGGCCTGCTACGTACCTGCGAGGAGCGCATGTATAGGGTGATGGTGAGAAGCAAAGAGGGAAATTAGGCGCCCATCCACACGACCAAATAAGCGGAGAATTCCGCGGCATCGTTGCATGCCGAATCGCCGATCATGTTGTTGACGTGGCCGGCGATCAAAGTTGCCGCTGATTTCTCCGCTTATCTAGGACAATCGCCCGAACAGCACTTTTGGTTTTGTTCCTAACCACTGCATCACCTGAATTATACACACAATGAGCCATATATTTCCTCAGCAGGAATATCTAGTACTAATGTTTTTGGGACTGAGGAATCTAATGTCCGTACAGTGTTTACCCCAAGTTTGCAGTTTCAATTTATGTGTACTTGATTGTATGGAGCTATGTACATGTACATGTGAGTGTGGATTCCTGTCACATCCTAAATGTATCGGTAGTCTTGATGATGGGGGTAATCTACTGAGGCTGCCCAAGAACTACAAATAAAACAAAAAATGAAGTACGAGTCACGCCACGCGCACTGCGTTGGCCTCACCCACCAAGTCGAGATGCATTGAAGTTGGGCTCAAGTTGCGAGAAATCGTTGGAAATGCACTAAATTTTTTTTTTTTTTTTCTTGACCCTTCCAATAGCATTTTTTAGAGTTTCTGAGACTTTGTCCAATAAGTGAAATAAGATGTCTTGGACCCTCCCTACCCTATTAGCCGATGTCGTGGCATTCTCCGGCAGGTGCCCTTGCACCTGTCTAATAGGTTGTTGATTAGATCCGCTGGGTGTTATCTGTTAGAATATGCCGTTCCAGGCTAGGTGCGAAGTCACATCAACAAAGAGATTAAGTTTGTCCTCTAGTGTACATGGTGATGGTACGGAGGCAAACGAGCGAGGTAACCATCACAATGATCAGCCAATAAGAACGAGGATACATAACGCGGTCCGTACGTGCCGAGGACTCCGACGAGTTCCGTACGGCTCGGAACCCAGAAATCCTAACATTATCTGCTGGTGGCTGTACAGTTATCTGCCTTGGCTTGTTATACTGTGGTATTTCGTTCAATTCATAGAGTCACGCGTCACACGCCCAAAAATCCACGAAAATTTTCGTAAGTCACTGCGTCACAGAGGCATTTTTGGCCTTAGCCGAGCAAGCCGAGGCTAGCCGAGGACTGCCGGCGGATCAAATTCCCTAAAGGGGCTCGGTTACGAAAGGTTCAATTTGTACGATGGTGTCACACCCCGAACAGCCCTACAAATTGAACGAAATACGACAGTAACCTCACATCCTTGCCCTCTGAACTCATAAAAATGGTTCCCAAGGTTTATGAAAGAAAATAGAGAAGTTCTACTGGTTTGATTTTTTCAAATATGCCCTGTGTACTTCCCTGCGAACGAATGGCAGATAATGCGGCATGGCAGATAATTTTCTCACACCACTGTTATCTGCCATCCACCACTACGTTGATGTTGCAGCTTGTCTCTCGCACTCTGGCCTACCAAACTCTGGGGTTGCATTCCTAGAGCAGTCAAACTTCCCTCCCTCCTTGTCTTTTACCCTCTTGGTCACGGGATTCACTGCAAAATACCCTGATCGACAAAGGAACTTTAAGGAAGGGGCTCGATGACTATCTGGCTGGAATCCGTTCCCCCAGGCCAAACTTGGATTCAAATATGGACGGTTCACTGCCTGTCTCGAGTTTTACATCTTTCTGCATAAATATGGGCTTTCAGATGCAACAACTATATGCTATTATCATTTAGTTTTCCAGAGCAACCATTTTTTGTCTCCCATTGGATGCTAGATGTATGAATTTTACCGCTGTAAGGTGTGTCTGGACGCGAACAAGACTTGCATGATGGATCAGATGAGTTCGGTAGCACGATGCATATCCTGTGCTCCTTTTGAACTGCTCACCTTGTCACTGACGGACTGTCCAGTACAACTCGATTACTTCACATCTGGTACCTCCCCAATTCAGTCATGCACTGAACTCTTTGTCTTGGTTCCTCTTTCCAACTCGCCAACTCCAAAGCATGTCCCTCTGCCCATTCGCACCTCAAAACTCATCCCGGCCATGCGGAAAACCGTGAATCTTTCTCTGGAACATTCCCTCAGACCTTTAGAGTCACAATGGCCATGTCCCATTATGGACATCATCTATGCCGCTGCCCAGGAATTGCGAGCATGTATACTCATCTTCACGGCATCCTGGTTCATGTCGTTGGTTATGATTTCGTCGTGTCGCCCCGTACAGCTTTTGTGACTTTGTACCTGTTTTTCTACTAGCAATACAATGAAGTTATTGAAAATAATCTCTGTGCACTCATTGAGAATGAGGCTGGAAGTATTTGCAGAGTTCTCGTGAAATCTCTCTTTCTCCTTCCGTTTTCGATTTCTTTTTGTGTTTTCAGGTCACGACACCCAGCACAATGGAAAAAAACCGTCTAATAAACCCGCACCCTAGCTCTGCTTCTGAACGCCTCGTGATTTGACAATACCGGTGCAATTCACGCCCCACCTGCGAGGCTGCGACGTCACGGTAACGACACTCCCTACACTTCCAACTTCCCATTTGTAAACTCCATGGAGAATCACCCTATTCAAAGAGGGAGAAGCACTCGGTCTGTCTGAAGCTTTTTAAACTGTACTAGATTGCCGCTGCCTGGCATTTATTGGCGCGGTCCGCACACCCGCTCGGACTTCTCCGCTTCATTTAACCTCTTTTGTCCATCTTTCTGCCATGCCTTCAACAACTCCACCAGCTTTTGATTACTTTCATCTTTCATCAATCTCTCTCTTTCCTCTCATGCTGTCCACACAGCGCTGCAAATTGTTGAACGCGAGGCTCAAGCATTCAAATTGGATTTATTCCTAATGACAGCCACGTCGACAACTCAATTCTCACAAGAACATCCAACTAAATTGAACTCGCCGGGGACATTTTCAGTTCAAGCATGGGATTTATTTTATTGAGGCACCTCTTCTGCGCAATCCTCAACTGAACCTTCAATTGGGTTGAATTTGCGTCACAAGAAGAGGATGCAAGGCCGCAAAGCGGCGGAGCAGCTGCTTGTAATGTTATAAATAACATGCTTAATTGTATAAAGAGAGTGACAAGCGCTCACCTGCGCTCCGCGCCGGCTCCCACTTGCTGATGTTGGATTTTAGAGCGGGGAAAGAAGCGGACTTTAAAGATAAAGTCACGTCATAACGTACATATGGTAATAAAGCTTCAGACAGGCTCGATTTTATAAAGAGGGTGAAGAGGAGCGCGCTTAGCACAAAAACATTAATCTTTCTTAGGCTTGACTACATCAAGAAAAGCCCCAGGAGTCATAGTCGCCTGTCAAGATATATTGCAGCCATCGACACCATAGTCCGATATAGCTCCGGGTAGATGCTCTATAGTTCCCACAGTCAATATAGTTTGAACTGTGAGATATATAGCTTTGGATAGTTCGAGTGGCCTACAATCTTGTACATTTTAATCGGCACGGCTCTCCACTTGATTTTACAAGTAAAAATGATCGAAATTAGTTACTGCAAGAACTTTCCAAGTGACTTTCCGACAGCTATTGTTGAAATAAAGCTAGCCACGGCCTTTACTCTGGATTAGCAGAAGACCCTTGCAACCACGCAGGGGATCAGTCAAACAATTAGTTTGTACTTATACAATATATCCAGAGGAACCAATATACTTAAGTAGAGAATAGCAAGGAACAAGGGGAGAAATGCGACATGACAGTAATGAGGCGGGACAAGCGTACCTGTTGACTGAATAAACAGTCAACTCCACCCAGGCCAGCGAGCGGTCAATTACTAATCCTTGACGCTTTAGTGTTGGGAGAATTATCTCCATATCAAAAGGGAATATCTAAATCACGACACGATGGACAGCTGTCGATATGCATGACATTCTCCGAGTCAGAGCATGAGCCGATGTAAGAGGCCGAAAGAATGTCCAGGATTTCGTGTTCCCACCACTGCAAAAGTTGTTTTCTCATAGCATAACTCTTCACAGTACCTGCGAGTTATTTGAAGGACAAAAGACATGACGTAGACGTCAGAGCTGTCGGGTTTCCTCGGAACTCGAGTCAGCATCGTCCGAGACATTCGCGAAGCTGGGTAGGTAATTCTTAGATGTTTGACCTGTTAAAAAGGTCGCAGTGGAGGGATGATATGCATGTAAGAGGGTTTAAACGCCGTCACGGCCCCCATCGGCGACGGCAAGTTATCGTCCAATTCCTGGTGCTCTGGAGAATGCCTTGAGTGCATTGCGGCGTGTCTCCGAGTCGGGGTCGCACGTTGATGACGAGAACTGTGACCGGTATGTGGGTGTAGGAGGTAGGAGGGAGGAGCGCGGAACAAATATTTGGTTATCTTTAGCGGGCCTGCGGAATGCGTCGGTGATGTGTAATGGTGGGAGCACAAGACCGACACATTTCTGTTGTTGGAAGTGTGTCGCATCTGTGCCGCATCTGACATGTGTTGCTCGCGTCTGGTATATCCTCTTCCGGAAGTGACTTTGACCACATCCATCTCGAGGTAAGTTTTCCTTTCCTGCTTCATCTATGAGATGAGACTATTTTAGATGGCGAATTTGAACGTCCATCGGGGCGTTCCTGGCCCATGTGGTGATTTACAATACAAAAAATAAATTTCATTTATGCTTTTCTGATCTTTTCTACCTCGTTTCCTTTTTCCGCAACACCGTTCCGATCTCCTTTCGTTGCCGTAGGCCGGATGCCGCCCATCGATTATGAGGATCAATCGTATTCAGGTGAGGAAGCCGTCTCAGGTTGGAACCTCTGCTTTTCTCGGGGAGCCATTACTGCGCGGATGCAGCGACGTCGCGCATTGGCGGCTATCCTGTATGATCTACTTTGCTCACGTATCGTTTTGTAGAATTTGACTCGTTTATGTTATGTCCCAAAGCCTTCCTTCTTTCCAATGAGCCCTCATTGATTTTCTTCCTCCTTTTGAGCACATCCATGTGTTTCACCTTGTACCACTATTCTATACCTGCCGCTATTCATCAGACTCGATCGGAAATCCTTGATAAGAGAAGCACGCTCGAAAGGTTTAATTAACCCAAGAACGGCCCTAAAACTATTCTGGCCTCTTCATTGGACGGTCAGCTGTGCATGACCTTCGTCTTCCGTTCTGTGCATGTCCTCCAAAGCCCATGCTAAATGGGTGCAATCGAGATGGTTATCATCCCACAAGCCGTGCCTTCGCTTCGCTCCAGCGTAGGCGGTCGACCAATGCCTGTAAACACACATTCATTGACATTTTATCAAGTACATGTGACTACTAGTTAAAATAACTACCCGACCCAACCCATTGCGGCCGCCAACCGAAATCGAGGGAAAAAGGTAGGTCGATGGAGTTATTCTGGAACCCAGTGCGCCCTCCAAAGTCGGCTAGCTGGCAAAAATAAACACGGGAACTGGCTCTGGCCGAGCGATAAATGATGAGCGGAGATTAACTAACAGAATAATATTACCGACCCATCCCGGGAATGTGACGAACGTCGACAGAGCGGACTGAAGATAAAATTTAACAGGCAAACGAGCAGGAGGTATGCCGTCTGCAGGGTTACAGTATCATAGAAAGGGTGTATGTTGACCGAGAGAAGGAGAGTGGCCGGTGCGATGACACCTTAGAACAGCCGGCCAACAGCTGGGAGTCGATGTGCTCTTCTGGACAACATGGATCCGGAGAATGAGGAGTAATATCAGTGAAAGAACGAAGGGTGTAACAGACAGAACGGTTCTTTCTAGTTGTCGCAGCCAAGGGGTGCGTAGTTGTTTGTCTTGAATATCGGTCTTGCCGCTCGCTGCGTCTTGCGGAGGGCTTAAGTCGTAATTACGAAGTCGCAGTCATGTATTGAAATTGCAGAGCAGAGCACGGCAATCTTGAGCGGAGTTGCGATTGAGTTGAGTGCATCTCGGTCTCGATGTTTCGACTTCCTGGGTTGTGGAGGGCTTGATCGGACAGCCTTTAAGCGCTGTTTTGAGATGCTTGATGGCAAATGTACACGGAAAAAGATGCCCGGCAACATCAGACAGAACTTACAATTGCTTCAACTTGAAGTTTGAGGCGTAACAAAGTTCCGGAGGATAAATGAAGGGATAGACGCAGCAGCGGACGGAATGCGACGGGGGAAAATAGTGGGACGAATGAGAGACCCTGCGTCTTTTGAGCGGACATTGAACGGCTGATCGGGGAGGTCGAAGATACCAATCTTTGACCTGCCGGGTGGACCCGGAGAGCAAAAGGAAATTAGACTGCTAACGTGCGCGTGTCTTAGAGCGAGCGAGAAAAACAAAAGCCTCAAAGGCGACTGAGTCACTGGAACAAACGGGTGGCTGAGAGAAAAAAGGTGCAAACTCGGAAGAAAAACATGTACATACGAAACCACCACATCTGCGTAAGATAAGAGTAATAATCCGGCCGTTCAACACCGTGTGAGGGGAGAGGACAACTTCGATACGGCGGAATGACGATGGGGGGAAGGAAACAGAGCAAGGATAGACTGGCCTTGAGTGTGCCGAAAGCTGGTCTCGTGTCTGCTCGGAATGGACGGCATGTAGAGTTCCCAGAGCTAAACGGTGATCGCCGCCATTGTCTGAGAATAAACATGAGAAGAGAGGACTGAATTGGGTGGGCTCAGCAGCAACAGCAGGGTTCCGGTTTAAACCGCATCGTGTCCTATGATGGCCCTTGGTTTAAACCGGTTTAAACCATGTTGGTTCTAACCATGACTATTTTGCCTATATAACTGGCCTCTAGATGTACGGTTTAAACCATTATGCTTCAAACCAACGCAGTTTAGATCAACACGGTTTAAACCGGTTTAAACCATGTTGGTTCTAACCATGACTATTTTGCCTATATAACTGGCCTCTAGATGTACGGTTTAAACCATTATGCTTCAAACCAACGCAGTTTAGATCAACACGGTTTAAACCACATGGGTTCGAACCGTGGTTTAACCCGATGTGGTTCGAACCATGGTTTAAACCACAATGGTTCGAACCACGGTTTAAACCACAATGGTTCGAACCACATTGGTTTCAACAACCGTTCAAACCACATTGGTTTAAACGGCGGTTCAAACCGTGGTTTAAACCAATGTGGTTCAACCTATGGGCTAAACTTGTAGTTTAAAGTTTTAACCGACTTGTGATGAAGATCAAGACTGATGGACTGTGTCAAATCCGAGACGGTTTACGCTGACAAATCCTTGAGTCCGATAAAAGGAATTTATTTTCTCACTTGGTAAGTTAACTTACCACTGTAATTTAAGCGGGCCGCACGTAACTTGACTTTTCCCACACTTGGCTCACTTAACTTATTCCGCACGGCTATCCACCCACACACATAATATATTCTCCCCTGCCCTTAATTCCTTCTAGGGAGGCCAATTTTATGTTGCCTTGCTATGTATGTGCTTATAATCATCTTTACTACCCCCTTAGATAATGTCGGACATATCTACTGCTCGGACAAACAAGTGTTTCTCGCTCGTTTCGCAACCGTTTCCCTTGGTCTCTCGTATTCTACCATACTTATTATTCCACCTGACTGTACCTACCTTTGCACTGAGAATAAGATATGCACCAGTGTTTAATTGGAAATAATTCAGCAGATAGGGGTATCGTTGCTTCCCAGTATACTTCGGTGCCAAGGACATCACGGGACGCAGCTGAACTGGTGGACACTACACTATTGGAAATTCTTGCAATCTTTGTGGTAGGACATGACCATGTTCCGTCACAATTTAAAAAATCCCATACTGCAACCAACCGGGGTGAAGTCTGTATCCGGGGGAAAACTTGTCCAAGGCATTGCAGATGTTTGAGAAACAGTGACAAGGATGTATCAAGGATGATTCATATCAACGTCTGTGGCATTGTATGCTGTGGTTTCATCTCCAAAAATTCAACATTCCGTTAATATCCAGGAACAGGTGATGCCGGTATATGAGTGGAGCATGGTTCTACGGACAGCCAGGGATTTCAGAAATCATTGTATTTGATGTGAAAACCTTTGAATAGTGTCTCAGCTCACTCAAATGAATCCAACTCCGTCATGTTGCAGGACCTCCTAGGAAGTTCCTAACACATCACTGTTGTTCCCACAGCACGAGGATCGGTCCAGAACCAGGTATGCCGTTTGGACTGGAAACTTGTGTTTACTCGCCTTAACTTAAGTTCACTTGCCGCAACTTAAGGGTACTTAGTTCACTTATGCGCTAAGTGCCATCACACAAGTTCACTTATGCCATCAGATGGCATCAAAAATTTGCACTTTCCCTTGCGAATCCCACTTAGCCTGCCATAAGTTAGCCCAAGTTAACTTTGGCAGGCTAAGTGAAATTCAATAAGTTACTTAGTGAGGCTTCCGTCGGCAGATGTCGGCGGACGTGGGAGTCTGCACACCTATGCGGACCTCGGTCGACCTGTGGAGATACTTTGAATTCCAATGCGAGGGGTCAAGGGCTGTTCAATAAAACACAAATAAAACATTTCCATTCATTGAGAATAGAGTGTAGCACGAGTATCAAATATCATGAATATTCGTGCCTGTCCATTCGCGAATTGCGAATATTCGTATTCGTGAATTGATGTGGCTGTGCTATTCACGCAAATGCGAATATCAGTTTCTGGGAAAGTGGATATTCACAAATATTTGCAGCTGTCATACACAGCTAAAATTTCAATCAAGCAGAGTAAATTTGGGTCTGTTTAACACATCTCCTCTCTGGAACCATAACACACTTCATTTACACCAACTAGATCTGTAATTCATATGTAAACCAACCACTTTAGAGAGTTCTTTGATTTGGCAACTGCTTGACAGGTTGAACACAGCAAGTGTGATGGTCAATCAAATGGTTGAACATGCAAGATAAGGGCTTGTGGGAGTCTTCGACAATGTTTAAACTCACAAGATAACCTAAAAGTGTCCTCAGCAGCTCATTGGTGGCTACTAAACCCCCGAATTCTCAATGTATTCGCTGAATATTCATATTCACGAATATTCGCGAATATTGCTGACTAAGCAACGAATATTCGCCATCAATATTCATACGAATGCGAATATCAACTTCTGCGTTTCGGTGAATATTCATATTCGTGAATATATATTCGTGCTACTCTCTAATTGAGAAGCTGCGCTAATTTTTGTGATTATTGTTTGCCATCAATCCAAGCATTAATCTAAGTACTTGCGTAACTCAGACAAGTGACAAGATGTCTTCGCTTCGCTCCGACTGGCGGCTCAAGCCATCAAGACCGTTGATTTCATAAATGGCAGAGTGCTGTAGGCATATCCAGGAAACTAAGGAAGAAACTACCGATGATCAGGGTGAATGGGAGAGGCCTTAAGCATCAGTTTTAAAGGCTGGGCTACTCGGGGATCAATCACGTACATATTCAGGGTGAGCGTGGGAGCGGCAGGCTCGCGGTGACTTGCTGATGAGGGTAAAGAAAAGTGAGGAGGGAGAGCGGCAAGAAGGCACCGGCCACTGCAGACATATGCTGACCTGTGTGGACCCGCATCGGCAAGCTGGTGTAGATGCCAAATCTACATCGGGTCGGCGTATGTCGGAACAATTCGGCCGATCTAATGTCGTAGGGCTCCAACCATTTTCGTTTGAAAACGGTTTGAAACGGTTATAACCGTTTTTATTTTTGTTTAGTTTGACCGCCGGTCCAAACGGTTGATAAACCATTTGAAAATGGATCAAATGGTTTCCTCTGCACTGTGCTGAACCTTCACGCAAATTATCACCGAATCTCGGTGATTTCGTCATTGTCGGCCGCACACCTCCATTCACCGAAGACCGAAACTCGACCGAAACAACATCTGCGCATAGCAACAATTCATCAGCTTATAAAGTGGGACCCAAGAGCTGATCCCAGTGTTTTTTCCATTATGAGCGACCAGCCAGACTCCATCTCGAAGCCCCATCCCTCCCGCGTTCAAAATGCATCAGGTCGCGTCACTGATGCTTCCAATAGTGAGGCACCTAGTGCTGCCCATCAGGTTCTTGTCAAGCACACCCGTGACCCAGGCATGGCGTAATGGCGGTAAGAAAACGACAGGTTAGATTTAACAGAATACTCATGCCATATCCAAAGCCGAAACCATCCTTGAGTTCTTTTTGAACATGTGTACGTATCTTATAAGCAAATCCACGACATGAAGTTGGCCGCCCAGCGCACAATGGAAGTAGCCTGGATCCGGTTTGTTCCTCAACGACGCCTGCATGGCTGATGTGTCCGATGGAGAGGAGGAGACAGCCCCAGCGATTTCGGAGCTAGAACGCTGGTGGCGTGCCTTCAAAACATATCCGCACAAGAGTTGAAATACACCATTAACCTGGTGGAGGGTAATATCAGTCTCAACAATTAATTCAGATGGCTGCTCATATTCTTTACAGGTGCATGAGCGGGATTTCCCGATTGTTTCCCTCATGGCCCGCGACTTTTTGTCTATTCCCGGTACCAGTGTCCCCGTCGAGCGTTTGTTCTCGAAGTCACGTCACTTGTGCAACGAAACTCATGCATCCTTGAGCGCGAAGACAATAACGGAGTCGATGCTGACGAAAATGTGGATCAAGGCAGGATTCTTGAAGCGCGCGTCATTGGACTGTGGCAAGGGGTAGCTAGTCTGATGTTTTAGTAAACTCCATCCTTTTTTGCGCCCCCGAAAATACCATTTTAAACCATTTTCAAACGGTTTTAAACGATTTTATTACTTGTTGGGTGAGGCCACCGCAGGATGCGTGGCACGACTCGTACTTCAGATTTTTATCACGGTACGGGTTATGGCCATCGTTCGAGCACACATTACATTTAAAGTCATTCGAACTGAGCATCTCAGTGAACAATGTAAAACTTTGTTACAATCTGAAGAAATAAAGAGCCGCTTGCATTTCATCTATCCGTCCCAGGTCCCGTGCCCGAGCCCACAAACAATACTCAATTAATTTCACATGGAATCCGAGCACTATTTGTAGTCATAAATGTTAATTGAAGCAGCATGACAGTGAGATCCGAGAGGGAAAATCAACCGATCTCAACCGGTCCAAACAACCGGAGAAATCATCGGCATCCTCGCGCCGAGTAGTTGACAGCATGTACTGGCATGCCATCATGCCGAAGTCTTCTCCGCTTCTCGGGCCTCGTAATCCTCTTGCTCTCTGCCACCATCCATATCACATCCGGTCCTCAGGATCCATCTCGTTAGCAGTAACATAGAGCGAGTGGACATAAAAGGGGAAACACTTCAGCATGCAGGGGCAGAGGAACTACTAGTACCAATGACAACGCACTTCAAGGTGAGCAGAGACAGTGGCCACGGCGGCAGAGACGACAAGTGGAGATTGGAAACACATTTTGATCAGGGGGGATAATTTTTTATATGGAATTTGTGAGGCAGGACCTTTTTATAATTGTCATTTCAGGAACCAGGGGCGAGTGAATTGAGCCAGGGTTGTGACTTTGTCGATTTGACGCATACGTGGACTATCAACGGACTAGGTGAGAATTTGGTAAAGGCCCACGGACATGTAATGTTACAGTAAATCATCAATAGCGAACGGCAGATTACCTTGTACGCATCTACAGCCACCAACAATCTGCTTTTAGTTACTCGCATCGACAAAGCCGGAGGATCAACCACTTTAAAAAATGGAAAAGCAAACATCTATTCGAAGTCAGCAAAACTGTTTCTTGAAAGGAAGAAAGTGAACCGACCTTAATGGGTTGAGGCAAAGGCCCTCCTTCCCCATGATCAAGCAAATGTTGGGAATTCGGAAGGTATCAATGTGAAGGCTCGAACGAGATTTGGGGCCCCTCAGAGACCTTCTCCTCTGTGTTTTCTTATCTGTGCATGAATCGCGGGTTGCCCAGGTGTGTCAGCTCACCAAGAAATTTGTCATGCTGAAAGATGCCCCGTCAGTATCTTGGTTCATCCTTTGACGTGCGAGGAGATCAGTCTATTCCTCCATCTCCCTGGTTTATTCTTACTGTGTACTTGATAGCGAGAGTGTGTTGTTGCCTTTATCAAAGTATGTATTTGCTGATCCGTATCAGGGACCATGAAAATCGATGCGCATGGATCGGGCTGGCTTACCCTCTGGATCTGACCAAACTCCCCGTTCGAAGTGACGAGCTCTCTCTGCAGTACCCGAGCCTCAGTAAGCAAGCCGCAGTGGCTTCCACCGGTGTTGTGTTGTTCGGCAATGGCAGCCGCCATCAGCCAATGCCGCGCAATGCCGATCAGCCGGTTACTACCTCCACGTGTATGACTGATGATTGTTGGCGTCAGCCAGTGCCGAACAATGCCGATCAGTCGTTTGATAGCTCCGCGTGTATTACTGAAATAAGCGGAGATTTCCGCGGCATAATTGTATGCTGATCACAAAGTGGTCGGGATAAAAGTACCGGCATGGCATCATGCCGAAGTTTTCTCCGCTTCTTGGCCCACGTGCACCGGCGCTTATTTTCTCTCTTCCTTCTCGCCACCACTGACACTATCGCCTTTGCTCAGGTAAACTACCTACATGCAGTCAATAGCCTTTGATGCTGTGATCATGCTGTTCAAAGCCCTATCCTCAAGAAAAAACTACTCATTGATACAAATAAATTAGACGCAATGCGGGTCGAACGCACAACCTTCCCAAGTTGTTGTTTACGTTTGTGCACTGCCTCCAAAATCTAAGGAATCTTCCGAAATCTAATGAAAAATTGTAACAAAAAAAACACTGCCACTAGAGGGCATTCAAAAATCTAATGAGAAATAAGCACTGCCACTATTTTCAATACAGACGGAAAATGTCGACCGTAAAAAAACGAGGTCGCAAGAATGGCGGTCTCGAGATATTATGAACGATTACTTACGTACTCGTAACCGTTTCCGTTTGATTTGACCTGATCTTCAAACGGAAACTAAATGGTTGGAGCCCTATAATGTCGGCACACTGCGTATCCCACGATCGACGGTGATCTACACCCGATCTGCATATGTCCGGACTCCGCGTTACTGCGCGGACATGGCCTCTCAACGCAGTGAGACTTCCGGAGCGGAGTACCTTCGCATGTGTTGCAGCATGTGGCCTTACACCTCAATCATTGGGCCAGATCGCAAAATTTAGCTGCCTACAACACCTAGCTATCAGAGATAGCGGGAATAGAACGGGTAATTGTTGGTATTCCGAGTCCATCGCTCGCTATCTCCGACGCCCTATCCCTATCCCCTTTCATTTACCTTGGTCTACATCGTTTTCTCTTCCATGGTTTAATTCACCCAGACTTAGCCTGATTAGTTCCTGCCGACTTTTGTATAACTATCCCGTAGTGTCAAATGAATTCCCCGCGCGTTTGCAACTTCGGTTCACTGCTAATACTGGATTCTGCTCTATTGATTCCAACAGTAATGATTATTCTTTGGCACATTGTGGAGACATGTGAAAGGGGTGAATAGGAATTATGGTAGTGACTGTGAAGAGATATCGAGGGCGGAGAACGGGAGCAGCAGAGACGTAAACATCATTTACTCCATTCCAAACATGTACACATAAAATCACCACATCTGCTTAAGATACAAGTAATAATCGCGCTCGGGTTCATATCATGATCCCTGGTGCAGCCATGAGTCCGCGCATTCTCGGCATTATGGTACTTTGGAACTCACTGGTCGCGGGGATTCCTCTGGCGTACATATCCTCAAGCTCCGGAAATACTGTACTATTTCGATCAATTCGGCACCAATCCGGAAATTTTAGTACAATTAAAATCCAAAAGAATTCCGATAAATTGAGAAAAAATTATTGCCGCAATAAAAAAAAATGGGCGTGACGCGTGACTGCCGAATTGATCGAAATAGTACAGTACTTTCGCTGCACGGTGGGGGAAAGATTCGATCCATTGACGCCAACTGGCCCGGCAGTCGTCGCACAGCTGGACTCCGCCAAAACAGTGGGTGTCCTCTGCGCCATACGAGGAACGGTGAATGCAAGTGTCGCAATTCCCGTCGCCCGCCGTCTCGAGGGTGTGAGCAAGACCAGGAAACAAGACCTTCTCGCTCGCGGCCAGGACATCCTTGTAGTGATGGACACTATCCTCGCCAACATCCTTGACTTTGTTGGCGTCGATGCGGTACTAGAGCTTGAAGTTGGCGCGCGTCAGGGAGACGACCTCTTCCGTCTCGGACACGCCGATCCTCAAGTCCTCGTCAACGAACCGATACCGACGCATCAGCATGTGGATGGGTCCGCCGAGAAAGCGGAGAAGGTTGAGGATGGGCATCATGGGGCGGTCCGCCCAGGCAGCGTCGAGTGCCCAGAGCACCTCACGGCATTGCCGGAAAGCCGCCACACGCAGGTCTTCGGGTACGTAAGAAAACGTGCTGCACACCTCACCCTCGGACCGATGCTTGTAGATCGCGACGGCGTCGTACATCGTGAGGGTGATCTCGCAGAGGACTTGGAGCTGCTCCTCGGAGAAGCACACTTCAAGCGCGTCGTTGCATGCGAGAGCAGCCATTAACGAGAACCTCGCGAGCGCGTCGCAGTCGCGCATGCGGAACCACTGCTTCGGTGAGTCGGCGAGACAGTTGGCATACCGTCGAAATAGCTCGCCGTCACGCCTGCTGCTGGACTTCTCAGCCATGATAAGGAGACAGCAGCGTAACTCGCGTCCCATGTCTTCACGGGCCGGTGATCCCACGAAGAGCGTATCAAGGAGGTCCTGTACAGAGTAGCCCAGGAGGTTGTCGCCGGCCAATACGTCGACCATGGTTCCCTTGAACTCGGCAACAATGGTGAGTACGATGACCCGCATGAAAGCCCGGCGTCGCTCCAAGTTGGTGCAGTACGGGATTATGCATCGCGTGTATTCGTATGCAGTGGCAAGGATCTCGCCTTTGATCCCCGCGGGAATGTCGAGATCCTGCAGGTCGTCGCCCATGTCGCGGGAGTAATACCAAGTGTCGCGGGTGCGAGGCGCTGGGCCTGGCGTGAGTCGCTCCGTGAAGTTGAAGTCCATTTCAGTGGGGTGTTGTTGTAATACTGTGCCAGAGACAGAGCAGCATTTATACTGATGAAACCCGTCGGGGGGGAATGCGGAGTCCCGAGGGTACACCGACGATCCAGCGATGGTCAAGCGATGGCAAATAAAACTGCCGTTCATGAGCGAGAACAGTTGGCACGCATGGTGCCGCAGTGCGTGCCGGCACACTAACCGTTTTCGGCCTATCCTCTTCTGCTACTCCCATTTCGTCGTTTCTCCTGTTCAGCTCAATTTCTACTCTCATGGCTGTGATCTTTCCCGTCAAATTGTTATTAGTTCTTCCATTCCCGATTTCATCGACGCAAAATCAAGAAGAGTTTCGATTCTACTGGTGACTCACGCTGCTGCTGAATGCTGCTTCTTTCTTAACTCTCTGCGGCCACGGCGAATGTTGCCGAACTGCCAGTGGGATGAGCATAAAAGCTAACCTGTCAACCATGGCCGAATCTGGGGAAATTAAGACTCTGCTAGAAGTCCCGAGTAAAATCCCATCATTCCTTGTGCGAGAGCGTGAAACAAACAAACAGTATTACTTCATTAAGACAGAATCAGAGGTATTGACTAGAGCTGGGAAAGGGGTGGGATCTCAAAGAGACCAGACAGCCTAACCAGCACTCAGTCGAAAAACCACCATACCTCATATATTAAGCAGATACCTCGTATATTAAGCAGATGCCTCGTATCAGTGTGCGCATGTTTGTCATCACCTCGATTGGCGATTTTCTTTCCAACCACTATCCCTTCTTCAGCCATGGCTCTATCTCAACCCAATTCGGTCGGTTTTTCTCCCATGGTTATTTCTAGACGAGCACCCCGATCACAATTTAGCTCTACCGGTCCGCTTCTTATATGCCAATCCATCCAAACGGCCCAGTGCTTTCCAGGCTGAGCCAATAAAAATTCCGGCGCTCAAATGCCGCTCAAAAGAGGCCGGCGTTGGCCATTGACCTTCCCTCACTCCTTCCACCAAATGACGGCTGGGCTAAGATTTCCTAGCTCATATTCGGCCGTTTTCATGCCAGCCTATGGCAATTGTCCGTTCTATTAAGATTCTCTACGGCTTTCATTTGGACGTGTTTGTGCGCATCCCCTTCAAGCCTTCCCCGTTTTTCTGCCTCTGCTCTGAGGCTTTGATTTCTACAGCTTTCGTGTGTCTTTTTCCCCACCAAATCCCCCATTTGGCCATACTGCTGTGCTTTCTCGTCAGGCGACAGTTATGAAATAAGATGAGATTAAATTAAGTCCTGGGCGGTTCGACCACATGGCGGACTTCAGTTGTGCGAGACTTAAGTTCTACAATAGGGACGGTCAGAGTAAGTGATTTTCGCCGATTCTGAGAGTCGATTCTCAAGACGATTCTGGAAACTGATTTCATCAGAATCGTGGGCAGAATCGCCTCAAGTTTGACCGCCCCACTTTGCAAAACGATTCTTGAAGCGATTCTCTAAAAATAGATTCAAAATAAGTGGTCAGAATCGGAATCGCCTCGAGAATCGGACGTAGAATCTCCGGAGGAGATTCTACATCGATTCTGGAAGTCGATTCTGCTTTAAAGCGATTCTCCCACGCTTTATTTAATCCAGAATCGTTTCCAGAATCGACCGTCAGAATCGACGAGAATCGTCTACTCTGACTGTCCCTAATAACCTATCCCCGTAGCATCCGTGGGAGCACATATATACTTAGGTACCTTATTGAACTTAAGTTCACCCAAAACTCAAGTTTCGTCCAAAACTTAAGTTCTATTCATAACTGAAGTACCCAAAAGTTACAACTGAGGTGACGTCGACGGCAAGTTAAGTGCCGCCATATACCGCGGGTGCTGTACTAAAAATCCTATATGCTAAACCCGAATTCGGAGTCAGTAAAAATGAGTCTGTGGGTGACTTGGCGGTAAAGGGAAGGGGAAGAAGAGGAGCAGACCCCTGAGTAGCTATTCTTCCTCTAGCTCTCCAAGTCCGTCGCCCGTTCGCGCGCTTAGGTCGCCTTCTCCAATGCGAGGCGCCATGGTTGCGAGACCTCGTCAGGCGACGCCCCCACTCTTGCGTCGTCTCGGAGACGAACTCGGGCCCCCGCACGTCGGGCCATCGCCGACTGACCCAGGTCGACGCAGCCTTGTCGATCGCTTTTCCTCTCCGCCCAAGGAGGACGTAGAGATGCCCGACATCTCCGTCTTTCGGCGTTACCAAGTGCCTCTCTGGGAGCGCGTTGGCGAGATCAAGCGACACCGGCTCCAGCGACACGACCGGCCTGGGAAACGACTAAGGAAAGAAGCTAAGGAGGCGGATGAACTTAGGTACGAGGAGGAACGACTGCTGCAAGTGACCTTAACGATGGACGCGCAAGCTCAGCCTACGAACATGGAAGAAGGGGGTTACGATCCAGATAACCATACTGTACTATTACAACCAAAGTTTCACGGGGTGTCACCCGTCACCTCAAGTGTTCACTGGGAAAGGTGTTCATTAATCGGAAATCACATCAAATTCCCTTATATGGGGTCCGTCTGATGCCGGACCCGAAATTTTTGGCGTTTTTTTGCCTATTTGAGCCCGGAAAATCGAGTGTCATCGTCACAGGTACCAAAAGTGTTCAGTTCACGAGTGGCTGTCACCCGTCATCTGAACCTTTGGTCGTAATAGTACAGTATTCAAGACGACAATATGTACGGAGAAGACCAAAAACCCTGCGCTCGCACTGGGGGGCACTGTGATGGGACTATAATAAGTATATAATTGGAGAGTACGATCACACTGTTTACTGGAGTTAGCAGCACGTGTGCTGACTAATCTATTCTACTTCCAGGCCTAAACGGCACTTTTTTATAAAAAACCTATATCCGGAGAGACGGGTCATTTTTCTATAAATGACTGTACCTTAGAGGCGGCTTTTTTATAAAAACCTAGAGACACCTTCTGCGGCGCTGCCTCCTGCCTAAAGCGGGACCACTCTGTGCGGCGGCATCGTAGGCGCATTTGTCGGGGCGCAGGTCAGGCGCGTGGCTGTGCCATATGCGCCCTGTCTACCCCACTGCTTCCCTGGGCCCTTCCGCCACATTACTGTACCATTTCGACCAAGTGTTCGGCCCATGTCACGCGTCACTGCAAGTGTTCATTTCACCAAGTGTTCAAATGGCAGCGGCGTCTGTCACCATGTCGCAAGTGTTCATTTTGGCAAAATGTTCACCGGAGCCCATATGGAGTCCAAGAAGCTGGAAAATTTCGCGTAAATCGGACTTGGCGCTACTGGACCGCTTCCCGTACGACTGAAGCTCGCTTCCGTCGCATTGTCAAGTCAAAGTCCAACGGGCATCTCACAAAAAGAGAAGAAAAATGACGCTCAGTATTTTTTGTGTACGAGATCTGCTCATACAGGGGGTTTGGAAAATTTAGTATTTGAGCTCCACTTCGTACTCTATAATCCTTGTTCACCCACAAAATGACTGAAGCACCCTTTGACAAATCTGAATGGATTGGAAAAGGCAAGGCCATGGTCGACGCACCTCCCATAATCCACCAGCTGGCGAAACTGGAATTTACTATGCCCCAATCGTTCGAACTCGCCCTCATGCCTTCCGAATTTCTTCCGGTCGCAAAAATGCTGGAATTCACTGTACCTCTTGAATCCCCGGCCAAAGGTGCTTGGCAGCCAGCTCAATACTTCAGCACCAATGCACCGGACACGTTCGACGGGAACACAGTGTCTCGCCTGCGCCGTCTTCCCATTCCGGAGCTAAAGGTCATTAAAAAACCCCTGGCATACGGTGAACAGGCTCGGCTTGATGGTTCGCGCTCGCTGGGCTATAATCATCTGGGCTCAAATGTTGAAACACGGTTTCCCTTATAGGTACTCGCTTTCTGGAAGGCCATCTCGGACTTCAAGCGCGATATCAGGGCGCCGTGGGTGAAATGTGCGGATTGGCTTGCGCGATAGAAAAAGGTTTCCCAAAAAAATCCAGAACGAGCAGCACTTGTGGAGGAAGCGCAGCTAATTGTCGCCATGATGCCATGGGGCCGGGGCAAGCCGCAGGGTCTGTCAGATGCGGAGCTCTTGCATACTATGTGGCGCTTCCTTGGACCCCACTGGCTGTCGGGTTCCCAGCTAAACGACATGCTGGAACTCATTTATCGCAAAGTCTGCGGCGATCCCACCTTATCGCAGAAGACACACGTCCAAGGGCTGGGCTTGGTCCCCAGAATTCTCGAGGCCCATGGCGCGGGGACGGAAACCTACAAAAGCAATCATCGTTTCAATTGGCTGCGTCATGTCTGTGACGATCTGGTACGAAGCCGTGCAGCGTTAATGACGGCGGGACATTTGGGAGAGATGAAGAATGAACACGACCCTCATTGGATTGCCCTCGTCTTGGACCTGTCGCACCCCACTGGAAAAATACTGTATGGCGATGCACTCGAGGGCTCCGCGCCCATCCCGACCTCATTGCACGCAGCATGTCGCTGGGGGATCAGCCAGCACACCGACGCTCAGCTTCTCTTGGAGAATTTTCCAATGGGAATCCAGCAAGACGGATTTTCGTGCGGGATGCTCGTCGGAAACGGTCTTGAGCATTTCGTCGACCCAGAGATTGCGCTCCCCAAACCTGGTAATCATTGGGTAAGGCTCCAACCTTTTCCGTTTATAAATGTTTTACAGCTAATGTCGGAACCGAAGGCGCGACGAAAAATTTCCTGATTCGGACACATTTTGGAATCTGAAACCAATTCCCTCATATCTCCCTCATTTCACATTGGATTTCCATGTTTAATGGGTCATTCCGTTGGAATAATTACAGCGCAATTAGTGATAGAGCCAGATTTCTAGTGCAATAACAATTCTCAGATCAAAAAATCTCCAAATCTGGCTCTATCACCCTCTTCAAGTGGTGTCAGAGTCGCCCCTCCTGAATTTGCAGGGATTTTAGTTGAAAACTGGGGGAGTTATTGTGGTCTAAGCCTTGGAGACCATTTGGTACAATAACAATTCCCTGATTAAAAAATAGGCAAATCTGGCTCTATCACCCTCTTCAAATGACATCAGAGCCACCCCTCCCAAATTTATGGCTTGTTTGGACTAGGACATGCTACTGTAGAACATTTTAGGCTCAAACCAGGACCCCATGTCACCTGGTGGAAAGAAAATATTATTTGGGAAATCTGGCTCTATCACTAATTGCGCTGTAATTATCCCAAAAGAATGACACATAAAACGTGGTAATCCGACGCGAAATGAGGGAGATATGAGGGAATTGGTTTCGGATTCCAAAATGTGTCCAAATCAGGAAATTTTTCGTCGCGCCCTCGGTTCCGACATTAGCTGTAAACGGATAAAACCGTTTTATTTTCGTTTTTTTTTACGGACCCGGGCAAAGGAAAAACAAAAGAAAACAAACATTTTAAACGGTGATAAGCCGTGAATTCGCCAACACCTGAAAATTAATGTTTTCTGGATTTCCATTGCGGATACATGCGCATCTGGGTCTATGACGAGTCCCAAGTTAGTAGACCTGGAATTACACGCTAGAAACCAAATCCGGAGCCGGTTGTGGATGAGTATCCAGAAAACACACATACTGGGTGCCTCCGACTAATATGCCGCTGGTTCTGGATCCTACTGTCGTACTATGGACAGGAGGTTGCGGATAGTCCAAACGAACATTGGGGAATAAAATATCCATTCTGTGCCTATTGGTGGAACTCAAAGCAAGTGCATCTTGAATGAGTTTCAACATTGTTGGTCCATGCTTGTACCAATGAGGTGACGTGTTCGATCACGTGATGACCCAGAACCTTTCAGACCGGAACAGGCCGGATCCGGATGTGGTGTCATACACCTATCAAATATTGATCGGCTTAATATGGCAACCGAGTTCGAACCCAATTTAGGAAGAAGGTCCTTACTTGAGCTATGAAGGGGACCAGGGTGTCTAATTGTAGGCAAAAGACCCTAGATTCCGGATTTCCAAGAATCCTTCGAGGGGCACAAGTAGTGCGCCCAAGAAATCCAGAATACTCGGACCACTCGGGTGCCAAGTCAGGGCCCCGATCCCGTCAGAAATAAATCAGACAAATAGGGAGCCTGCTCAACCATGTTCCACCTCGACGGGTAGACGGTCTAGGGTAGCTCTTGGGCTATACACAAGTTCAGGGTGTCTATAAAGAGGCATTTTGAAGGGCTATCCAATCCAACCACAATGTCTTGAGGGACTAATCCAGAACTAACATTTTCAGGATCTAAAATAATCAGTCAGCAAGCTTGGCGATCGTTATTTCATATTCTCGAGTCACGGACATGGTTACACCGATGATTAATGTATTATGTTTGTAGAGTTATTTTTAGATGTACAGTATATAAGGTGGGCAGCTTGTAGGGAGAAGGCACGGACTCCTACCTGGAAACGTAAAGCGGAGAGACTAGCGGTCTGCTCCAGCAAGTACAGAAGGGCGGAACCACCGGCTTGATTCATCGAGGCTGTCCTTGGGGGTGTGCTTGTATTTCCGAGTTATTATCAATCTATCAGCTTTTTCGGGATATTCCCTTGCGTGTTCTGCATGTACGTGTGTGTATGTTCTACGTGATCCTGCGTGTACGTGTACGTGTCCTGGGTGTTCTGCGTGTTACTTGTGTGTGTTCTACGTGTTTTGTGTGTCCTACGTGTGTTCCGGATTTGTTGCGTGTTGCGTGTCAAATTGGTTCACTGCTCCTGTCTTACGAGGTTAGAGTGGGTGACCCAGAGTTGCAAAACTATAAATTGAACCATTGTCTGTGGGCGATCCTGGATTTGCTTGCTGCGATCCGCAAGTATTAAACAACTGTTCCTGTGTATCTTCAATCAGTACACAAAGACCCGTACTCGGTCGCACTCTCTGGGATTGCATCCGGAATCACTAGTGGGGTTTGGTTGGTTGTTGTTTTAGGGATTTGTGTTGGTTTCAGGATTTGTGAATCCTGAACTAGAGCGCACTTCTTCATTGCATTCAGCCCGTCGGATTTGCATTGTAGTGAATTTCACCCATAGACCGCCAGCACACGTTTCATCTGGAGCCCACCGTGAGGGGCCAGTTGTTGATATGTACGTTGCTCACAGTCTTGTGGATTTTTCCCAAGAGACAAAAGCTGTTCTTCAGAGTAAAATCCTGAAAACAGTACTTTAGGCCTTCTGTCTGTATACAGAAAAATTGGGCAACATTTCGCATCAGGCACCTCATGAGGAGCCAGATCCGGAAAGTCCATCGTACCAAGGGCAAGGGGTTTTACCCGAGTCAGGTTTTGAACGGCCACCTTCTCGAACTACTCGCACAACCAGTAGATCCAGGAAACAACCGTTGCTCCCTCTGCTTAAACAGCACTCCCTTAGCAAACTTGCTAAAGCCCAAAGACCCTCTCCATCTGCTCGTGCTCGAGCAGACACATCGTTGCAGACCCAGGAACGTACATTGGCTTCCAAGGCACTTGCTGCACGGAATCCAGAACATCAAGTTGCATCGCCTTCACGAGTTCAAGAAGATCTTGAACCAACCCCAGATCCTGAACCAGGATCGCCTTCGTTGTCTTCTCACGGAGCAACAACCAGTGTACCAGACCAATCTGCTGTACAGAATCCTACGAATAACACAATGGCCCAACAGTCTAATGTTGCTGCATTCTGGATTCCCTATCCATGGGAAAAGAATGCGCCCAGCTTTGATGGGGGGGATGCTGCCTCTTTGAGGCGCTTCCTTAACCATATGCAGGCCATTATCCAGTTGGGTGGGATTACGGATACCCTTGCCAAGAAGGACAAAATCATAGAGTTTGTGACAGACCAAGATACCAAAGACCAGTGGAAGGGTTCCGACTCCTATAGCAATGGGACTTTTGATGAGTTCATTGCAGACATTGAAGAGGGTTTACCCTGAGTTGGAGGATGTCAAAGTTGGGTCGCTCCAGAAACTCCGAAAAATCTGCAAAGAAAACCAGGATATTGAAATTTCAGACGGGGGTCGGCTTAAACTGTTCTCGAAGAGATTCGAAACAGAAGCTTCGAAGCTGATGCAACCTCCAGCCTCCATAAGGAATGGGGAACTGGTTGGGAAGTTTCTGGAGTGTCTTGACGAAAAACCTGAAGCACAAGTGCTAGCAATGATGGTTCAACATCAGTTTCTTAAAGAGACCAATCCCACCCTAGCGCCTGCAAATGGTGCTGCTGGGGCCGGGCGAGCCCAAAACGTGAAGTGTAGGGGTGATGTTATTCCGTTGACTGCCGGGACACATTTCAACGGTTACATTCCCGCAGTGGCATCAATGGTCTAAAGGAAATTCATTTACCTTCGTTTCTTCACACTCCTGTATCCTACTGACTCCATAGCAACTTCAATTAGCCCCAGAAGCTACCAGCCAGTGAAGTCTACTCGAGTTGAACCAACTCGGCTCTTGCCGGGATGCTGTGCAGCATTCCCAGGATCGGTTTCTCTCTTCACCATGCTCTCACCACCCAAGATGTCTCACGTTCGCAGGGCAGAGGGATCGGGGCCTTTGTTCTGCAAGTAAGCATGCTAAAATTCATCATAACTCCCATGGATTTCGTGCTGATTCCAGGCCCTGTAAGGGCAACCTCTAGCGGGAGAATTTGAAGTAAACTCAATTCATGGTACTAAATACAGAGTTCTAGAATACGCACCTAGTGGGAGAATCCGAAGAGAAGAAAGGATGAGGATTCCCACGCTAGGCAAGGTTTTTATAGGTACTAGCCAGTAGCACGTGTCCAAAGTGATCGGCAGTGGTCCCGAGCTTGATCGCATAGTATGTTCCAGTGCGAGCGACCGGACGAAAGGGGATGAAGTGGAACGGAGTCCGGAGGGATGGGGGACGACGTTCCGGGTGAAGGCGCAGCCTGAGGTTCTGGACGAAAGGCCGGATGGTCGGGCGAGGCCGGACGCGGAAGAGGTGCTGGACGAAGGATCGGATGTGGCAGTGGGGCAGTGCAATGGGCCGGAGCCGGACGGACGGACGGACGGGGGGTTCCCCTGACATCACCCCCCCTTGGAATGCGGCGTCCCGACGCATGAACTGGACGTGGGCGTCGCGCTTCCGGAACGAGAGCGAGTCAAATGCGGCAGAGGCGATCCGGCACGGGGCGTTGAGGTAGCGGCGATAATAGGTGTCGATGGCGTCTTTGGCGAAGACGTCGGAGTGCTTTGCTCATTTATTGTGTTCCAGGCCGTAGCCTTTCCACACCTCAGTCACCCCTCCTGGACCCCCTTTTAGGGTATTTATGGCCCTTTGAATAAATAGCCCTAGATGGGTCTGGGAGTGGGCCGAGCCCATGGCTTATTATAGCTGGGAGTGCCCACCCTAGATGCAAGTTGGCACTGGGCGCGCCCACTGATGCTGTTTTTGGTGATGGGTGCGCCCGTCCCTGCGTACTGGTTTCCGGGGTCCCACTTCCTTTTTTTTGGTGGGGGCGCCCATCACTGCACCGTTTATTCTTGCTTTCGCTGATTTTGTTCCTTGTTAGGTGTACATTCTACTCGTTACCTATTCTTCACCTCTCCTGCTGCTCATATTTTCCCCTGACTCTGTCCCAATATTGCCCTCAACCTACCTTATTTCCGCCCATTGTCATTTTCTTTACACATATTTCTCTCATTTATGCACATCAATCCTCGCATACATATTTTGCACTTTTGCCTATCAGCCCACGCACTCTCTAGTTTCCAATAAATTCTCAACTGAAACTTTTTATCACTCCAGCACCTCAGCCAAAATCCTTCACAGCCTTTGTTTTCTTTTCCCTTTTTCTCTCTTTTCTCCTTTACTTATCTGATGGAATTGTTGTAGAGGTTTCCTCCCTCTCTCCCTGTCTCTTGGCTACTCATACAAAACCCCAACCCAACATACCAACCACCATGCTTGCTTGTGCCTACGGAACTATTGTTCAAGTATTTTAGCCATACTTATCTGGGTGTGCCCACCTACCTCCCCTTTTTCAACCCATCGCTGGGTGTGCCCAAAGTTTCGTGAAACCAGCTTGGGCGCGCCCAAGGTTTTATCAACCTGACGTGGGCACGCCCAAGGTTTCTTGAACCAAGCTTGGGCGCGCCCATGCATGGAATGATGGTTGCATGGGCGCGAACCCTTTTTATGTATTGCCCACTGAAATAGTTCACTGCTACCACAGCAGTGGACGCCATCTTGTTGGCCATGTAGTATACGATTAAGAACTACACTGCATTTTGGCCGTTTCTGGGCGCACGTGGCTCCAGATATGCCGAGGCTTTGCCGAGCTCGGTCTAGACGTCTCGGCAGGCTTTGCCTGCCAAGGCTATACCCAGCTATGCCGAGATGGCTACGAGGCTGCCTCGCGCCACCTCGCGCCACCTGTCTCGAGCTATGCCTGGTGTCCTCGGCGCACCTCGCGATGAGTTCTTGGTCTATACACGGCTTGCTCTATATTCCTTTGCTTCAATACAACCCAAGTTTTATCAACATCACCTCAGGAGACGGAGACCAACAAAGCTTATCAAGTCGACCCTGTAGTCAACTGCTAATCCCCGCAGCGCCAGCAAAGCATGGGAACGCGACGCTCTCCCTCTCTCTCTCTTTCTTCCACCCTCACTGGTCCTTGAGGCTTCATGGCAAATCCGTACGGGGAGGGCGCACCACACGGAGATCCGTATGTCTCACTTGTTGGGTGAGGCCACCGCATCCTGCGTGGCGTGACTCGTACTTACATTTTTTTATTTTTTATTTGTCGATATTACTGTCACCAAATTAATATCACCGAAATACCATTGCAAGTCTCTGGTCATCTCAGAAGAAACCAACCATGTGACCATGTTGGCAAACCAGTTTTGGCAGGACATTTTTTAATCTACCGGCTAAACATTATAATGCGCACTATTAATTACCCGGGTTTGTTGCCCCCTTTATCGACTCCTAACCACTTTTTGTTCCACATTCACTGCATTTCTGATCAGCGTGATGCCTATATTGGCCAAGTTGGCCAAGCAAGTAGCCAAAGGCTCCAACACCAGTTGATAATTTCACGTGCTGGTCACGCCATCATATCACGTCATGCCATTTTGCCGAACTTTTCTCCGCTTGTTTGGCCTCGTGGCCCGGCGCCTATTTTCCTTTTTGCTTCGCGCCACATTGCAGGAATACACCAGACCGACCAATGTGGCGTTATTGTCTTTGGCTCGCGCAAAACAAGGAATATTCTCAACACGAAAATGAAAGAAGGATACGAGGACGTCCTTGAGTACATACCAATTGGACAGCCCAACGCAGGGACCCTTGCGAAGCTCGATGCTCTGAAGCCCTCTAACAATCCAGGAGACCGTAAGTTTGGTCCGCCCAGCAAGCTCTGAGCTAAGGGACGCATAGCGCTCGACGCCCTCATCGTGGCCATCGAAACCCAGAATGCTTACTTGGAAAAGAAAAAGACCTGGACTCGCAAGATTGTGATAGTTACAGACGGCGAGAACCCCATTGAAGGAAACGACCTTGACGCGACTATCGAGAGAATAAAAGATCTCGACATTGGCCTGACCGTTGTGTACGTTCCCTGTGTATCTTTACCCCCTGGTATTCATATTCTCAACAGCGGAATCGACTTTGACGACGAAGAGTTTCCGTATACCGAGGAAGACAAGTCTCACTTCAAGGTTTATCTATATCTTTCCCCAGACTCTTACCTCTAATAGAAATATCAGGCGGAAAATGAGGAATTTTACAAAAGTATGGTCGACAGCCTTGAAGATAAAGGTATACTCGGGACCTGCGCACTTGCTCTACGCGAAACCGTGCGCCCCGATATTAAAATCACAAAGTCGACGCTCATGGGCACCACCTTGCGTCTGGGCGACAACGCCACTCGGCCCGAAGAAGCGATGGAGATCAACATCAAGACGAGCAAGTGCAACGCGCAGAGCCGCCCAAAGAGCTGGAAGAAGTTTGCCGAGCAGAGAAGGAGGCGGGGAGAGGGCGGGAAAGTCGGAGCAGGAGATGACGATGACAATGATGACAACGAGGACATGGATGTGGACAAGGAACAGCCGACCCAGGGTGCCAAGAGAAAGGTCACATTCACCCAACTCAAGATGCGCACCGAGTACTACGTCGACCGCCGCGATCACAATTCGGACAACGAGGGCGAGGACGTGAAGATGGAGGAGCCCGCGAAAGAGAAAGAGCCAGAACCCGAAGACGACGACGACGACGACGACGAAGAGGGCGGCGCAACGAACAAGATAGACCCGGGTCTCGAACAAGTGGACAAGGAGGAACTCATCCGGGGGTTCAAGTACGGAACGACCTACGTCCCCTGCCCCGACGGCCAGTTCGAGCGGCTACCGACGAAGAAGGGGATCGAAATCTGTGGCTTTTTTCTCGCTAAAAACGTGAGCCCCTTATTTCACGGCTTATTTATTTATTCAACTACGTGTAGTTCCGCCGCGAACTCTGCCTCGGCGAAATCCAATACGTCTGGGGCGACCCTTCCCAGCCCGAACAGCAAGTCGCGATCTCCTCCATTGCGCAGGCGATGTACGAGAAGAACGCCATGGCCATCGCGCGGTGGGTGTCCAAAGACGGCATGGACGCCAAGATGGGCATGCTGGCGCCCTGCATTGCCAAGGGCGTCGACTGCCTGCTGTAGGCGCAGATGCCCTTTGCGGACGACATGCGCAAGTACACCTTTGCGTCCCTCGACAACCTCGTCTCAAAGAAAGGCGAAGTGCTTAAGGAGCACGCGTACCTCTCCACCGAGACGCAGCTCGAAGCCATGGATAATTTTGTGGACGCGATGGATGCTGGAGAGAAGGACGAGGAAGGGTGAGATTGAGATTCTTCTGCATTCATGTTATTGACGCGCGCGCAGAAACCGCGGCCCCTGGTTCGACACGCGTCTTTCGTACAACCCCGCCGTCCATCGCATCAAACAAGCGCAATTCCACGCCGCCGTCGTGTCCGACCTCAGTAAGAACCCCCTCCCGCCTCCACACCCCGAGCTGCTCAAGTACTTCGAGCCCCCTCGTCGCGTCCTCAAGCGTGCTCGCAACGCGATCGAAGAGGTTAAGTCCGAGTTCAAGGTGAAGCAAGGTGCGGTCCCACTATTTGCATATTTTATGCCTTTTGTTTTCGCTTACCATTGTCTATTGTATCGATTAGTGCCTAAGAAAGTCACGTGCGCGCGGAAAGACGGGCACGTTCACGCATGCGACGAGGGCGACGACGAGATGCTCGTCCTCGACGCCAAGCCGCCCACACGCACCCATTCCCAATCCCAGTCTCAGTCGCAGATCAAAGTCACCGCATCTCCAGCGGGAAAGAAGGGCAAGGCCAAGGCTGTCGACCCCGACGACAGCGTGACAGAGGACGACTCCGACGCCGAGGACGTGCTCGCGCCCCTCGCGACGAAGAAGCCCGCAGTGGGCACCCCCCCGCCTGTGCGGAAGGGACGCAACCCACTGCCGACCCCCGCGCGGTCGCTCTCGCCCGAGTTCGACCCCGCGCGTGTGCCAGGGCGCATCGTTGGCAACACGCGCCCGCTGGACGACTTCAAGGCGAATATCGTGCGGGGGGACATGGTGAGCAAAGCGGTGGAGGACTTGGGCGCGGTGGTGATGCAGATTGTGATGCGCCCGTTTGCGAATCGCCGGAGCGCTGAGCTTATGGAGTGTATGGAAACGCTGAGAGATACATGCTTGAAGGTGGGTTGATCGTCTTGAAAAAAAATCCAGGCCGGACTGACGGTGCGTGCAGGAGGACGAGATCGAGGCCTGGAATACGTGAGTCCCTTTTAAAGAGGTCCGACATCCACCCAGCTGACCAAAATTCCAGGTTCATGACGGAGCTTCGTGACAAGTGTACCTCCAAGCTCGGGAATAGTCAGTTTTGGTCGCAAGTTCAAGACGCTGGTCGAAAAATCAGCCTGATTAGTGATGAAGAGGCTGAGGAACACGGAGGAACATCATTGTTCTCTGAATCCGAAGCTGAAAAGGTATGCTCAGCTGTTCTGAACAATTTACAATGGTGCTCATAAACCGCCAGTTCCTTGCTTGACCATCCTGCTTACATTTGCTTTCTGTACCTATTATCCTGTACCCAGCCAATTGGCTAATACTGAATATCATACGATTAACTCCTACCCCACCATCCACCTAGCAGACTGCTCAGACCTCCCCGAGTAGCTGCGGGAGTCGCTTTCGTTTCAGGTGATTCTACGTCAGCGTCCTCCTTCGCAGCCTGCCGTTTCTCGACCGCCGGCTGCGCTGCCACCTGAGAGTCCTCCACCGGCGAGTATATACGAGATTAGTGTGAGTGAGAGTCGTCCAGTCGCACTGATGGTGGTTGAGTCGCACTTTCTGATGGACAAAAGTGCGACTGGTTACCCGAGTGCGACTGGTTACCGGACGGTTTTGATAGGAACGAGATCGGCGAACAGTGTGCCGACGTTTCGGCTACGGATGCCAACTAGTCTACCAACCAACACGTACAAAAGACCAATAGGACTTTATTTCTCCCTGCGAAATCTCGGCGACATCGAACATGGTCAAACTTTACGTAGCTCAGCAAGTTAAAAAAAGAGTAATCACAAGGGAATTTGTACTCAGAGTGAACCTAGCAATACACAATAAAAGACTCATCAATGAAGGTCACATTGGAGATTTTTCTGGGCAAGCTATATGCTGAAATACCGGACATTTGAGGCCAATTTAACGACCCAATTGGCTTCTTCAGGGGTGTGTTGGCCAGAAGTCACGCCGCTTTTGGGCAAGCTGGCATTCAATGTGCTGAAAGTCTACGATGCAACACCAATGCTGCTTTGGGAACCCTGAATGGCTATTGTCTTTGGGAAACTGGTGTTTTTCCTTCGGGTTAAATTCTTGATAGGGATGGAAGGTAGAACAGAGGGTGTTTCGAGATTTGAGCAAGGTGGAATTGAAAGGAGACACAATATTTGTGTTGTTTGAGTGCAGACCTGTTGAGACTTTATAATAAAAGCTCAAGCCGCGCTCCGACGGAGATCAGCCCAAAATGTATGGTGGTGCAGCTCCGCACCTTGTCCTTGAGGCAATTAATTGAAAAAGGAAACTCAGAACGAAACCCAATTGGGAAAAGTTTCTGATAGCGAACACCTGTACAGGGTCAAAATGAGGCGCACAGACAAGATGAGTTGTAATCAGCATCGAGGGAGTTGTCTGAATGCAAATGAATTGCCAGTTTTGCCACTGAGGCTTTCCGTCTCCCAAAAAAATCCAACATGTTGCCCTTGCATGAAATGGCTGGTCGGCAATGAGGCAACAATAACATTAATAAGTTCATATCAGTGCCATCAAGGGAATGTAATGACCATCCGCATTCTTAGCGCCACAATGGAATCCGGTACAGCGGTCGCGAGCGCATGGCCTTGGAGATGAGTTATGGCATCTTGGTATAAATCTTGACCATAATTGGACCCAGAAAGGCCCTGGCATAGTGTAGTGCAGTTGATATTCATGCAACATGTTCAGCTATTAATGAAATGTGTCAAGATGGCGTGCTGAGCAGTGTTGCTGATGCTGAATTGGACATACGGATCACTATCAAGTTCATCGGCGAAGAGCGGGGATTGATTGCGCATCAGTGCATCAGTCGCACTGTTGATGCATTCGCCATCAGTCGCACTCTGTAGTGGGGTTCAGTCCCATTAATGGGTGTGAGTCGCACTTTTCAAGTGCGGGAGTGGGACTGGACGAGTCCCACTCCCACTAAAATCGTTGTTACTCTCCACCGGCTCCAACCCAGCCCGCGCCCTCAGCGATGCCATATCCAGCGCGACGTAGTTTACTGCGATATCGAAGAACAGCGGCTTCTTGTCCGATTTCGCAGTTGACTCGATTGAGCCGCCGTTGAATCTCTCAAAAGCTTCACCAAACAATGTGTTTTGAGACTACTTGCACCCTCCTGAACTCGGTCAATTCTAGATGGATTCCTTCGAGCGCAGTCGTAGAGTTGTTCGTATAATGATAATCTAAAATAGTTGCCAGCTTACCCCGAATGTACGAGGCCACGTTTGGTTGGAGACGGGGGGAGGATAGTCGAGATGGGAACTCACCCCATTTTCTTCCAGCCATCCCAGCACATTTGAGTCTAGGTTGAGAACAAGGGCCTCTCTTCCCTGTTCCCACATGTGGATTGTACCAAATCACAGACATTTCATCCTGGGGCATCTTCTGGGCCATTCTGTTCTGTTAAGAGCAGTGCGATTTTGGCAACATTATGGGTTGCGTACGTGGTTCGTGGATTCATGCTTTGACATGCTCACGCTGTCAAGGTAATCAACATCCGGTCCCGCTGCGGCAGTGAACTTTGAAGTGGGCAATGAACGCGTCAGCAGCGTGTTGAGCGTGTCGCCCAGCGGCACTGTGGGTGCCGCCAATGTTGAGAGGCATTTGGCGTGTCGGAAACGCGTTGGGCCTGTCACGGGAGACGATGGTGGTACATAGCAGGAAGAGAGGTTTTTTTCACTGCCGATCTCATGTGCGTTTGTGCGGCCGAGCCCAGTCGAGAGAGGCAGATTCCTAAAATAGATATCTACCTCTTTTGCCCGGATCTGTCTAATCTGCCTCGGAAGAAATCTATCTGCCTCACATCATTATCATCTGCCTCCCATCAGAATCTATCTGGGACCGCCGTCTTGTATATCCTCCTTCTCCCCCTGTGCCGCAGCAACACACAACCACCATGTCAATGCACAGCATGTCTAGACATGTTAGTCATATCTTTGAGGCGGGTTAGAGCTTGGCATACCGCATATCAGTAGCTGTAGAGATCAGCTTTGTTTGGGGATTCGGAGTGCATTAGGCATGGAGAGAGATTATCGCACCTTGTAGGGTACTTTCACGTGCATTACAGTCTGTCTTGGATCCATTCCTGCTGTCTCCACAATGAATAAGGAGGGGAAGATAAGTAAAACATAATGAGTGTAGTTACCAAATCGGGTAGGTGGGTTGAAAAGTACGTACGCCCGCTACAAAAATGCAATGGTTAATCAGTTGAATTGTCACATTGCAAGTAGTACAAATTGGCCTTACAGGACGTATTGGCAGTATAAGGCTCATTTTGAAGTTCAATTTGACACCACGGCAGTTTGTCCGGTGGTTGGACTGCGGCGACCACCTGGGCCAGCTGCCCCAAGAGATCTCACATGGGTAGAACTGTTCCTTGGATGCTATAGAATTCATTCAAAATGATAAATGGGTCCCCAGACTGACTGGATTAGCTTTCCAACCTTACTAACAACAACGGTTTGATCAAGATTTTAGTCAAACCTAGGGATAAGTTTTATCACACTATTGTGAAGTTTGTCTTACGTTTTAAGTGGTCCAGATGATATATTTGAAGCCCAAAACATACAAATAGCTCAATCTTTCTAGGAATCTGAGATGTGGGTGGAAGTAGAGGCTGCACGGCATTTCTTCCTTTTGACGTGTCGTCACTAATTGCAAAGGAATTCGTGTGCGCACTGGTTCTCATTCGCCACGGTTTGGGGGGGGTGGTTTGAATTTCTAAGACCTCTTCTTTCACCCTAAACTCCACCTACTGCTGAACCAGGCATCAGTTCAGTGCAAGACTGGTCGGAATTTGGAAATTCGGTAATCTGTATGCTAACTTGACAGCATAACCTCTCCTCAGGCATATTCTGACTCTACATGATAGAAACACATCGGTTTGCCACAGTTTTACGGGTTTGCGACTACAAATCCAGCAGAATATGCATTCTAGTCATAAATTGGGATAATATTTTCAAACTTGTATTACAAACCATTGTAAAGTGTTTTTTTGGATCCAGGTCATGTATTTAGATGTATGAACCTCATCCAGGATCAAATTGGGGGTAGAGATGGCATGTGGAAAGCATTAAACATGGCGCGGCACTGGCGCGGCAAAACACAGCCACCGCCGCGTCAATGCGCGTCAGTGCCGCGGCAGTGCGCGGCAATGCCACGGCAGTCGCGGCATTTTCACCCAGCCCATTTGGGAGCTCGACTTCACCACCGAGTGCGCAAAAAAGGTCGTTCCGTAGCTTCAAGAAGCAGTGGCTTAAACAGGCAACTGTCGAAGGGCAGGAGAAAGCGGAGGAAGCAGATAGAAATGATAGACGCTTTCAGCGGAGGGTCACGGTGGGTGTATCCCTATCTTGAGAATACCGCATTTCAATATTCTTGCAGAAATCTGAGCAGATTGGCAAGGTAGCTGATGCTGTTGCTGAAGAAAACGACATGGACGCCAGGTTCATACGCGACTCCACCCACCCCGAGTACCTCTCCGACGAAGTGTCTGGTCCCGACTCCGATGCTGACATACACGAGACCCACGAGAACTGGAAGTTTCGCTTGGCGATGCTTGCCAAGCTCCCTGCCGGCCCCGCTTCGTTGAAGAACACTCATATGCTCGAAGTCTTGGTACCTGCTGGGCGGGCTGAGACGGTGAGTTCACTCCGTGATATCTACTGCTGTCATTGTCTCATACTTAAACCAGTACACGGAGTTCGTGCACTCCCTTCAACGCCGCCACCAGAAAAAGGGCAAGGGCGGTAACCCCAAACAGTACCACCGTGTTTATGCGGGCCGGTGTTCGACGCGTATACCCCGCTATGCTCCGTACAACTCTGGTATAAACCAAGACTGGCTCGAGGACAGCAAGCACGATCCGGACCGCGCGCTCCAGGTAACGGACTGGGGCAATTACGACGAGCCGGCTGGGTGCAAATTCAAGTCTATTCCTCTCCCCACTTAGTTACGTTCATGCACTCCTATTTTATCGCACTACTGCCGCTATTTGTTCAACACCACCTCTTTCACCTCTGATATTTGTTCTTGCATAACAGTACATCTGTTCCGATGTTTAATTAGTCGTCAATGTCACCAAATTTGCTCCAGCTCTGCGTCTCCGGCTTCCGGCTCAGTTGGGAGCCCAGCGGTGGTGGAGAGGCATGTGAAGAGCTCTCCGAGGAGGTCATCACCGAGTTGACAGACGACCTCGTCCAGAACGTCCGCGTGGCGGACATCCGAGGGAGTTGGGCAGTCTCGGGCGAGGTGTCTGGCTGCACTGCAACGGAAGCAAGCGCGGGGCGTGAAGCGCGCACGGGTCCGGTCGACGTCCATCGGGATGCCAGGCGAAAGGGCGGGCGCCGGTACGGCTTTAGGAGCAGGCGTGAAAGAGGGGACTGGGAGGAATGTCCCAGTGCGGGGGCGTGCGGCTGGAGCCAGGGCGCGAGTCAGGGGTGCTCCCACTCGGACATGGGCGAGGGCATCGTACGGGCGGAAGGCATGGAGACGCCACCCGGCGTAGTCCAGCAGTGCTGGAGCGGTCCTGCACGTGGTGATCACCGTGTTAATCCGTGGATCGAGCCCCACACGGTACTTGGTGACACGGACAAGCAGGTCCGTGTATCCGGCCGTGGCGGTGAGTTCCTCGAAGTCGTCCGTGTACCGGTAGACATCGCGGGAGCCCTGGTAGTAGCTGTGGGTTTCCAGTTGGAGGAGAGCTTGGTCTTGCTCGTTTTCCTCTACGAATCGGAGCTGGAACTCGGACTCGAATTCTGCCCTGGATGGGAACGGGAACGGAACAATTGCGGACTGTCGTTCAGCCCATCGTCCGGCCGTGTCTCGCACCATAAAGGACATGGCGTACCGCACGAGTTTTTCCTCAATGACCTGTCCGTGGACCATGAAGGCTTCCGGAATCAGTCGGAGGTATGTGAAGACGGAGTGGAGGAACATCCGCCCTTGCATCCGGTTGCCATCGAAAATGGCCGGGGGGTTCGGTCGGAGAACCAATTTTGCTGCGGGGGTGAGGGTGGTGAAGTCTGGACCCGCCGCCGGAGCCGGAGCGGCAGGGACGGGGGCAGTCGCGGGTGAATTTTGGCTATTGTGTAGAACGCGGCGGAGTAAGGTTTCGATGTTCACGAGAGAGCCTTCAATCGCTGTCAGCCGGGTCTCGGGGTCAGAAGCCGGGTCTGGGATGTAAACATCCGGGAGCTCGGGTTGCACGGGCCCGTTTCCGGCCGTTGGGGCGTCCATCAAGGAGGAGGGGTCAAGATTGGAAGTGGGGGAGGCCGGAGCACTAGCGTAGCGGTCTGAGTCCGAGTCTACACCGAACTTCGCAATCTTGACCGGTTGATCCCTTAGATCCTTTCTTCTGCTGTAAGGGCAACCTCAGCTCGGTGCGGGAGCACGGGAACTAGCTGGAGAATCCGAAGTAAACTCAATTCATGGTACTAAATACAGAGTTCTAGAATACGCACCTAGCAGGAGAATCCGAAGAGAAGAAAGAATGAGGATTCCCACGCTAGGTGAGGTTTTTATAGGTACTAGCCAGTAGCACGTGTCCAAAGTGATCGGCAGTGGTCCCGAGCTTGATCGCATAGCACGTTCCAGTGCGAGCGACTGGACGAAGGGGGATGAAGGGGAACGGAGTCCGGAGGGACGGGGGACGATGTTCTGGGTGAAGGTGCATCCTGAGGTTCTGGACGGTCGGGCGAGGCCAGACATGGAAGAGGTGCTGGACGAAGGATTGGACGAGGTAGTGGGGCAGTGCGATGGGCCGGAGCTGGACAGACGGACGGACGGGGGGTTCCCCTGATAGGCCCTGTGAAACAACTGTTTAAAACATTTGTAAACGGTCTTTTAAACATTTGGTTCCATTTTTTTTTTTTTTTATGGCCGGGCACAAACAAAAACAAAAAGGTTGGAGCCTTATCATTGGGTCAATACACGTCTCACGGTCTTCAATAAACTTGGGCAGTGGGCGCTGGAGTGGGTAAGTCTTCTTTCATTCATTTGAGTTGCTGCACTGAAAATTGCCCCAGCTAGAAATCGCGAGGAACCTCGCAATCGCAGGAGACCAAGATTCAGCGAACTCTGGTCCGGGCACAGCCACGGAATTTCCTTTTTCGGATGGCTTCGACTCTGACTTGGACAACAACAATGATGATGGGCTGCCCAAGCCTCTTCTCTTCCGGCACATCGCGCGTGGAGCTAAATTCACATTTACTGTCACCTCTCCGCCTTAGACCACCGAGTCAGCATATGTTGGCGTGAAGCGTGCCCACGGCCACCCAGATGCTTCAACGCGTGCTGTGAGCCCCCAGAAGCGACGCATCTACAAGCACAGAAGTAACAGCCATATTTGTCCTCCTTCTCCCCTTAAACTCGCTCAAGTCTCACCACTGTGTTCCACCGCCTCTGGTGATGTATTTGGATCCCTAAATCTTGATGGGTATGGTACCGACTCAGAGTGCGACGATGAGCCCAGCGGCGATGGGATAAATACCTCTGGGGCCCAGAGGACAATGCACCAGTTCCGCCCGAGTCCCAGATCACTGACTCGGACTTTTGTGAAGCTGAATCTGGGGCAGTCGAGGATTCACAGGCAGACGGTATCTGCGCGGATCTACCTCCCCTTGCGAGTTCTTACTGATCTGTGAATGAAAGCGACGATGGAGATGACTTGGATCGTGAAGGGGATGAGAATCTTCCCCCGCTCGCCGACCCTTCCGACTCCGGATCCAGTGATGACGACGGCTCTGCCAACAGCGAGTTGCGCCCCGCTTCGAGCCCTTCACCCGCAACTGCTCCTTCGCAGCGCAACGCAAGATGTGCAGGCAAGCCGAAGATATCCCTGTATTGGAAGGTAGAGTCGAAGGAAGAGAAGACGGCCAGGCTGGAGTGGGAGAACTGTGAGTACAGGGAACACAGGGCAGAGAACCAACTTCGAGAGATGGAAGCAGAGCGCAGGAAGGCGGCGCGAAAGCGCGCTGATGGAAACGAGCGGCAGCAACTTCTCCGCAACCGTCAGCAGCAGCAGAACATAGCAGATGGGTGGATCTGTGGGCAGAGGAGAGTATGTCAGGGCACTTCTGACTACATAGTACTAACGGCAACATCTTAGAAGTGTGTCGCAGTAACCCTAGGAGTTTCGCTTAATCAATCCCTGTTGAGACACTAATCACGGATTTAATCAGAGATTAATTAATCAGTGATCTGAACCCCAGTGCAAGTGGATAGAAAAAAGAACTACACTGCTGGGAATCGAACTCACGTCAGGCAGGGAATATCTAGCCATGACTACCACTCCGCCATCCAAGCCATAACTAGATATCATAATCATAGTGGTAGGAGGGCATGCTAGATTTCAGGAATTCTATTGCAATCTTCCTCTTGTAAATTCAGATCAGTTGAATTCACAAAGATATGAAGTGTTTAAACTGCTTTAAACCAGTTGAATAACTTGAACCAATAAAGTTGGATTAATGGTCAGATGAATCCTAGAAGATTAATAACACCTCAGATTAAAGGTCTACCTGAACTTGGAGAAAGATTAACAGACTAGGATAGGAGATCAATAAAGTCATTGACTACACAACAATGATGAATCACGGATGAAAAGTTTAATGTTTAATCGGCCCAACATTAATAATAAAAGGTAGAACTAAGATGAAATTGATGGGGTGGTGAATAATAACAAACTCCAACAGGCAGAAGATAGAGACGCAGGTGTACACATCTCATACCACAATTTAATCCTCAAGTTATGGTCTCCTTGGGGCAGTTGGTAACACGGCCCGCGTTCATGTCCTATTTTCCCGAGGCTCTGTGTTCGATCCTTGCAAGTCCCGTCCTTTTTGTTGGGTGAACCACGATTAATCTCTGTTTAATCCCTCCAGCGGATTAATTCATCACTGATTTAATCCAGGATTAGTGTCTCAACCGGGATTGATTAAGCGAAACTCCTGGGGCTTTATTGTGTCGATCTTGTGGACGTCAACCGGACCAGGACAGATCCCACCATGGCCGAATCCTCTCGCCCACGCTGCGCATTCAAAGAGGACGCCAAGAAGGACAAGAAATCTTGCGGGCGCAAGGCAAAGGAGAAGAATGCGAAGAAGGATGCGAAACTCACCAACTGGTTCCATGCATTCTTGCGGTGCGACATTGTGATGGCTGCATTGCGAGCTGGAAAACCGTGGAAGCCCAGTGCCATTGTCCGAGAGGCGCGAAAGCTCAACGCGCCGATGTTTGGGAAGCACACACCCCAGGTCGTCGGGCGCTGGAGCGATGAGGAGGCAAAGGTGCGCAGTGTTTCGAAATGGAAAGATTCCGTCTTGGACAATGTGAAGAGAGGTAACATGCCTGGGGGTGCCTCAACGCGGACAGGTATTTTGGTACGTGCCCATTCCCCTTCCGCTCTCATAATGCTGAGACTCATACATCTTTCAGCAACCGTACCCGCAGTTCCGTGAGCAGATCAATAACCATCTTACGTCCCTTCGCGCGGTCGGCGTACCACTCACTCTCCTCACCATCCGCGGGCTCTTGGTTGCTCACATCCAGAGCGATGCCCCCAAACTCTTCGAGCATACTCTAGGCTCCGACAGCAGTGCATTCCGATGCTTGGAGTCATTCGTCCGCCGCTACCTCCGCAACACCTTAGGCTAGAGCGAGCGCCGTTCCACCAAAGCAGCTCAAAAGCGTCCTGCAAATTATGAGCAGCTCCTGGACAATGCTTTCCTCCGTGAGGCACATATTATTCATAATTGGGGTGTACCGGCGGCACTGCGTGTCAATACGGACCAGACTCAGGTCGTTTACCAGCAAGGCGCGAGCTCGATGTGGAACGAGCGGGGAGCAAAGCAGGTTGCCACCGCAGGGCAGGAGGAAAAGCGCGCATTCACACTTGTCCCCTCTATTTCTGCGAGCGGTGTCTTGCTACCGATGCAGGCTATTTTCCGCGGTCAGACAGGCGCCTCGTGTCCTTCCCCAATGTCAAAGCGGTATGATGAAGCTTTGGCTCTGCAATTCTCTATGCTCCCATCCCTCACCGCCACACATTGGTCTACCAAAGAGACCATGCACCAGCTCGTCAACGACATCATCGCACCATATTTTGAGGCGACTAAAATCGAATTGGGCCTACCTCCCGACCAGATCTCCATTTGGGAGATTGACTGCTGGTCCGTCCATCGGTCACGCGAGTTTTTAGACTGGATGAAGAAGCACCACAAGAACATTGTCATCGTGTTCATTCCTGGCGGCTGTACTGGTGTATGGCAGCCACTTGATATCGGCATCCAGAGGCTCTTGAAGCTAAGCATCAAGCGCAGTGCTCATTGTGATGTTGTGGACGAAGTCCTCGGCCAGATCAAAGCCAAAACCCCGCCTTCAGAGATCCGTCTTGACAGCACCATCAGTGTGCTCCGCAACAGATGCGTGGGATGGATTGTGCAAGCTATAAAGGATCTGTCTGATCCTGCGATCATCATGAAAGTATGTACCTGCACCGCTACGCTCAAATTTTAATGTTAACAAAATATCCAGGCATTCGAAATGTGTTGTGTTGGCGACTCTAATCTGTCACATGCCAGCCTGACGTCGTCTCAAACACTGGGAAGACTTCGCCGGCTTCCAAAAGATAATCCAGCCCTCCACACTGAGCTCACCCAATCAGCCGCCAAGGATGAAATGACAGCGGTGATCCCGAACTCTGATGTTCAAGAAGAGATGTTCCTCCAGCAAGAGGTATATGACGACTGTGATATCCCTCTAGATGTAGTTTCGGATCTAGTTGGTGGGAGCTCCTTTTTAGGCAATTTCGCAGTGGGTGACGATGGGGGGTTGACTCGTGCTGGCGATGCGGAAACATCAGATCCTGAGCTGGAGGATGCTGACATTGTTCCGGCTGCTCTTGGGCGTGGTCAGCGCAAAAAGGTTGCAAATGCTTGCTGCGGTGGTGTGTTGTGGGAGGAGCATTAGATAGTTTTTTCGTACATTTCAAAAAACATTTTGACCAAAATTACAGTAGCTTAAAATCGGTTTTTACGCCCTTTCCCGCCTTCAAAAAACCAAGTGTTCATAACCCGAGCGTCACCGTCACTGGGACCGAAAGTGTTCAGTTCAGGCGGGCATGTCACACGTCACTTGAACACTTGGTCGAAATGCTACAGTACCAAACGGCACTTAATGTACCAATCATTGTATTAGGGTACTTGAAACTTACCTGTGCACTGTGGAAGCTTTATTTAGCCTGTACAATGGACAGTTGAGGAAGAAATAGCCCGATTTTTGGCGGGGCGCAGTGTGATTGATACCAGATCAATAGTTGATTTGTTGACATTTATTATGATCTCAGCCTCTTTCGCTTCCACCTCCGCTTCCACCCTAAGGCTCCAACTGTTTCTGTGTGTAACCGGTTATACACGGTAAAAACCATATACGTGTGCGTGTAGTGTACAGACTTGCATACATGGTATACTACATGTATACACACAGTTTACACGGTTCATTTGGGCCAAACTGGTGCATCAACTGGGTTGTCTCTTGGGGAAAATCTGAGCATTCCGCGATCCTCAGTGAAGCGAATTTGGGAACCTCTTCGCCCTCGGCAAGGTGACTACATCATTCTTTGGGTCTACGTGTTTCTTATCTTCACTCATTTCAGCTGCGAGCAACTGTCATGAGAATATGCCCCCCACCACAACTTCGCAAGCACTTCAAGTCGACATCCAAAGCCATCTATAAGGACGAGCTTGCACCATCTGGAAAGCCGCTTTGCATGCTGATGGTCATTCGGGAGGTTAAGCATCACTGGAATTACACGGAGGTTATGATGACTTGGGTCATTTGCGACTTCGGAAGATATGGGATTAATTGTTCTGTGTACATATATCTCATGTATCGTTCCAGGCAATTGACAAGTGGGTGATCGATCCGGAGGAGTCATGCCCACTCCTCCTGAGCCTCGAAGGACCAGGAATTGCTTGAAAGGTTGGATGTCATACTTCTATTGTGTATACATGTGTATAACCGGTTATACACCATGTATGAACCGTATCCGTGTAGTGTACGGGAATTCGTACATGTATACTACACGGTTGGAGCCTTACAAGAATTAAGACCCATGTCTTCGCCACAGAGATGCCCACACACAGAGGATTCCGAGCTTGCCCGCACACAGCAGATTCCGAGAGGCGCCGCACTGCCGCTCGCTAACGCTTGCGGCGCGCAGCGCCGGGGATATCAGTGAGTCATGGGAAAATCATGTGCTACCCCGTGACCAACCCGTGACTTTCTGTCAATGCCGTCATGTTCTCTTTTAATATATAGGATTCCACCTGCTGGTTCCCACTGTTCCCGCTCCCGTCCCTTCCTGCGCTGGTTCACAGGGGCCGGACTACCGTTAGGCCTAGGACACAACATCTCCTTCCCGGGACGATTTATTGCTTGTCCAGCGTGTTCACGCTTGTTCAAGCTCGTTCCCGCTCATTCTCTTGGAATATGTGTGCACCAACTACTCAGAAGGAATTTCTGCTCTGCTGACTGCATTACTACGTGGCTTTACGGAGTCTCTAATGTACTTACTTGTAATGTGAGATTTGAAGATATTTTTTCGTATCAACGTCTAAGTAATGATTTATTTATAAATCAAGTCTCTAAAAACAAGGTGATTGTGATTCAATTCTACGTAGCGCTGTCACGGACCCCCCACGGCCTCCACCTCGGCCATGTTGTCCACCCCGCCCACCCCTGCTGTGGGTACCTCATTGTGGTGGCCCTTTTTACCCCGGGGAACCGGCGGAGCCAAGGGAGCATTGCGGAGGGGCCGCGACTGAGGGAATGTGGTCGCAGAAAGGACGGCTGTAGGCGGAACAGGCACAACAGGAGATACATGCGAGGTTGTTGATGCCGGAAGTGCAGGAGGCATTGCATGCGGGGTGGTAGAAACGGCAGGTGCAGGAGGCGTTGCACACGGGGTGGTCGAGGCAGGAGGCATAGTGTGAGGGGTAGTCGACACCGCAGCGAGAGATGACACCTGCGGGGTGGTTGGAACAGGAGGCGATGCATGTGGTGTGACCACCACTTGGCTGATCACGGGCACATGCACAGGGGGCGAGGCACGTGGGGTGGTCGGCACAGGCGATCCATGCGAGGTTGCCGATGCTGGAAATGCAGGAGGCGTCGCATGTGGGGTGGTAGAGGTGGCGGATGCCGGAAGCGTCGCATGTGGGGTGGTCGAGGTGGGAGGCATAGTGCGTGGGGTGGTCAATGCCGGAGGCGTGGCAGGCGACACACGCGAGGTGATCGACAACGGGGATGTGATTGACAACGCATGTGCAAGGGAGGCATGCAGGGTGGGCGACACAGGGGGTGACACAGGTGAAGTGGTCGAAAGAGGTGCATACAGGGTGGTCAATGCTGGTGGATACACAAATCCTTGCATACTCAATTCTAGGCTCTGATAAGATGGCTTCGCTGACACAGAAGCCAGTGTACCAAAGGCCTGGACAATAGGGTTGTCGGCGTTGGGCACATGCATAGGAATCTCCGCAGAAAGGGTGGTGTCAGGGACAGTAGGAGCAAGTGCAGGCTCGGAGTGCAAGACTGGGTCAATTGGAATGTCGGTATCATTGAGCCGCAGAGGGGTGTAAGGTTCGGCGTACTCGGGCCGTCGTACAACCCTCCGCCTCCGTCTAATTATGCTCCCGAGACACTCGACTCATTCCGTGGTTCGTATATGAGTCATAGTGACTCTTGTTGACTCAATCTGTAGTTATTTCAAATTAATTGTAGTCTATTTAAACTCCTGTAAAAGTAGCCTACAGTAGGACTCTTCTCTTGAACAAGGAGCTTATCCCTGTTCGCTTGTTCCCACCTCACTGAGTTCTTGATTGCTTGTGGCTGCGCTCCGAAAGGACACAAAGCTTCACACTTTTTTGAACAGACAAACAACTCCGCGTTCATTTCACTCGCCAATGGATTGATCACCCGCTACGGCATCCATCCATTTTTTTTTCCTACTATAAACTATTGACATGGTATCCACTCGTAGAGGTACCTACGAGGCCCCACCCCCGATGCCCAGTTGTCATTGATCTCTTCACCAAGAGGTGGCTAATGTGGATGTGATCCCGCGTGGCGACTTGGATTCGGACTTGTACTGGTCTGCATCCGAGTCGTCCAATTCTGCAAGCAATATTGGCTCTGCAGTCTCGTCGAGCGAAGGCTCCGCAAACGTGTTAAATAAATCCACAATGGGCTCAATTAGTGGCTCACCCGAGGCCTTGAGTATCAGCTCAGCTGGAGGGCGTGTTGAACCTGATTCGTCGCAATCAGTTGTTCCTTTTTTGCATTCCAACACAATTCTATGCACCTCATTGCCTTCCATGGCAATTGGACCCCTGTCCCTCGAAGACACAGGAGCTTCCTCGGGCCTTTGAGATGCCCTGGATTTCGTCGCGGTCAGCTCTGTGATTCCTGAGCCGGACATTAGAGAGGATGCGCAAAAGCTGCATGGGCCGCATGCGCTTCATGCGGCTTTTGGTCATTGTGCAAAGCTGCGCCGAAAAAAATATAATCTGTTGTAGGTCAAGAGTTCAGGGTCACACTAGACCGTTCTCTTCAGACTGAAGAGAACAGTCTTCGGCATCTTCAATATACATAACCCTCACGGACCAAACACCGCATCGTGTCCTCATCGGGACACGAAACGACTGGATGTGAGGTATAAACTACAACACTCCCACTGACCTCGCACTCCAGTCACTACTCTAATCCAATCATACACCGGCATCGGAGTGTCGTGTCACGAGGAAGGACTTTGGTCAGGAGGTCGGCAGGGTTGGCACCAGATTGGCAGTAGTGGATAGTGATGTCCCCGTCCTCGATGAAGTCCCGAAGATTGTGGTACTTGAATGCAATGTGCTTCACCTTGTCATGCATGGCGGGGTTCTCGGCGACAGTAATTGCAGACGGATTGTCACAGTGCATGGGTGACGGGTGGTCCAGCGCGTTGCCCATGAGCTCGCTGAGCAAATTCCGTACAAATATGAGCTCACACCCAGAATGACTGCCTGCAATGTACTCAGCCTCCATTGTAGACTGAGCAGCAACACTCTGCAGACCGCTGATCCAGGACACTGCACCACCAGCGAGGAGAACCACAGTCCCAGACGTCGACCTTAACTTGTCCTTGTCGCCCGCCCAGTCAGCGTCCGTATAACAATGCAAGGTTTCGGGGAAAGGTGTTGGACGTTCCGGACCGCAGTAGGTAATCCCCAAATGGAGTGTTCCTTTAATGTAACGGAGTAAGTGCATTAGCGCATTCCAATGCTCAATTCCCGGATTGGATCTGAAGCGGCTGAGCATTCCCACTGCATACGCCAGGTCAGCATGTGTCCCGAGCATCCCATACATCACACATCCCAATACCCCAAGATAGTCCTTCCCGACCATTAGTTCTCGCTCCTCCCGCGGCTTCAGGGACATTTCCCTAGTCAATTTCGTGCCGACTGGAAAAGGCGTGGATACTGAGCGGCAGTCTGCCATCCCGAACCGCTCGAGAACACCCTCAAAGTATTTCTTCTGAGAAATGCGCACTGTCCGCGCCTCGAGATCTTGGGTAATTCCGAGACACAAGCAATACGAGGCGACCCCGAGGTCCTTCATCTTCAGGCGCGCTGCAAGTTTCGACTTGAGTATGTTCCAAGTAGGTTCGTCGTTGGTAGCACCCTGGAGGACATCGACATACAACGCAATGACAACAATAATTTCCCTGCAGCGACAGAGGTAAATGCTATGGTTGGATTTGAGACGGGTGAAGCCAAGTGATTTAAATATAGAGTCGATAAGCCGGTACCATTGACGAGAGGCTTGCTTGAGACCGTAGATGGATTTGTGTAGCTTCAAGACCATTTCTTCGCCATGTGCGTTAAGTTTCGGCAGAAGACCAGGACATATGAAAATCCTCGTCAAGCTCAGCGTTGAGGAACGCCGTAACGACGTCCATTTGATAGATGGTGAGACCGTAGTGTGCGGCGAGGGCGAACAGTGAACTTGACGACAGGGGCAAAGGTTTCTTTGTAATCAATGCCGTGAATTTGCGTGAATCCACGTGCAACGAGATGCGCTTTGAAGGGCTTGAACTCGTCCCACTGATTTCTCTTCACACTGAATACCCACCTGCACGTTATCACCCTCCTCCCCTCTGGAGCATCGGTATACTCGAAGGATCCGGTATCCACAAGCAAGCAAAATTCGGCCGCCATCGCGTTGGCCCAACCCTCGGACTCTGCACTCGCCATTGCCTGCTTGAATGTCAACAGGACAACGATTGGGGCCTCCGGAACTCGAGCAGAACGAGCCTGAGATTGGAACTCCTCCTCCTCCTCAAGCTCAGGTACATCTTCGACTTCCGGGGCTGTTTTGTCTTTGTACTGACCTTTCGGGAGATTGCCACGCTCGTCCACCATACCCTCAAAACAAGTCGGCAGCCTGCGCGTCCTCGGCACCTTCGGTACCTCGACAACAACCTCGGCCTCCTCCTCATCCCCATCCACATCATCCACATCCTCGGGCTCCTTTCGCTCCTCTGCCTCCGCTGCCTCAGCCGCCACATTCGTAATGTCACCAGCATCTAAAGCCAAAGGAATGGATGCATCCTTGGGGGTAAAGGGTGCCCCAGGAGCAGCAGGAGGATTGGGAATAACAGGCGGCAGGTTTCGCGGGTCCGTGATAACTTCAGTCCATCCGGATGTTTTCACACGCTCATGGAATGTTACGTCCCTTGACTTGTAGACCTTGCGCTTCCCCTGGTCATAGCATTTGTACGCCTTCGACTGTGTCCCTGGCAAGTTGTAGTAGCCCAATAAAATGCATTTTACCACCGTATCCGCAAGCTTTGGCCGCCCCTTCACCGGCAACACGGAGACATAAACTTCGCAGCCAAACGGGCACAGATGGCTGATGTCCTGTCGCTGTCCTGTCCACGCCTCCTCTGAGATGCGTCCATCCAAAAAGGACCATGTCGGACAGAAATTTCGTGTGGTCACACCATACGCAACAGCATCTGGCCAGAAGCCAATCGGTAGTCCCGCCTCGATGAGGTTCGTGCGCGCTCTCTTCTAGCGTGCAATTCACACATTCTGCCACACCTCCCTGCTGCGAGCTGTAAGGGGCGGTGGTTTGGTGAACAATCCCGTCTGCCGCAAGTAAAGCCTCAAACTCGTCGGAAGTATATTCGCCGCCATTATCGGTACAAATTATTCCGATCTCCTGCCCCGTCGCCTTCTCCACGCGTGCCTTCCATGCACGGAAGCCTGCGAGGGCGCTACCCTTCTGTTTCATGAAGTCCACGTCCAGATGCGAGGTATAATCATCTGTGAATGTGATGAAATAGCGGTTGCCGCCGATTGACATTGGTAGGGGCCCGCAAACATCTGAATGTAGGAGTTCTAGAACACGAGTGGCCCTCTTCCTCCCTCCTTTGGGGAATGGCTTGCGCGTAGTCTTTCCACGAAGACACGCTTCACACGCGAAGTCATCCCCCGCAACGCCAATGTGCAACCCATCGACCAGCTTCACCGCAACAAGTTTCCTGAGATCAGGTAAATTCAGATGGCCAAGGCGACAATGAAGCGTGAGGATGTCGAGGCGCTTGCCGGCGGGCGCAGGAGTTTTCGCCTTGAGAACAGAAGGGGAGCCGGTGGTGGGTGCAGGTGAGTAGTCAGCAAGCTCAAGGGTGTAAAGGCCATCCTTGAAAATGGCTTCGCCAAGGGTTGACACCGGGGATGGCCGTCAACTGTCCAACGGAGAGGAGTGAGCCCAGCAGCTTCGGAACGTGCAACGTGCACCTGAAGTGGATGGTCTGGATTCCATTCGGACTCTTGATGCACCGTGCGCTCGTTCCGCACCCAACAGCATGGATCTCGCTGTTATCCCCGAGCTGGATGGGGATGGGCTTGTCAAGTACAGTGTATGTGATGAAGCAACTGCGCTCGGAGGTAAGGTTGCGCAACGCACCCGAGTTGACAAAGAGCGCATCATGTTGTAGTAGACCCCGCTATCCAGTATGGGGACGCGACGACTACGCGGTGTTTGGTTCCCATGGGTTGTGTATATACGAGAAGCCTGCGGCCGATTCTCTTCAGTCTGAAGAGAACGGTCGCAGGTGAGTAATATGTATCTTATCCAATATATCAGTCTGAAGAGAACGGTCGCAGTTGCAACGCACCTTGAACTCTCGACCTACAACAGGTTATGGGCACCCAGGACGTTTCCAGCGCCACGCGCTACGCTTTCAATTTACTTGACGGCAAGAACTGGAAGACGTTCTCATTCAAGGCTCAGAGCAAGCTTGAGGATGAAGATCGCTGGCAATACATCGTGAACCCTGTGATTCCACCGACCATAGTTGTCCAGCGGCCTGCAGTGTCGCCCGCTACGGGTACGGTGGACCACACCATCGTCAATCCCGACTATGCAGACTGGGAGAAAGGAAATGCCAAGATGATGCGCCGGATCACCGAGATGGTCAGCGACGACCAGGTGGCGTACATTCGGGACGCCACAACTGCTGCAGAAATGTGGAAAAATCTCCGGACCATCTACGAGGCGACGGGCATGCTGGCTATGATTGGGATCCACGAGAAACTGGCCAATATCAAGTACGGGGGCATCGCCAGCGGACCTCTTCAGGATCACCTCGACATCATCCTCGGATACGCCAACGATCTGAAGCGAGGGAACGACGCAATCAGCGAATACAAGCTCATCCAGCTCACCCTACAGAGTCTTCCCGAGGCGTTTACGGGTCTTATCCAGACCATGTCGTTCATCGGCGCCACGATGACCTTCGGCGCAGTGACACCGGCCTTACTGCAGGAAGAGACACGGCAGCGTAACGACGCCGAGAAAAAGCAGCGTGAGGAGCATGCACTCAAGGCACACACAGAACACCTCGCGCTTGCAAAGACACACGACGAGGAGGTTGCGGCAGAGGCAATCAGGGCCTACTTCGCGTCCACCAGAGGATCATCGCGCGGACGCGGAGGACGTGGCGGTGGGCGCGGTGGTGCGGATAGCAGCCATTCGGACTGGAAGAAGTCTGTCATTTGTTTCGGATGTGGCGGCAAGGGACACCTCAAACGAGAGTGCACGATGAGCGCCAAGGACCAGGCGAGGGAGAAACTTCGTCTTGCGCAAGTCGCGTACGACAGCATGGATGTTGATGGAGATCATCCCAAAGTTCTTCTCACGCAGGAGACCACCAAGGTCCTCCGGCCCGATGCGCTATTCGTAGACTCGGGCTCATCGCGTCACCTTGAGAAGGACCGCGACTCATTCATCACGTATACCGTTCTCAAGAAACCAATTCCTATTCAGCTTGGAGACAACAGCGAGATTTTTGCAGTGGGCACGGGTACGATGCGCAAGTATGTCAAGAACCCTGCTGGGACCGATACCATGCATTTCACCCGCACCCTGCACGTCCCCAAGCTCGCCGGCTCGCTGCTGTCCGTCGGGCAGCTGACAGCCATTCCTGGTGTCAAGCTCGAATTTGAGGGAACACTTTGCCTCATCAAGCAGCGCGGCAAGCTAATCTGCCATGCCTCATTCAAGGACGGCCTCTATGCGCTCGAACTCGCCAATTTGACTCCATCCACTGCATCCTCCGCCGCTTACCCATCTGTGCTGAAAGCGAAAACACTTACTCCCGCTGGTAAGCGCCTCGACATTCTGACGCTGCACCGGCGGCTCGGCCATCTGAATTTTGCCGACCTCAGGAAACTCTGGGCATCAAAGATGGTCGATGGGATGGATCTCGGGGCTTGGGACGATGATGTCTCATGCGAGGCGTGTCTTTCGGGGAAGACCGCGCGTAAGCCGTTCCCAAAAGGAGGGAGGAGGCGCGCATCTCGTGTTCTAGAACTTGTACACTCGGACATTTGTGGACCGTTCCCAAATTCCATCGGCGGCAGCCGTTACTTCATCACATTTGTTGACGACCACAGTGCACGTGTCGAAGTGGATTTTCTGAAAAAGAAGAGCGACGCTCTCGCGAGCTTTCGCGCATGGAAGGCTCGTGTGGAAAAGAAGACTGGGCAGAAGATTGGAAAGATTCGTACCGACAACGCCGGTGAACTGACGTCCGAGGAGTTTGAGGCCTGGCTTGCAGCCGACGGCATTGTGCACCAGACCACGGCACCGCACAGTTCCCAACAGAATGGTGTTGGGGAACGTATCAACCGCACACTCGAGGAGGGCGCTCGGGCGAATTTGACCGAGGCGGGGCTGTCCATCGGTTTCTGGGCTGACGCCGTTGCATACGGGGCAACAACGCGAAACTTCTGCCCGACACGGTCCTCATTGGATGGGCGCATCCCAGAGGAGGTGTGGGAGAACGAGCGGCAAGATGTAAGCCACTTGCGACCATTTGGTTGCGAGGTGTGGGTGTCGGTGCTTCCGGTGAAGGGGCGACCAGCGCTGATGAATCCGGGGATAAAATGCATTTTATTGGGGTACTACACACTCCCAGGCACGGAGTCGAAGGCATACAAGTGCTACGACCGCGTCAATCGGAAGGTCTACAAATCCAGGGACGTAACTTTCTTTGAGCGCGGACGGAGCTCTGGATGGACGGAAGTGATAACGGACCTTCGGAACCTTCCACCCGTTGTGCCTATACCTCCTGCAAATCTACCGGAGTCTCCCGTGGAGGCCGTCGAGCCTGCCTCCATCCATGATGTGGATCCTGTCGAACAGCCTGAAATCGAAGCAGATGAAGCTGAGGAGGAGCCAGAAGTGTACGCGCCTGAGGTCCCAGTCAACGAGCCTAGGCCGTCGCGCATCCGCAAGCTTCCTGCGCGTTTGGCAGATCCGGAGATGGTAGACGAGCGGGGCACCCTGCCAAAAGGTCGGTATAAACACAACACAGCGGTGGTGGAAATACAGGACGTGCCTGTGCTTGAGGAGGAGGAGGAGCACGATTTTCAAGCACAGGCTCGTGCTGCGCGGGTCCCTGAGCCTCCTATTGTTGTCCCGTTCACCTTCAGGCAAGCAATGGCCAGTGCGGAGTCCGAGGGGTGGGCCAACGCGATGGCAGCCGAATTTGGCTCACTTGTGGATACAGGGACCTTTGAGTATGCGGACCTTCCAGAGGGGAGGAAGGTGATAACTTGCAAGTGGGTTTTCAGCGTGAAGACGAACCAGTGGAATGAGTTCGAGCGATTCAAAGCTCGTCTCGTGGCACGGGGCTTTACGCAAATATTTGGGATTGATTACCGCGAGACGTTCGCCCCTGTCGTGAAGTTCACGTCTCTTCGCGTTATGTTCGCCATTGCCGCCTACTATGGCCTCACCATCTACCAAATGGATGTCGTCACCGCTTTCCTCAATGCTGAACTCGACGAGGAAATATATATGTCCCAGCCCCCTGGTCTTCCCCCGAAACTCAATGCACACGGCGACGAGATGGTCTTACGTCTCCATAAATCTCTCTACGGTCTAAAACAAGCTTCTCGTCAATGGTACCGCCTCATCGACTCTATTTTCAAGTCCCTGGGCTTCACACGCCTCCAATCCGATCATAGCATCTATCTCTGCCGTTGCGGAGAGATCATCGTTGTCATTGCTCTGTATGTCGACGACCTCCAGGGAGCAACAAATGATAAGGCTACCTGGAATGCTGTGAAGTCAAAGTTGTCGGCGCGATTGAAGATGAAAGATCTCGGTGTCGCGTTGTACTGTTTGGGGCTTGAGATTGATCAGGACCTCGAGGCAGGGACCGTGCGGATTTCCCAACGAAAATATTTCGAGGGTGTGCTCGAACGATTTGGGATGGCAGACTGCAGGCCTGCGTCGACTCCCTTCCCTGTTGGCACTAAATTAACCAAGGAAATGTCGCCGAAAACTGCGGAGGAGCGAAAAATCATGGCCGACAAGGATTACCTGGGCTTACTTGGATGTGTCATGTACGGGATGCTGGGCACGCGCGGCGACCTCGCTTTCGCTGTGGGAGTCGGGAGCCGGTTCAGCTCGAACCCTGGTATCGAGCACTGGAATGCTTTAATGCATCTCTTGCGATACATCAAAGGCACGCTCGATCTCGGAATCACCTACCGCCGCGGACCTAGGAACTCAACAGCGCCCATCTCGCAGTCCTTGATCTGCTATACAGATGCGGACTGGGCCGGTGACAAGGACAAGCTGCGGTCGACCTCGGGCACTGTCATTCTCCTTGCTGGTGGCGCTGTGTCGTGGATCAGCCGCTTGCAAAGTGTTGCTGCCCAATCCACGATGGAAGCCGAATATGTCGCAGGGAGCCATGCAGGCAGGGAGCTCGTATTCGTCCGGAATTTGCTTGGTGAGCTGATGGAAAGACCTTTGGATCATTCTTCGCCGATGTACTGTGACAATCAGTCCGCCATATCAGTTGCTGAAAATCCTGCGATGCACGACAAGGCCAAGCACATAGCCCTCAAATACCATTATATTCGCGACCTCATTGAGGACAAAAGCATCACCATTCACTACTGCCAATCCGACACCAATCCCGCCGACCTACTCACCAAAGTCCTTCCCCGTGACACTACCTCCCGACTACGTCGCATGATCGGCCTGGACCTTGCTGGTGCTACTGGATAGCGTGGTCAAGGGGAGTGTTGTAGTAGACCCCGCTATCCAGTATGGGGACGCGACGACTACGCGGTGTTTGGTTCCCATGGGTTGTGTATATACGAGAAGCCTGCGGCCGATTCTCTTCAGTCTGAAGAGAACGGTCGCAGGTGAGTAATATGTATCTTATCCAATATATCAGTCTGAAGAGAACGGTCGCAGTTGCAACGCACCTTGAACTCTCGACCTACAACACATCAACACGAAGGCCATTGGTGGTCTCCTTTCTCAGGAGAACCTTGGAGTGGTCACTGTCGTTTGCAACGCTGTTGTACGCAACTTGCACAAGATGCAGCTTATCTTTCAGCTGCTCCTTTGCATCGAACGAACAGTCCCGGGCGATGTGGCCCTTGTTCCCACATCCGTAGCACGTCACCCCACTCTTCCAATCACCCCCGCCACCGCCTGCACCACCACGAGCATCACCACGTCCCCCACCTCGTCCCCCACCGCGTCCATCGCGCTGCGACGTCTGGGAAATGTATGCCTTGACCGCGTTGGCGGCGATTTCTTCATCACGCGCCTTCGCTACCGCCAGTTTCACTGTGTGTGCCTTCAAGGCATGCTCCTCGCAGCGCTGCACATTGAGTAATTCACGCTGCTGAACCTCGTCCTCCAGGAGTATTGGCGTAACCGTCAGGATGCTCGTGTGGTTGGTAAGGGAGATCGCCTGGACAAGCAGAGTGAAGTCAGCGGGGAGGCTCCGCAGTGTGTACTGCAGCAACTTGTAGTCTGATAATGGGTCGTTCCCCAGCTTCAAGTCGTTGGCATAACCAAGGATGAGGTCAATGTGGGTCTGGAGAGGTCCGCTCTCGATCCCGGCGTACTTGATTGTTGAAATCTCTGGTGTATTGCAATCATTGACTGCATGCCCTGGCGCTGGTAAATTGCGCGAAGATTGCTCCACATCTCTGCTGCTTTCTGCACATCTCGAATGTAAAGCACTTGGTCATCACCGACCATCTCGATAATACGGCACTTCGTCTTGTCGTCGCCCTTGCGCCATACAGCGTATGCTGGATTCGCAACCTCCATGTTGACAGTACCAGTGGCCGGAGATACAGCTGCCTCCAGTACAATCATCGTCGGCAAAGGCTCTAGCTCGGGGTTGGAGATGTACGTCCATCTCTCCTCATCCTCAAACTTCGATTGGACCTTGAACGCCCAGGTGACCCAGTTTTTATTGTCGAGCAAATTGAAGGCGTAGCGTGTTGAGCTGGAAACAGCTCGGGTGCCCATAACCTGTTGTAGGTCAAGAGTTCAGTGTCACACTAGACCGTTCTCTTCAGACTGAAGAGAACAGTCTTCAGCATCCTCAATATACATAACCCTCACGGACCAAACACCGTGTCGTGTCCTCATGGGGACACAACGCGACTGGACGTGAGGTATAAACTACAACATAATCATGGCCTGGACACTACATATTTCAATACAATAGAAGGAAGTTACATACATTGTATCCCAGGTATATTTTTTGAATACAGAGTGGAGCATTAATAGTGGAGTGGGAACAGGCAAGATAAAGCTGCGAGAGCATTGTGTCAGTGATGTCATCAAAGAATGGCTTGCTCAGGCTCGCCCTCATGACCAAATCCAACAATACTGAGTATGCACAAAGTCTAGGGACAGAATGGGAGTGTGGATATACAAAAATGGTATTTTACTTGCAGGTAATGGAAAATCTCACGTAGCTTTGCACAAGTGCCAAAAGCTGCACGCGGCTCGTGCGCATCCTGTCTATTACCTCATTGCCTCCCATGGCAATTGGAATCTCGTCTCGAAATGAGACTGGACATGAGTTGAGCCGTGCACAAGCTCCTTCTGCATCTGCATCTTTACCCGTTGCGGCCAGCAATGTGATCCCTGCGCCGGACATTTCGTCAGTGGTGACAGCGGGCGATGATAGAAATCTCATCATGGCCACACCCAATCGGTATCCCTGGCTAGTATCGCACCTAGCACAGATATCACTTACCATGTACCTGAAACTGTCACGAATCAATTGATTTTGCCAAAAAGATTTGCACAACGTGCGCAGCATTCCTTCATGAATGCTGGGGTTGAAACACCTCCCATATTCTTCCCTCTCTGGTGCACGCAGAGCATCGAGGCAGGGCAAGAAACGACCCAAGATACAGCAGACCTTGGTGCTGATTCCGACTCAGCCCAGTCTTCCCGCGAAGTCGTGCTGTATCAGGCTTCTCCGAATAGTGTTCGTTCATGTGCAATTATTACGGAGGTCCAGGGTGATTCAGGTTCGAACACGGAGCCAGCACCAGAATCATCTAAGAAAGCTGGGAAAAGACACCAGAGGTCGCACAGCCAGAGTCGCAAGTCGCAAAAGGCAAGCGGTTCCGGCAAGCGGACTCTGAAGGCTCCTGGTAATCAAGACCAAAGAACGCGTGGCTCTTCTTCATCTGCCAACTTCAATCACGAAGATTCGGTACTCTGCAGCGGCTATTTCTATCGCGCTATGTCTAGCCCACCGGATCCTCCTAGTTCCTCGTCTTCAAGCTCTTCTGAATCTTCTGAGAGCTCTTCGGAATCCGACAACTTATCCGATGAATCTGCTCCCCGTAAAAAGAGGGCTTCTAAGAAACGGGATCATGGACATACTGAAACTTTGACCAATCTCTTGTGCTCGGTCAAAATTAACGCTCCATTTGTCTACGACGGCACCGCTGACTTCGATAAATTCGAGCAATGGACCTACGAAGTCGACACCTGGCTTGACTTCAACTCCATTCCGTCTTGTTGGGCTGTTTGCTTAATTTCTGCGTTTGTTTCTGGGCCTGCGTCCAAGTACTTTATGGATTTTGTTGCCACGGACTCCGGCTCTTTCAGGATGAAGGAAATCTACTCCGGACTTTTTGAATACTGCTTCCCTGTCGAAATTCGACACAACATGTGTCGTGATCTTCTATTTGCTCGGCAGCGTGGTGACGAGAAAATTCGGAACTTTATTTGTTGTGTCACTCGGCTTTCCAAGCGGTCGAGTGATGTTGATGATCGGCAAATTATCCAGGTTGTTTGGGATGGTCCTTTGAGTTACCTCCGTCTCAAATGGGCCGATGGAGGCTTTGACTTCGAAACTTCTTCCTTGTCTGCATTGGAAACTGCGGCTAAAGGCTACGAGACCATCCGGCGGATCGAAGCAGCTAAACGTGCTGCTGATGCCGCCGCAGCTAAATCAACTGGTTCTCAAACCCCTTTCAATAAGCCTACAGCTTCGGGCCCATCTCCTAGCACTGGTACTTCCAAATCTCGCTTAGCTGAGACTGAGCGTGAACGATTCCGTGCTGAAAACCGCTGCCTTTACTGCCGTGAGGTTGGACATTCCAAACATAATTGTCCATCGCTTCATGAAGCCCCTGTGCCCAAGGTTCGCGCCAGTGCCGCAACGGTATTAGGGGACCGCTACACCTATTTCAATAGCTGCGGTCTTAACGATCTTACAAAGGAGATTGCCGCGGCCCAACAGTTGGAAAAATTCCGTTTATGTTTCTGTTCCTTTTTCCTTTTCTTTCTGTTTCTTTCTCTCCCTAGTTAGTAGATAATTGTGGCCAATCTTCGGAGGGCGAATGTAAGGTCCGGCGTACTCGGGCCATTGTACACCCTTCCGCCTCCGTCTAATTACGCTTCCGAGACACTCAACTCCTTCCGTGGTTTGTATACGAGTCATAGTGACTTTTGTTGACTCAAGCTGTAGTTATTTCAAATTACTTGTAGTCTATTTAAACTCCTGTAAAAGTAGCCTACAGTAGGACTCTTCTCTTGAACAAGGACCTTATCCCTGTTCTCTTGTTCCCACCTCACTAAGTTCTTGATTGTTTGTGTGCTTCACTCCGAAAGGACACGAAGCTTCACAAGGAGCCACGTCAGAATTACTGGGTTCGCCGTTGGAGTCCAATGAAAGCAGATCGTCGAGCATGCTGGTTTCGCCGTTGTCAAAGTCTGACCCCGCAGCTCCTATCACCTTGGAAGCAGCCACAGAAGCCTCGATGGCTGAGTTGGCCATAGCTCGCTTTGCAGCCCTAGACTCTTTTAAGTGCTTTCTTGGTCGGTTTTTTGGGTAGGCCATTCTTCCCCGCAGTCGATGGTATAGTTGATGTGACCTCAGAGGGTTCTGGGTTACTGAGCGCAGGAGTACTGGAGTCAGACGTTCTCAGCTCCCAGTTAAAAGTGCGCGATTTGAGGGTCTCATGCACTACAATCACTTTTTTTTATAAAAAAAAACGAAAACAAAATTGAAGTGGACTTACGATTGCATCGCTTCAGCCACTGACCTAACCCTAACCCTAAACCAGACGGTCAGCTCTTTGTCACATGACCACATACAAACTTTACGTCTTTTGTGACACCGCGGCTCCTTCCTCTGGTGTCGGTCCTCCCAGTAACGTTGCACCAAGCCAGCCAGTCATCATGTAAATGCCGTCATGAAATTGTGCAATAATGGCAGGGAGTTCGTTGAGCGCACTGCGGGAAAATTGAAGCAGTTATTAGCATGCAATTCACGAGTATATTACAATTCAACGGACGACTGAATCTCCTCAGGAGTTCTGTCTTCAATGGGCTTATCAAACAGATCCTCAGTAATATGGGCCTGCTGCTTCATATACTGTACTATTTAATTCAATTCGCGCGCCCTGTGACCCGTGACATCGAGCAACGAATTTTCATATTCGTCGATTGCCCCTGGGGACCGTGACACGAAAAAAAAATTCGCCTTGATTCTGAGGCAAGATAAATGAAATGGCTCGCTCAGCAAGTTTCTATGACGCAGGGCATGAGCGAGCGGATCAGAATGATGCAAAATCAATCGGCTGCCGTAAGCCTTTTTTGCTTGTCGTCATCGCCACAATGGAGGCCCTCCCAGAGTCTCTCTGGATCCCAACAGCCAACACATGCCTATCCCCCGAGGACCTACCTGCGTTAAAACTCATCAAATTTAACCTTCCCCCTCTGCACAAAGGAGCGGGACAAGTCGTGTTTCTCCGATCATGTCAGAAATGGCATGAGCACCGCGGCCATTCCCACTCAGGACGCATCAGCGAAGACAAAAAACCGATTTTAGACGCAATATTTTTGCGATTTTGTGACTTTTTTGACAAGTTCGCATCAGCCTCGGTGACCTGTGACAGGCGCGAAACTATTCGTCGATTTGGGGGCCTGTGACACGTGACCGACGAATTGAATTAAATAGTACAGTATACCTTGCGCACTGCCGCCTTCTCCGCCGCCGTTGCTCTCTTCCACAACTTCTGCACGATCTTCTGGCGGGCACGCATCACCTCCAAGCGCCCTTTGAGATCCAGCTTGGGTTTGGAACCCGCACCTTTCTTGGAGCACTCAGCCTTGTCGTCACTGCCCCTGTGGTCTTCTTCATCATCGCTGCTGCTGTCGTCCTCGGCGTTGCTGCTGCTACTGTCGTCCTCAGAGTCGTTGCTGCTGCTACTGCTTTCGTCATCGTCATTGCCGCTATGTCCAGCTCTCTTGGTTTTCCTGTTCAGCTTGGCCAGCTTAGCCTTGACAGCGTCGTTGATGAGCCGCTTGTTGCGCTTTTGGAAGATTTCCACCTGCAAGAGGATGAGTTTTGTGTTACGCTTTAAAAAAATTCTCACCTCCTGCAGCCGGTGTCGCCTCTTGGAAAGCCGCTTAAAAAGCTTGGCCACATAACTCCCAGACTTGGAGGGACCGACAGTGTCCATCTGTCTCTTTATTTTCTGGCCTTGATTATTGAACCAGCTTGTGAGTTGCTGGGAGCTAGGGTAACGAATGATAGATCTGCGTATGAGCACATTTTTCTTCTTACTTTCTTCCTCACTGCCGTCGCATTCCCCAGGATCTTTGCATCTTCCACGGACATGGCCGCAGGTGCGTCACCGCTTCCATCATCCTCGGGGGCAACAATATCCAGGACATCTTCCTCCGGCCAAAGTTTGAAATACTTGCGCTCCATTTTGGGCCAAAACTAAGATAACTTGCTTGTACGCTGTCCAAGCTCAAAGGTAGGGTACTGGCCAAGTAAGAATTCCAGTTGCTCCGCATTCCATTTTGTTGGAGCTCCATGTTTGCCCATTACAGCGGGGAGGATGCAATCACAGTGACCGAAAAGGCTCAAACTGACAATATGATGTGATATCGCAGAAGCCGCCCAGTGCCTGTCCGCAAATCTCGCATAAGTTTCATGTTACCGGTCTTATACAATCAAAACAATCATTGAATTATTTACCATTCAACTGGGACAAAGTCTGATTAAAATATTCTCAGTCTCGGGCCTATGCGCAAATCCCAGGTCCTATACAATCAAAGGATCTTGATGAAGACCAAATGATCTTCCATGAAAGACGATGGTGTGTCGCATTCAAATTTTCCAACCATCAAGCTGAGCCATATATTTGTATGGTGGTACAAACTGTATTACACTGGTGGTGCAATGAATTCCTGTCATACTGACAGGAAATATCGTATGAGATAATCATGTGGGTGGGCATGGCTTGGATGGCCCTGACCGCTTCCTTTTGGTGTTGCATTGCCTGACACATGTCCCGTCGCAAGCGAGATCTCAACCGGATCAACTCCCACTCGCCGTTAGCAAGGTGCTGCTGACTGTGCAATAAGTCAGTCGAATTTCACGTGTGTAATGCTCCCTTACTCACTGCAACGAGTGGGTCACGATAGCACTGAGGCTGCGAAGGAGGCACTCATATATTTGGTCAGTACAAGCCAGAGATAGGAGTCGACAGAGCACACATATTTGCTGTCAGAGCAGGTGTCATACTAGTTGACATCCGAAAGATTATTTAGCGCTGAATCATTTGAACACCTGCCTTTTATATTCTTGAGATGGTTTTGATGGTTCTTCATCTGCCGGAGTCCGGAACGTTGTAATTTAGGGTTGACCTACTTGATCATGATGGTACTCACAGTGCACACTTTCTTCGGTAGTACGGAGCTAGCCCCTCGTTTGGTCAAAATGCGTTGATTAACCGGAAATTTTGCATTCAACGGCAGACCAATTTCCAGCACACAGAATTGCCTTAACTTATGCGCTGGTGCGAACAGTGTCTATATCCATGAATTCACATCACAAACTTTGACGAATGCGAATTTGGTCTGTACTGCCTACGTAAATCATAGACTTATTATCATCCATCAATGTGAGGTATATATCGTCGCTGTCAGGTTTTACTCAGCAGTGAAAAGAGGGGACAAAACAAGGACGTAGTCAGCTTGCACATACCGAAAACCCTCTGGAGCTGGCCCAATCTCCGCCTGTAGCGGTGCACTACTTATATTTCAACTTACTTATCTGTTTAGGTAAGTATCACACACACACACCCTTTTTATTCATTTACCTCATACATTTATCTCACTCCACCGTGACTCATCCCCACGTCATCATCACCATCTTTTACCTTTATGGACTATACCCATGCACGGGCAGATCACCACATCATTCCTTATCCTTCTGTTTTATCTTATCTACATAGCCACATGATTGTAGTATAAATCCTTGTTTGTACGTAGTGAGAGACTCGTTCAATCTTCTCTTTATGCCAGTTACCTCGTTGGTCCGACCACCCAACAATCCGTGTGACGAGCCAAGCTTAGCTCCTCGCCACTCCGCCAGTCACTGCTCAAGGTCATGCATTGCCCTTGCTTGCTGGCTCCTCGCCCGTTCAGCATCTTTCAGCTTTTGGTCAGCATGACCGCGCTCAAGTTCCGAACACTGGTAGTCGAGCCGTGCCTCTTCGTAAGGCATATGCGTCACAGCAGCAATGCACATGGCATTTGCACGCCGATGGCTAATATTCCAGCGAGGACAATACGCCAGGCCACCGGCAAGGCTGTACTCGTCTTCGTCAGACGCTTCAGACCAATCAGCTTGACATTCCAAGACCCGACCATCAACAGCCATGAAGCTTGGCGGACTGCTGGCGGTGTCTTTCAGATAAGCTGATAAAATTATTACCGTATTCAAAACCATGCTCTCTGCTACACACACTGACCTGGTCGCATACTTCGGAGCAGAGCGACAGTAGCAACATCTTTGGACTGAGCAGGAGCTTGGGCTGCAGTGGCTGTTCGCAGTGTTGTACTGCTCATGTCGTTCCCGTGTCAATTGTGCTACAATAAAAATGCTAGACCAATTGGGACGAAAAAGCCGCAACATACCAGCTCGCTCGCGTCCTGATAAAATTATCAGCAGATTAAAAATTATATTGTGAAACACATCTAGTCGGGTACGTCGCAGCAGAGCGGCAGCAGTAATGTCCTCTGACTGAACAGGAGCTTGGGCAGCAGTGGCTGCTTGCAGAGAATTGTCCCGGTCATGGCATTCTCGTGTAAATTGTGCTAAATAAAAATGTTAGACCAGTTGGGATGAAATTATCAGAAACTATATTGCAAAAACACCTAGTCGAGTATGTCACAGCAGAGCGGCAGCAGTAACGTCTTCAGAATGTGTAGGACCTTGGGCCGTGGTGGCTGCTTGCGGAGAGTTGTCCTGCTCATGGCGTTCCCGTGTAAATTGTGCTCAATAAAAATGTCAGATCGGTAGTCGAAGAAAAAGGGCAGCAAATACCAGCTCACCCGAGTTGACGCCCTTTTAATTTCCGTGAAGCTGCACGTGAATGGGCCATGATAGGCCCAATACCAGCAGCACGATGATCCAATACTAGGGCATGCTCCTCTGGGTCGTTCATGTTGTAACTCATGGTGGAGGGGTAAGGAAGAACCGGTCTGATATGCGCCCCGGTCCATGAGTCGTATCCGGTATCCCGCCATATGATCAATTGAATCAGCTAATCAAGAATCTGAAGATGTACGAGGCCCATTTAAAGATGAGCCAAGACTAACACGGTCACGTGAGCAGCGGAGTGTGCGGTCACATAGCGGAGGAAGCGCGAACTACCACGGTCACGTGAGAAATGGAATAGCGCGGTATATTGAATAAGTGACTGAGGAGGGAAGTGTTCGCAGATAGAACTGAAGTGTATTCAGGCAAGTACTAGACTTTAAATACAAAATAGCATAGATACGGATTGAATAGGTATCAAGAGAAGTTGAGTAGCATGTGGTGAACATATGGTGCAGCAGTGCTCCTAGAAACGAGCATAAGGAAATGTATAGGAGAAGGAGATGGCATCCTTCGTGAACAGACAAGAGCACATGGTAAGTGAATGATGCATCTGAGGTTTGCATTCCAACACGGTCATGTAACATGAGGAAGGCGGGTGTGCCCAAATTCCAATGTAACTTCAAACGGCTAAAAGGGGGCAAAGCTACTGGCCGTATGTATTATGAACACCGCGAATCTACACTACTTGTTTGCTGTCTTGTCCTCCGCTCCTCAGGTCGATAGTGGAAGTTAATCCGTCAAACTGGAGCACCGACAATGAGATCGGCCAAATCATCAGTGAGGGCCTCGACTTTTTCGAGCATAAGCAGAAAAAGTGGTGTTGGGTCGTGATTGAGCGAGTGATAAAGACAAATGGATGTGATGAATGGCTGCCGAGTCAAAAATCGATGAAGTGTGTCGCAGGAAGGCAGGCCATAGGTGAATGTGTGGAGAGAAGCACGAAAACAGTCAAGGAGAGCTTGAGCATCGACTGGGCACATAATCTGGAGCCCAAAGAGCCCAGTCATAGAAGTAGGGAAGGTGGGGCACCTCAATGAAAGTTTCCTGCTAGTAGAAACTCACGTCATTGATACTAGAGAGGATGGTCATATCAGAGTGCCTGTCTTGATCAAATCTGATGCTCCTACTGGAAAGAAGGGGCGACCGTCGAAATTATTAGACCTAGCCTTTGTGGCGGAGGGCACTAGAGCTGAACGTCACATCAAACTCAACGAAATTGCGGACCTTTTGAAGTGTCATCGAACAACGCTATATCGACACATGAAGAAACATGGTTTATCACGGGAGTACTCTTTGATGTCTAACCACGATCTCGATACTTTGGTGAAGAATTTCAAACGGGACAAACCACAGTCGGGTCTTCCATATTTCGTCAGCTTTCTCCGGACACGGGGTATCCGAATACAAAAACGCCGAGTCCAGAATGCCTTGCGTCGGGTAGATAATATTGGCCTCGTTCTCTGACGACGCAAGATCCTTAAGAGACGGGCTTACAATGTGAGAAGACCGAATGCGCTCTGGCACCTAGATGGGCATCACGAAATGATTCGATGGGGAATAGTGGTCCACGGCTTTGTTGACAGAAACTGTAAGCAATTCTTGAGCCCCATTCTCTAGCACTCAGCAGACATGGCAGGTTACTAGTCTCCGAGCGAGTAGCAATAACCGCTCAGATATGGTTTTGGACGTGTTTTTGAAGGCAGCCCTTGACTATGGCTTTCCTGGATCACGGAGGAGAAAACATTGCGTGCGCAATTACATGGTAATGCGCAATGGACCAAACAGATCAAGTTTCATGTGGGGCTCGTATGTATTATCTTTACAGTAATTTTGTTGGCTAAGCAGACATGGCTCTCAAGGTCTACTCGAAACACCCGAATTGAATGTTTGTGGGTTGAAGTGGGTACTCAATTTGTTCGACCATGGCGCGGATTCTTTAACCGGCTGGAACGTCTCCATCACCTGGATGTTGAGAGACCGGAACATCTCTGGTTACTGCATACTCTGTTTCTGGACTCAATAAACACCGACTGCTTCAAATGTAATGAATCTGTACCTTTTATCGCCAGAAATTAACAGTATCCAAATCAGGACATGCGCCTTCTGGGTCAGGCACAGCTTGGCGTTTACCATGATGACTGTGGGGGCTTGCACCCAGACACCATCGAAAAGTATTATGGTGTCTTTGGAGTGGAACATCCCTATCAAGGTGGTGCTGGAAACCCTCCCGATGAAAACGAGGCGGCAATTACTGACTTTATTGGAGTGGACCAACATCCCCAGGTCCGGCATGATGCCATTGAGGTACCTGATCACAGGTACCCTTTCTTGGGCAATTCAGATGCTGAGAGCCACTTTGTCTCCGTCCTTGCAGAAGTGATCAGACAAGAAATAATACTGGTGGGCTACGGTCTTTTGCCCCAAGAACACGATGAGGACGGCTACCCTGATGTCCAGTTTTTGTTGGCAGGGAAGCATATGAAGACCCGAATCCCTGTTTCACTTTCCCATCCAATTTAGGCACAACGTGCGAGGCTTTGGGTGCAGGGCTTGAGTGTACTTTCACATTATAAATGAAAATGTTGTACTAAGGCATGGGTTGGTGAAAATGAGATGGTTTATTGCTGTCCACAGGAGTCGGAGAAGGGCTTGAGATCTGAGTAACCGAGTCGAAGATTCAATGCCAAGACATGTGTCAATCAGGTGGCTGTACAAGGTCGGCCGCCTTGGGCCGAAATGGCGTCTGGTGCCAGTTGGACTCAAATGGGACTCTGTTCCACTCCGAGAGAGGTTGCTATACTCACCTGGGATGTGGGTATGCTACATCAAGGTATTCTGAGCTTTCCAGGAAAAAAAGTTTCAGAAAGTAAAAAAAAACTTCCGTTTTGATTTATGCAAAGTTTGGTCCGTCATAATTTCCCATTAAAACCTCCATATCTTTGTGACCGCTGGTCAGAAAAATCAGAGAACAAATCTGATACAGGAAGTTAACCACAAATCCGGTGAACCTGGTGAACTGGCTGGTGAACCTTAGGAGTAATGTTTGTGTTAATATACCAGACAGTCCAATGTCACGGACGTTAACTCATCACTCTGCCCTGACCATGTCCGTCGTGGTGCCTAGAAACGCACCCCGAGAATGCTTTGAGAGGATCATAGCTCCAGGATTACCTCACAATACTCTCATCCTTGAGCTGCGCACCAAGTCTGACGAACTTCATAGCTTTATCCATGCTGATTGCCTCCTTGAGTCCAGGTACATCGGCCAGCAACTTGAAGATCTCATCAAGAGTGGCCACTTCACCGGCGAGATATTGGGTATTGCACGAGGTAGCACCAGAGAAGGTAAGACGCGAGGAGCGCAAGCCGCAGCGAGCGTGACAAGCGCGTTACATCACATCACAATATTGTCCAAATATGGCAGTACACCCATGCTTACACGAGGTAGTTTACCACAGTTCACCAGGTTCACCAGGTTCACGAAGTTTCCCAGAAACGGTGCACTTCCTGGGTCAGGGTTTTTCTGAAAAATCAGGAAAAATCAGATTTCGATTGCCGACCCCAAGCCGACCCATTTTTAGGGCTAAAATCGACATGATGTACAAAATTTGAATTCCGACAGCCCCTTGGACCACTCCTTCCACTGTCCTCTCCATCTCAAGAGCACTCGGGATCTAAGTATGCGTCCGGGCTTGGTACGCTAGCTACTCATTCAACTGGATCTCGCGACGGCACACAATTTACAAACGACTATTGATCTCGCCTAGATTCACCTCAAATAATGCACCCCAGCCATGCCGCCCCCTCCCACATCCACCCCCCACCCGGTCCGCAACCATCTCTGAGCTCATGCACAGTCCTGGTGCGTGTGCGGATGCAGTCCCTGCGTTTATGTGTCGGAAAAATCTTGAATTGCATGCAACGGCTCTGAATATGTTGGGAGCCGTTGCAAGGTCATTTTGTTTAAGGTGGATTGCAGCGCGGATGTCAGGTTCTTGAAACCGGTCTCAAGTCACATTATGGCTCTCAAGGTGTCTGAAGGTTCCCTGTGCCAAATGGTCCTGCAAAGCATCTCAAGGTCTTGAAAGGGTTCTGCCAGAAATAATAACAAAATTTCTTCAGCTTCCACATCCTTCTCTTCAAGTACGAGAAGTAGTCAGCTAAGGAAGTTGATATTGATAAGCGATGTAATGTAGTAAGTCTACCAATCTTATCTCAAGGGAGTATTCAATCACATGTATGGGTAAAATTCCGAAGGACATGACCAGAGTTATGCACCTTGCTCGAGCCACTGGGTCGACGCTTCAGCTCTCCAGTGGCCCCACCCAGCTCCACACCTCTCGGCAGTCTCGAAATAACCCCGATAAGAGGTAGGTAGGTAAACACAAGTTCCATTTGTATGAATTCAACCCGCACGTATATTCATGTGTAAATAATGGCTTCATGATATATGGCAATGTCTTTCTTAACTCCGGAAGGGAAAGCACCCCCTGTTGGAATTCGTCTCAAGGCTTCCCAAGCCTCGCGTAACTTGCCGCGGCTTGAGACACCTTGTGCGTCACCTATTTTGGCATGAGTGGCTTGCGACCAATTGAAAGGCGTGGCTGAGCGGGTCGAAACCACTTACAGGCCGTCTTAAGGCCTCAAGCGGAGTTAAGCCGTTGCAAGCAATTTGGGATTTTTCCGACATGGTCGCGTGAGTCTTTTCTCCCTGTCATTTTTGTGCTGGTTAGCGTTCTGACTAAGGCTCCAACCATTTTGTTTTCGTTTGCACAAATGGGCAAACCAAACGAAAACTGAAACAAATGTTTTATTTTTTTTATTTTTTATTTTTTTTGGTGGTACATTGTCCAGTAGCAACTAACAATTGGTTAGCCCATCTGGATTGTAGAGGTTGGAGTGTTAACTCCATATGTTTTAAAAAACCGTTTAAACCGTTTATAAACGGTAATTTTAGAGGGGGAGACTATGCAGCTTTTAGAGACTAGAAACAAATGTTTTAAAAAACCGTTTAAACCGTTTATAAACGGTAATTTTAGAGGGGGAGACTATGCAGCTTTTAGAGACTAGCAATTTGGCAGGCGTTGCCTTGGGGAAAGGATGTATTGACTGACCCTGTTGCCCTAGAGGTTTTCTTGAAGTCCCCAGTGAGAATTGTGGTTGCAGGCAAGCTTATGTCTCCTTTTGGAAATTCTCATGCCGCCAACATTTACGGAAGCAATTCCCAAACTGGGCTGTTTCCCCTTAATTTGGCCCAGTAAGTGAGCAATAAGTTACTTCCGGTGAGCCACAATACAGGAAGCCCTACCAAGCCAAATCAAATTAGTGCTCAAGGTATGCTGGGAGTAGGAAATTGGCAACAACCATTTACCGTTTAAAAACCATTTTCAAACTGGTTACCCAGCGCTGCAAACTAAACGAAAATAAAAATGATTTTAACCATTTTAAATGTTTATAAACAAAAACTATTGGAGCCTTAGTTCTGACGTTCTTGCTCGTCATCCGTATTTTGTAGCATAATGTTGACCCCTTCTTGCCAGGCTCCGTGCATTCCTGCCCGGGAATACAGTTGGACCTGAAGTGGGCGACACTCCCGGCTTACTCTTAGCATACGATCGCATTAGGCCCCTCGGGATATCAGGTAATACGGGTGCTAATCCTGGTCGCATCCTTCCTTCTAAATTCCCCACTTGCAATGGCGCCCCAATGTTGAGCCGCCCAGCCACTCTTCCCGAACTCTCCACCCTGCTCCTCCCGCCCTGGCTGAGCATCGTTTGCGCCCAATGGCGCGTCTCCTACGCTGTCGTACCAATTCCGGATTAGCCTCTGCTCCTGTGGCGCCATCACTGGTGTCTGGATTCCTTACATCTTGGTTTGTGACCAGAATCTGGCTCCTCTTCGACACTGAGCGTTTTTGGTCGATTTCCGTGCTGGTCGCTGCTACGTCATTACTCCTCCATCACATTCCACGCTGCTCGCTCACTCTTCCCTCCAGCAGCTCGTGGGGCATTGTGCACGTCTCTTGAGTCCCTCTCCTTCCACAGAGTCCGCGCCACCTTCGTCACTTCGTCACTTCGGCTAATTTTGAGAAAGTTAGTCACCCCGTGTAAATTTGGCACATTGGAGGTATTCTTCGTCACTTGGGACTCCTGGCTGCGAATTTTCGTCACCTGGATGTCCCAACTGTGAAACCTCGTCAGTTCAATTCCTTGCTGCGAATCTTCGTTAGTTCAACATTTCTGTCACACTGTGACCGTGATTCTGTCGAGGTGGTATCATTGTGAGTAGGTGGTAAGGGATAGGCTAGTTACAGGGAATCTACAAGAGTATATATGAATGAATAAAATAGCTAGGTGCGCAGTAAGTAAGTCTAAAAAGATCAAGAAATTCAACTGCAATTTATTCGTCCGAGTCGGCGAGCAGGACTGCGTTGACGTACTCCGGATACTCCTCTTTGAATTCATCCCAGTGATTTTGAGCGTAGTCGACAGCGCTCATTGCCACCCCATCACGTTGGATGCCCCACCCTTTGAGCGGGCCAAGCTTGAGTCATTTCCGGGGCGGATGAGCTAGTTTCTCTGTCTGGGACTCGGAGACCGTTGAAGGCCCGGCGGCAGCGCCGGATGCTGAACTTATGAGCATGGAGCGAGACTCGAAACCAATATCTATACCTGATGCGTCGTGCTACACAAAGGCAGCAGTCACAGACGGGTAGGTGGGCTCTGAGGAACGCATATTCAGCAGCGAGTGAGCAGATTAATTTTGGAACGAACCTTCAGTTTGTTCCGAGGTGGAACACCTCTTGTGCTTCCGAGGTCGCGAAACGCTCACGCGCCCAGAGGAGTTTGACTGGAGTTTGATTAGCGACTATCGGTTTCGCGTATGTGAAAAAAACACCTTCTGCTCGGCTTGTGCTAGCTTCAATTGTGCCTGTGCCTCAGCCAGATTTCGTTTCGCATCTTGAACTTCCTTGCCATCGCCGTGCGCGCGCCTTGTCTTCTCCGCAGCCCGAGTACTGCGCTTATTGCGGCTGTCGTACCAGTGTACAACATCATTACGGGGGTTTCAAACATTTCCAGTTTTTAACATCAGCTCAATCTCAGCTTCGCGGTGCTTGTCGAACTCTTCATATCTAAATGGCATGAGCTCCGCCGACGAGCAGATGAAGTTATACTGACTTTATGAACGACTCAACCATACCCATCTGGATGTCGGTTGCGGCATTGTTGGCTTTATGCTGAGCTTCTCCGAGATTAGGAGTTGCCTCCATAATATTCCATGTGTCCTTGTCGATCCCGGAGAGACATTGGATCCAGCCAGGGAGGATCCATTCGTGCATGAGCTTATGAGACCACCAACCTGCCATACGCTTTAGATAGATGTAATTTAATTAGTGCGAAACTCACGCGTCAGGGTGCCATCAGGATCGGGCAATGTCTTGATCCACACTTTGAATTCTTCAACGGCGGTCGGAGTTTCCAGGTACATGAAGTTGGAAATGCGTTGATGATCCTCGTGCGGGAGATGAGTGAGTTCTGGGATTCCCCTATCGCATGTATGAGCCAAGACCAATGAAATTCAAATTGAGCAACAAACCGCTTCAAATGCGCAAAGCAAATGCGCAGAATGAAGTTGAGAACATCGGCTGGACTCCGCACCTTGGCCGCCACCTCTGGTATATCGATCGTGGGAAGCATAGCGTCGGCTAAACCGAGGACCGCGGCGGCCTCCATGTCGCTGTTAGTTCCGAGAAGAGTACCATGTTGGTGAAGCGCGATGAAACCGAAGTTCCGGTTGGTGAGGCGCTTGACGAGGCGTTATAATTCTTCCCACACAAATTTGAAAGAGAGCCGATCGTGAGCGTCCATCCACACGCGTCCGAGAGTGACGGCTAGTACAGTCTTGAAACATAGACCTCAAAAAAAAGAACCAGACGTACACTCGTTGACCGACATCAACCATCCATTGATCTCGTACATGTCCGTCTTCCCTTTGACTGGCTTGAAAGTTGTGTCGCAGTCAAGAGTCCGCACATCGTGGATGTGCTTCACAACACCTTTTCGAAGTCCGAATATGATTGTCTTCCCGTTGCGCTGATAAATACTCTAGATGTATCGTTCCGCCAGAGGACGCACTTGTTGCTTCGCGATATATGTCGCCACCGCTATAAATAAGTATAAGTTCGATGCACGAGATGAAACTCACCGAGCCTCACTTAAGTCGGGGCCGGTTCGACCGACCATTTTACTTAAGTGCTTTCCAACTTAAGTACGAAATACAAGGCGTAGAATAGCCCAATAATACCGGTTGTATATACTGCAGTGACTGACTTAAGTTCCGTCCTCGACTTGAGTGTCTTCCAACTTAAGTGCGGTGGGACTGACTTAAGGTTCCGCCCTCGACTTAAGTCTTAAGTGCCGACTCAAGTCCCGCCCACAGCTCAAGTCCCACGCGGCACTTAGTAGTGTTTGGATGGCAACCATTCAATTGCGACAAGTACTAATACAACACTGATACATATATAGAACGTCGTACTCGTAGGCATGGTCCTTTAAATTTCAGGATGATGATATTTGAGCTCGACGTACTCCCTTCCTTCCAATTTTTCAATAATCTTGTCGTGCGCGGAACCAAAAGTTCCCGCGGCTTTCTGTGCAGCACCGCCAGTTTGCGGTGCCGTAGGGTGAGGTCGCGGCGGAACCATCTTGCGAGCCTTCAAGAAATTGCGAGCCATTTTCTAGTTGTGCTTTCAGATGGAGAGGAGAGACAAGTAAAAGACGAAGATACTCACGTCATTTTCCTCGGGTGACAGATGAGCTACAATTGTGGGATGCTGCTGATCCTCCTCCTCCTTGGCATGGGTAAGGAAGCCGTTGACTGCCTGGCCGAGAATCGAGTCATAGTCGTCGTGTTTGACTGATGTAGAGTCCGCTTGATAGACGAGCTTCTTCACTTCAGCGTGTTCCTCTAAAGAAAAGGAAGAAAGAATATTAATCTCAGCGAAAGTAATTGCCAGACGAATCGCAAACCTTTGTTGTGCTCGGCTGTGTCAGGAAGGCCGAGCCGAGCATAGTCATTGTATACTGAAATCTCCCTACCGTTGTCATATGTAGACATCCTCTAATGCTATGATCTGTTGACTTACTCGGCGTCGCTGTGGATAGCCATCTCCCGTATCAACGTATTGGCAATGACAGGTTTATCGTGAGGAGACGCGGATTGGAATCTGAGACGATGCGTGAGCTTCGCAGGCTTTTCGCCAAAGTAATCTATCGATAGGCCTCACCTGGTCCAGAGTTCACGGACGTTGTCGTGATCCAATTTGATCTCTTGAGCGACGTTGAGGAGTCCGGTAGCCATAGTGCGAGCGAATTGGGAAGGGGTAAATTTGGAGTAGAGTGCTGAGGGGCGAGATAAAGTCAAGACTCTGCGGGAGACTTGAAGCATAGTGAGAGAGAGTTCGACAGAGTTTCTCGGTTTTATGGGGGTTGTAGTTAGCTAGCGGATGCTCTCCGGAACCCGGCAATGTTCGTCATTAAGGCTGGTGGTATGACCTCAGGCTGACCTTTGAGTGAGACAAAAAGTGCTTTGGATATTCGTGGGTGCACATCGATGTCATTCTCTCGTCAGTTACGCACTCATACATTGCGCTATTGATGACACGTCTCTGCACTCGTTGTCGATTCACCGCTAGTTCTGGGCATCGCTGTTCCTCTTCAGAACTTCGGTCATTTGATTCCCGGCAAATTCCCGGAAACAATTGGCAGAAGTGGAATGATGGCGTGATCCCCGGACCCTCTCTCCCGACCACGACAATGTTCCGCCACCTAGCCCGCAATGCAGCCTCAAGAGCTGTGCATAGATTCTTCGACAACACCAAAATACTTTCCTGGTCCACTGATATCTTCGCGCTCAACACTGCGACCCGACCGGCAACCCTGTTTTCCTCGCGTCGCTGTGTCAGTAACCCCTTGAAATTTTCTTCCAAGGCTTGCATTCCGGGAGTTTTCTTGTGAACCTGCCTAGGGATCTGTTTTCTCCCGGTGCTCCATTCTCTATTTTAGATTCGGGCTTATTCGCACTCCGCGATTGTCTCATAGCTACCACCTCGCTTACTTACCTCGGGAATCTGGGGCCACTGGTTTACAGGAATGAGTTATAAGGTGCGCCATCCCAGTAACTTTGCCCATTCCCTCTTGCTAGCCCATTCCCTTTCGTGGCCATCGAGAGCATCGAGCGCTGGAGCAAATTTCATTCAATTCATTCCTTTACTCTATCGAGAACCCCGAGCCATCGGGATTCCATTACATTCATTCTTCACGATATTATTGCAGCTTGACCAGATTTCACGTCTTCCTGGCCATCGAGAGCTGGGGAAAGCTTGATTGAATTCATTCCTTTGCGGATGCGAGCTAGGAGAAACTGGGCTCGCGGTCAATCTCGCAGTGTCGAGCACCTCGAACGACGAGGAGGCGTTTGACATGCGGTTTTATAGCGGGGCCGCGAGCGTAGCTGTCAAGATTAATTTTGGAGAGTGGATTGAGCTGGACGATTAATTGGGACCGATTCAATCGGTGCGAGTCGGAGTAGAGGTTCAGGGCCGAGTTCCCTTGTCACCGGACGCTCAGGAATGTGGAGTTTTTCGTTGGGACTTTCCGATTCCCACGTTTTGAGGTGCAGTTGTAGCAGGCCTTCTTGCGCCGACGCGCTGCACCGCCCGACAAGACCAGCAGAGACACAACGGTCAGTGCTCACGCCGTAAGACACAACCGCGGCGCGCGGGCTCAAGGCGGAAGCCTTCATCTCGTCCTTCCCTCTAACACGTCCTCTATCGTGTACGTTGGCTGGTGTGTGGAACATGTGTGAGCGAGCTCAATACTCGGACTCAAGCACTCCATGACCAATGCGCACAGCTCAAGCATCCCAATGGCGATGACTGTGGTGGATGCTGGGTTGGATGGGACTATATCCACCGGTCGCCCCGCTGAGAGGTGAGTTCAATCGTTTCTATCTGATTCCAAGCGAAGCTCGTCTTTGCTTCTCGTGTCTTTTTTCGTTTCGTCACGCTGACGCTGGCGCTCATAATGCGAAAACGGGGATGCCGCGCGCAATGTGCGAATTCGTCTTCCATGCCACGTCCTGCAGCCTGAGGCCGCTCTCCGCCCGCGCGTGGAGTGTGGGATGGAAATGCAGCCCCATAGCGTTGTTGGTGATGTGCGTGCGCTGGAAGCGCGGCAGCGTGATGATGAAATCGATTTCTGTGCTTGGGGAACGGTGTCTCATCGACAGATCGGTCCAGCGAGCCGCAGCGCGTCGTGTCGGATTCGGTGACGTCAAACAGAACACTGCAGCGAAACGGGCCGCGCTGGATAGCCGGGCGTCCAACTGGCGTGTGCGTGGAGGCAAATGGGCCGAAAGGGACGTGTGTGAAGAGTTCCGGGTGTAAGCCTGCCACCGGGTAGAATGCCTCGGCAGGCTCAGATGGCTGCGCGGGATGCAGATTAGATTAGGCCAATCAATAAAGGGGAAGGGAAAATGCAATTCATAATGATAATACGACGAATGGGACGAGTTTCACGCGATCATTCCGCGTGGACTTGTGGGCATGGGCACAGGACAACAGAAATTGGGATCGCGTGAAAGCGTCGTCATGTCTGTTTGGCAAGATCCACCTCCTCTTCGCAGACTGTCGACCAGGACAACAGAGGCTCACCTGAAGACCACAGTGGCGGACATTGCTGGTAGGGAAACAAATGTCAAAAATGCGCACCCACCCATCTCCATGTTCGTCCCTTGCACGGACTTACCAACCATAACCTCGGTGTCAATCCGACAATGTGAGGCCCAAGAGATTGGGACAGATACGCAGGCTTATCGGAGAGCAAAAATGAGAGCAACACACACGTGGCGCGGCGGGATTCATTATTGGCGAGGTGATATAATGACACCATTAGGCACTCAATACATACGAAGGTCATGTATGGGAGGCAGTGGGCGCCGGGAGGACAGCTTGGTGGCGCTGAGGTATCCCGCGTCCCTCGGGCACCGATGCGGAGATTTCTCAGGGTCCAATTATCAGACCGCTATAAAGTCAACAGTGTTCTCGCGCCGAATCAGGACAGCCACGACGCTGCGGAACGCACGCTCAATTGAAGATCCCGCTGACCCACCGCCGTCAGCTGAGTCTCAGGATGACAGCGCGGGGTGAAGTAATTGCTATGCCCGCCGTTGGCTCTGCTGCATTTGATGCGCGTGGGCGTCGTACTAGTAGTGCGGTGATTCAAGCCTGAGGGAAGCCAGTTTTAATAAACAATGCACCGGAATGTCGAGGTCGGTTGTGAGCTCTACGCTGCAATTCCGGATCTGTCATTTTGGGAGCTACATGAAGGCGTGGAGCTTGGTGAGCTACATGAAGACGTGGATTTTGGTGTTGTTGAGTAAATTTCGGTGGAAAGGAGGTGCAGGAACGGGCGAGACAGTGGGAATGGGACGGAGGTTAGGTGGCGAGCGTGGTGTGGAACAGATGCAGGGCGTCGAGAAAGGCGGAGCTGGCGGCGAGCGAGACATGGTGCTCACGGGTACGGCGTCAAGTCGGTCCGGAGAGTGGTGTGTAGAGATGGCGAGCAAGCGGGGCAGCAAACGCGCACGCAATGTGGGTGGTAAGAGCTGAGGGTTTGTTGAGGAAGCGGGCTGCGATGCTCGCAGAGGCAGAAAATGCGTGCGCTTGTAGGAGTTGCGCTGCCGAACAGGGTGCCGAGCAGTCGAGGTGGCGAGCGCGGCGCCGGCGAGCGGAGCTGAGACACTGTGAATTGAGTGGGCATGAGCGGGGCCTGCGGTGTCGATTGCGCTGGAGGATTGCGCTGGAGGCAGCGCGTTTTGGGGAGTGAAGTGAGCAGGGAGAAGCCATGGAAAAGGGAGGGGGCACGCACCTTGTGAAGCTGACTACGGTGGCGACGAGCTGCGGGGGGGTGGCGAGCATTGCATACGTGCAGGGATGGATACGTTCGGCAAGGGCGTGGGCGACAAGGGTCAAGCCGCCGGCCGATACACGGGCGACAGGGGGTTGGCGACACGGGCGACAATGACTGGCGCAGGCGACAGGGATGGGCGGGAGTAGCTGTTTGTCGTCTTCGTGGTATTGCTCGTAGAATGACGTGGCGTTGGAGTTACTGTTCCGTTTGCATAATTCATCGAGGACCGTAAAACGAGAAGAAAAGCCGCTGCAAGTGTTGACGAAGATTGACAGATGAAGAGCCGAAGAGAGCGGGAAAAAGAGACACACAGATGAAATTTCACGCATTACCGCAGAACCCAAGATGGGGAGAACCCGAGAGTAAAGACGTGCGGGAATTAACGCGGTGGCAGCGGGCAAGATCGGAATGATTGCAGCGAGTTTTGACATCTCGGACCCGGACAAATGATCCGTTATTCGCGGGCACCTCCAAGCTCGTTACCACCATGTCCGATTGGCGGGAACCACTCTGCGCCGCATCGAAGGCACATCAGTCGCACCCGGTCTGATATTCTGGACCACATCGCTTGCCCCCCAACACTCAGCCAAGGACTATGGGTACCGCCCATCCTCGCGCTCAGACTTCCGTCAACTTGGTTTTTTGCCGTTCCACCCCGTAGCTTCCTGCGTTTTGCGCAGGTCACCAGATAGCAGAACATGACAGCTACCTTCTTTTTCGATCCAACCCCGCTTCAGCGGTGTGCCGATGGCCGCCGGCTTTCAGGACAGCTCTAAAGCGCCTCTTGCGACATCGACGATGCCCAAGGAAGTCCGCTACATAAAGGGTCCATGCATTCAGAATTTGTCCAGGGCTCTTTCGGAATTGGATTCGCACGAGCCGCCTTGAAAGGCAGAGGGGGAATGTTACAAGCGTTAGGGTTTACCTTGAAGGGAAGAGGAAGAAGGGGAATGGTACAAACAATGAGTGTAAATACCGACGGTACGCCCGCTTTCCTATTTCGCCGTCGCGGCTTTCTTGGGCGCCTGTCCCTCCGCTATGTCGCCCGCGCTCTGTGTCCTCGCCCTCCACGTTCACGGGCAGAACCGCGAGGCTCCTCGACCATGCAACCACTCGCCCCTTCTTCCCCCAGCGAAACGTACTGCTAACCTTATGGATTTCCCCCGAACCCTCCCTCTCGCATCCGTATGTGCGCCGACGTCGTCGTGCTCACTTTCAACGGATAATCTTCGGTAAATGTTTTCCAATTACACCAGGCAGGGACGCAGGGAATTGGTGTCACCATTGAATTCTGCGCTTGGGATTATATACATCTGGGTGCGTGTCGGCTCCTTGTCTTGTAACCCCTCGGTTATGTCCCCTTGCGCGGCGGCGCCTGCTACTCCCTCTACTGGCGTCTGCACTCATGGCCCGGCTATCCTCTCACGCCGGCGCGTTTTCGACATCCTCTTCTGTACTATAGGTCGCACATCGCCGTCCGCGTCAACAATTAACCGCCTGGATTCCGCTGACCAGCCGCCGCTATGAAGAGGAGTATTACCTCCACCACGGCGCCTCCCTACATTGTACACGGTACTCTAGCCCTCGAACGTCCACTGATACATGTGACGCTTATACACCCTGCGGTCCTTTACCTCCCCTCCCTTTCCTGAACCGACCACGCCTTCAGGCGTCCGCGATAGCATACAGCACCGCAGACTCGGTCCCTCTGCATCAACCGGTCGGTCCATGTCTGGTTGTGTCTCTCTCTTGACTCGGGCTTTGCGAAGGCGTTGGCGCTTGGCTCGCGCGTTGCACCCTCCCTGTCTCGTCTTGGCTCTTTCCCTGTCTGCTTTTTGTTGGATTGCCGGCATTCTGGTGCCGCCGTGACATTCTCCTTCTCCTCGTTGGGTCTGTTTTCATTTCTACGTATCTATGTAGATATCCGTCGCGCGTTCTGGATACTTTATCGCACCAGCACCACACAATTCAACTCGCTCGAATCAAAACAATTTGTCTCCCTCTCGCCTTTCTCCTCCCACCCATTCTTTGTTAGACCTTTTTCGCTTCACTCTCAAACAACGCTACGACAACTCGTCATCTCCCTTGCGAGCAAGCCACAACACATTCAGGTACCTACGTAGACGCAGATGAGATTCGCCCGCGCGAATCCGGGATATGGTTTGCCTGCGCAGGATCTCTGATGCTACTTCTCGAGAATCGCTCATCCTCAGAGGGTCAAAGAGTCGTCATCTCCAGCTTATGGGAGGCTATGCCAACCTTGCGGGTAAATCTGCTTCAATGCGGTGACTGACTGAGCTCTCCTGCTAGGAGACGTTCTGCTCGTCTCAAAGGGTTGGGATAAAGTGATGGGACCATGTGGAGCGAACTAGACAACAGTTACAGAGTCTCTCAATTCATTATTCATTCCATCATTCATTATATACAAATTCGTTCGCTTCACCTCGCCAGTGTACTGCTGACCAACATCGTTCTTGTCTAGCCTTCTATACACCCCGATGATACCCGAATTACTCGTCTTCCTCTGCCTCGATAACCGTCTTCTCGAATTGGCGAGCAGGGATGCGGCGTTTAAACATGATGTCGATCTCGCGATAAGATCGACCTTTCATCTCCGGAACGCAATAGTACGCAACGATCCAAGTCGCGAGTGCGGTTCCACCCCACACATAGCCGCACTTGCCACCAACTACGCCATCGTCAGCACACAAGGTAAAGAAGCCGTGAAACGAAAGCAAAAAACGAAATAAACGAGAAACTCACGGTTTCCACCAGTCGGATTAAGCATAAACGACGCAACTAGATAGCGTGCATCAGCTTCCTCATCCACGCGGAGTTGGGACACACTCACGAAAGATGCAAGGAATCTCGATGATGTAGTACGACGCGCGACCGATTCCGGTCGTGAGCGGCCGGAGGCGGATAGCCGACGTTTCCGCAATGATGCACCACGAGACGGGCGCGGCGGCCAATGTGAACATAACGGAAGCGATGAGGCCGAAAGACGCTTGGGCGTTAGCAGCTGCATTCGACGTGCCTACCGAGGCGGCGATACCAAGACAGAAGAGCATGACGACGTTGAACGCTGTGCCCCAGAGATAGATGGGTCGTCGGCCGAAGTAAGTCGTCAGGATCCATGAAAGCATGACGAAGATCATTTGAAGGGCCGAGGTGATCAGACCGAGGGCAAAAGCAGTGTTGGTCGACATGCCAGCCTCTGCTCTGGGTCAGCACGTACGTTTCCAGCGGTTATATCACGCACGTTCGAAAAAGTAGACGGCCTGGTTAGCGATGAGATTACCCGACAGGTTCTGTGCCGCGTAAATACCGCACACGATGAGAGTACGCCGGAGGTCAGTGCCTTTGACCAGTTCGACATAGTCGGGCGCGGCGGTGGATTTTTCGAGGTCGACGACACGGCGCATCATGGCGACTGTCTCGCCCGCGTTCAGTCTCGATTTACGTCCGAGCCGCTCGACAGACCGAGCCGCCTCCTCAAGCCGTCCCTTTCGGACAAGCCACCAGGGTGACTCAGGCGCAAGGAACATGAGGATCATGAGCGGAGTGGGAAACATCCACTGAAGGGCGATGGGAATCCTGGATTCCGTCAACCAAAGACATGTCTTGTTACACAAGGAAGCACGTACTTGTAGGCCTGTTCGTCGAGCCTGGTGTTATACACGAAGGTGACCGCACCGACGATGATGCTACCGACCGCCCAGAACATTTGCAGGATCTGCGTCGCAGGTGCACGCAGCCGCAACGGGACGATCTCACTGCAATACGCCGGAGCGTTGGCGATGAAGATACCCCAAGGTAGGCCCTCAAGGAGCTGGCCCACGAAGAAAACGGGCAGTGAATTGGCGAAAAATGTGACAAAGATGGTCGCGTTCATGAGCGTGAGTCCGATCAAGGTCGCCCAACGGTAACCAATTCGGCTGGTTAGAGGACCTGCAAGGAAGACACCGATGAGGGCACCGAGTTGCCCGGACATTTGGAGAGCCGACTGCCATTTGGTGACGATGACATATTTGTTGGTAGCGACGTCCAGCACACCGAATCGCTGGGTGAACGCGGGCAGGGCGATGAAATTGCCTATAAGAAATACATCATAGGATTCCATGATCTGAACGGGTGGGTCAACCGCGGGGTCTCGGGAGCAGAAAGTAAAGGACCGACAATCGTGAAAGACATAACAAATGCCCAGAAGCAAGCCATGGGGTACGCCCTGACGGCTTCCATGACCGTCATGGAATGCTCAGCGTTCTCGGCCTCGATCGCATCCCCCTTGTAATCGGCGACGGGCGACTTGAGGTCGGTGTGGTCGATGTGCCCTTTCTCGTTCTCGAAGGAAGGCTTATCCTCCATCTCGTGTTGAGTGGCCATTCCGATCGACTGTGAGGGGTTGGGACGAGGGAATGCTTTTATAGTCGATGGGCAGCGTCAGCGACAGAAAAGCGTGTCTCCGGAACAAAAAAATGTGGAGAACCGTGTGTATATATAAGGTTCACTGACAACCGGGCCGGTTTTTTGCGGGCCCCGACTCAGGTGACATAGGGGGCTGACCTTCTAAAAGCTCCAAAATCAAGGAAATGTCATGATTTTGTTGGCCCAAAAGGGAATACAATGCGTGGGTCGTTCCTGGACAAAATTTTGTTCGCGGGGAGATCACGTAGAAAATGATGGAACAACCCCAGCGGGATCACCGCCCCCAACGCGGGGCTCCACGAGATGACCGCCTCCCGCATCATTTTTCATCAAAATATGCCTCGAGCTCATCTCAACATTGTAACATCGCTAACTCCATGCACAGTTGCCGCTGCTGCTGTGTGCGAACGCACCCGATAACGTCTGGATACACGATTAGGTTTAGCTGTACGGGTGGTACGGTCGACGGAAAGCGGCGGAGTTTTGACTTCTGACATCGGCAAATTTGCCGGGCAGTGTGGCCAGATGTGATGCGCGTCTAATATGAGCTTGTTAGGTGGTGAAGGAAGGTTCAATGGGGAATTTTGACTCACTCGGACCATGGATCGAGCTTTTTACAGCAAGAACGGGCTTCCACTCTTCAACACTGCAAATGCGTCTCTGATTTGAGTATAGAAAGGAACCGAAAAAACGCACCGCATGGTGGACGCCAACGAGCCGAGTTTGCTTTGATTCAGTAATGGGGAACTGAAAGTAACCTTGGTAAACTGAAACCACAAAGACAAGAAAGCGGTAATACCCTGATATAAGGTAAATAGTATAGCTGGACAAACAGGACTTGCAAACCGTGGGAAATGCGATCACACTTCGACTAAGCCTTTATTAAAAACATGTTCAGTCGAAATCGAGGTATGCAAGCTACCTTGGCTAGGACCGTCCAGCTAAGTTGGACGCGGTCCCGGGGGTCGCTCCGAGGATTTGCCGAGTGTCCCACACCCGGTCTGTCGGAAAAAATAAAATTAGCTTCTACTAAGGTGCCGACATGATCGGGCGTAATGTTGGGCTTGATAAGGCCGCCGACAACCTTATTTGGGCTTTGTGTCCCAGGCCGCTCGGCTCTCTCAACGATTTCCGCCCTCCAGAGATGGTGCACGGCCAAAAAAAATGTCTTGTATGGATAATTTGTTGGAAATGGGATCGTCGCGCGCCGCGTTGCCCGGTTACCTTACCTACCCCCCTATGTGTCACACAGCTTATCCTTTATATTCGGCTTGTATTCCTGTATCTCAGTAGTCTCTTGTATCCCTCGCGCTCGTGTCCCCGCGCCCCGAATACATTTCCCTTGGACTCACTGTTGCGTGCAACTTCGACTTTCACATAATTCATATCTGTAATTGCTTGCAGCAGTGGCTGAAAACACGGTATACGATGTTTTGACCAACTCTCAAAATGACTTCCGCGTTACAGGGAATCCAACCTCAGCAGCGTATGCTGCGAGGGATCGCATGGATCCCAAGGAGCATTCTGGCGTCGGCGTGGAGGTCTTGGAGGGATACATGTAGCTGGAGATGACCTTGTCCTGGATATTGAGCTCTGACGATGCCGACTGCCAGTGTGACGATTCTCGTATTCGACCCTGAGTCGTCCGTGATAGGGAACTTGAACGATCTAGCATGGTGCACTCTCTGTTTCACGACCCGCTCTATTTCCCGTGAGTCATCGCAATGCGCTTCCAGCGCTTGCCTCAATAGATTAATGGGGTTTAGAGTTTCATCATAATATACCCAGGACTTGATGGTTTACCCTCTTTATAAAATTATCCTCAGGGGATGCGAGGCCGCGAAGCGGCCGAGCAGCCGCTTGTAATGATTACAACCCTATTCCTCATCCGGAAATTACCTCTTGCTCTGTCAGACCTCCCTCCATCAGTTCGGTGTGCCTCTCATCTTCTCCACGGCTTTATATACCGGAACAAGCATGTAAATCAATCGGGCGTGTTGTACGGGACATAGCTAGCATTATCCCATGTTGCCTGCAGAAACGGGCTGGAGTCATGTCGAGGAAAATCACCGCGGACGCGGGGAAGCCGGCCCGGCGTTAGGGGTGGGAAACCCCTTCCCTTTAAGGCCCATATCCCATTTTCGAGTCCCGATTTCCCCATGGCCCATATATATCTCCCATTTATCTGCGAGTATCGTTGAGCTTGTTCTGGAACCGGCGGGAGAACATGCGATAACCATCAAATCCTCGGCTTGCTCAAGTTTTGGGACTGCGTTTCCGGTCAGTGTAATGTCTCCTGGGAACGCGCTCAGCTGGAGCATCTGCAAGAAGACATTCCAGAGATAAGTATGGTGAAGTTGGATCCACAGTGATCACACCAAGGAGCGATTTGAAGGTGTTCGAGAGCTTCCCATCCATGCGGACCATATACGTGACTGCATTCAGACAGCCTCCTCAACATGCCAAATTCTAGTTTTGCTGAGGGCAGTCTCGCAGTGCCTAGACAGTTTATCCGAGTGTGCCTGCCCGGCGCCTCGGCGAACCCGGAATTTTGATGTCCAGACCCATCGAGGGCCGGCTGAATGCAGTGATAGACCATCCGGTCGTACAACATCATGATCCAGTCAATGTATAAGCCCCAGATACGAGGAATGACGAAAAGAGTGGGAGTGGGACTCGGGAAATCCTCGGAAAACGGCCGAAGAGTGGGACTGGAAGTCTCGGTTACGCGTCGTCAGTAGGACTCGCGCCCACTAGTGGGACTCGGCCTGACGGCACATCAGCTGGAATCAATTATTCGTGCAATGACCTGCCCTGAATGCATTCTGTGACCTAGGCAAGAGCCGAGCATCCTCAGAGTACTCTTGAATCCGCCAGTCCAAAATCAACAGAAGTGATTTCCGCAGGGCATATTCGAGCACAAGGAGATGATGGCTTTCAAGGTCTGTCGCGTCTTTACCGCGCTTTAGAAGCCCGATGACCAACGCGACCCATAATAATAATCTCCTATCTAGGCATGCTTGCAGCAGTTCCTTCAACGCCGCGTTGGGCATGGCCAGGATATCGCGGTAAGAAAAATCATCTATCCCTGGGATACTGTCAATTGTATGCTCGCGTTAGAGTCGCGTATATGGTCTTACAGTCGCTCTATCTCTTGAGGGCTGATTTTCTTAGAGAAGCTTCGGTTATGGGGCATGTTCTCGTTCGTTTTCAGCGGCGCGTCGGCTAATTCCTGCTGGAGATTGAGCTGTTCAAAATTAAACGAGGATGGTAAGTCCATTCTCGCTTTTAAAGCCTCGGTGAGCTGCTCAATTGTTACCTCCAGGGCTTTCGGCCGAGGATCTGTCCAGCTGCGAACCAGCCGCCAAACTCCGCCAGCACGCTCCCCGATCATTATCACATGCCATGAGCTCATCGCGCTGCTCCATTTGCAGCCGACGTGTCCTTTCGCGGCCGCGGTGCGTGTCTGTCTCCAGCTCGTCGTTTGGAACTGATACCTCCACGGGTCCGCCGGTCGACACCTTTGGAACGTTAACTAACGCAGGGCTTGCAACTGTGGCGGGCCGCGGTGTCTCTTCGAACGGGGTGTATTCGGCTTCCAATGCCGGCAGATTTGCTCCTGATTTTGTGGCGTGATCGGCGGCGTCAGCAGTGACGCGCATTGCTGTTGTGCAGTAATCCATGTGAGCTGCGTTGGCGCTTCGCTTGCGGCCAGGAGCAAAGCCAAATCTCGGAGCATGTCGCCATTCGGGCTCGCCATTCGGGCATGTCCAACCAACGTCGGCATGTGTTCCAGTGCAATAGCACATGTTCCTGCCCACATACTCTGAATCGTGTATATATTTTAGAGTTTGTCTCGGGTCCGCTTGCACTGTGCTTTCAGTACGGCATAGATTTCGCCTCGATTGTTCGATTGGCCTGGCCCTAGAACTCGTAGAGTTTGTTTTTTTGGTGGAAAAGGAAAGACGGTGAGCCTAGTACATATTATTGCTCAATCTCAATGGTTACTATCGAAGGGGTACCTTTGCAAAAATCGGTACCTTTGCAAAAAATTGATCTATCCTTCGCAATTTTGAGTTAAATGCCTTGAAATAAAGATGATATGTTTATATGTCCTAGATGAGCCTTCCTATGTGGTTTCTGGAGCTGACGACGTGGATAGGAGTCCAAAGGAAAATCGAGAGTCGATTTTTGATGGAATCCATCAGAAATGATGGTCTGCCAATTTGGCGGGCCATCATTTTTGCAAAGGTGGCGTTTTGAGGTTTTCGACTCGGCAACCTCATGGCTTCCTCTACAGGCCACCAATATGCCTGAAAATATTCAAGTGAGGGATTAATATGTATGGCTCCGTAGATCCCAAAATTTGTAGAAATCCGGGGTGAGATGCTCACACACAATGCCCATCAAAAATATTTTGCAAAGGTACCCCTTCGATAGTACTGCTCGCTTGCCTTTCTCGAGAGATTCGCGTTGAAAGTTGAAACCGTTGCTCAGGTGACCGACCGGCTATCACCGTGGCCTTTTTGCGCGTTATCTGATCTCTTGTCTCGCCATCATGCTCGCGCCGGCAGAGCTGCTTCATCCTCCTCGGCGGACGCCTTCATCGCGCGCCTTGCCGAAGCTGTCGCCATCCCCTCAATCAGCGGCGACCCCGCCTTCCGCCCGCACCTGCTGCGTATGTCCGACTGGCTCAACGCGTAGCTCCAAAGCGGTGGGCGTAACCACCAGGCAGGTCGACCTCGGGGCCCACGTCATGGACGGCCAGACGCTTCCCTTCCTCCCGCAATTTTGGGCAGAATTGGAGACGACGCGAACAAGAAGACGGTGCTGATCTACGGGCACCTTGACGTGCAGCCTCCGTCTCTGAGTCACGGGTGGACCTCGGACCCGTTCGTGCTCCCGCCGCTCATGGTCCGGGGAAACAGCGACGATATGGAGCGGGTGATCAGGTAACTGAATATGCTGCAGTGGCACCACGAGACGCAGACGCCGCTTCCAGTGAACTTGGTATTTTGCTTCGAAGGCATGGAGGAGAACGGGAGCGAGGGCCTGGACGAGCTAGTCGAACGGGAGGCAAACGAGTGGTTCAAGGGCGTGGATTGCGTGTCCATCGTGAGTGGCTCTTCTTTCTTTCTAGTTTTCAACGCGGCCTTGTGTACTTCAAACTCACTGTCTCCGGCCTCAGACGCGACCTCCATTCCGGTGCGTGCGCGTCTAATCCCTTTATTCTTCGTTTTGCGTTTTGAATTCCTTTTTTGGTTTCGTCGCACTCAATCTCATTATCACACCCACCTCCTCCGATCTCGACTACTTCCTCACTTTTACTTGATTTCTTACCGTATTATATCTCACTCCATTACTTCTCATCACGCGCAACGTGTCCTTCCTGCCTCCTTCCCCACACCCCAACCCTTATTACATCCCCCTTGAACCCACCCAATCTCCTTACCGTCACTATTCATACTCGTCTGATTTCAATTTCACCCCCAGGCGTCTTCGGCCCTACCGTCCACGAGCCCATGACCGCCCACATGGGCCGCCTCGTCTCGCCCGATGGGAAGATCATCGTTCCGGGCGTGGACGACATGGTCGGCGTCGCCGATATGGAGGAACGGTGAGGTTTTTGGTTTCATTTTGACTACGTCTTCTCCGCGGATTTTCTGTTCAATCTCCTTTTCCCTCCCGTCTTCCAACCTCTCTGAGCTTCACCCCATGCATTCATCCTTCCGGCTTCGCGCCCCAATCAATATGACTCCCACAGATCCTTCTCTAGCTAAACGCCTGTCCCACTCTCCTCTTGTACTTATATTCTCCTCGCCCCTTTGTTTTATTTTTGCCTTGTCCTTCATTTCCCTGTTCGTCTTCTTCTAACCCCACCGCGACCCAAATTTACATTTTTTCTTTCTCCTCGCATTCCGCTCCGCTCGCTGACGTTCGCCCAGCGCCATATACCAAAAGCTCGGCTAGTCCATCGCGGACGTCGAGGACGCCGCCGGCGCCAAGATTGTGCTCAGCGCTGACAAGGTGAGTGCACTCACCCCCTCCCGCTTTACCCCCACACCTCGCGCTTCTACTCCCTTCTCGACCCATTCACCCGCTGCTCGAATCACTCACCCCGTCTCAAAATTTCCACCTCACCTCCTAAACCCCCACCTCTCACATCCATTCCTCCGCGTCCCTCCGTCTCACCCCCTGGGCCCTGCAGCTCGTATAATCCTTCCGCTCCATACCGCTGAGCTGCACCTCCGCTCTAAACCGCTAAACTGTACCGCCTTCCCTCCATGACACACCGATAACGACACCCCGCCACCCGCCCAGACAACCGTCCTCATGGGTCGCATGCGGCTCCCTGCGCTCTCCCCACACGGCAGCGAGGGCGCGTTCGCCGGCCCCGGCGCGAAGACCGTCATCCCCGCGGGTAAGGGGGTAGGTTTAGTATCCGATGCGCGTCTCCTTTTCCCTCACCGCTTGCGATTTTTGCGCCTCTTCCCCCACCTTTTGCGCAACAAAACTAACACTACTCTCGCTCGCTTGTTATTGACTCTCCGTATCTTGCTTGTCTTTTTGTGTGTTTCGTTCCGCTTCTTTCGAATCTTGTGTTAGGAACCCTCGCCTTTGCCACCTTGTCATTCGCGGATACAGTTGCGAGGCTCATAATGCATAAGGTCATAATGCATAAATCTCATAATGCATAGGTTTTAGTGGTCCACCAACTCGGTAGGCGGGAATTTATGCAAAAAATGCATAACGCATAATGCATAGGGCTCCGGAGGCATTTATGCATTATCAGATTTGGGAATTCAGCTTCAAATGATGTTTTTTCAAGACAAATATGCAATTTCTGTCTGGCGGAGCCTTGATGTTATGTCAAAGACACGGTCACGCCCCTTTATGGACGTGATGTTAGCCATCAGGCGCCTTGTCAAATGAAACCAAACATGAAAAATTGTCGTCTCCTCAGCACATGGGCCCAGAAAAAACTCGCAAGCCCAGAGCAGCTCCCTCGGAACCCTACAAACGAGGAGACCGTCTCCCAAAGCCTCCAAAAGATGCTCCAAAGACGTCGGCCAAGCCGGTTGAGGACAAAAAACGGCGTCATCTCACCACATTTGATTGGCTGAATGTGTTCGCGTTCGTCGATGAACATCCGGACATGAGTCAGGCGGATGTTACAAAGCATTTCCGCACTCTTGCTACAGGGCCCCTCATTTTTTCTCAAGAAACTTTGTCGCGGAATCTCAGAAAGCGAGCCGAGATCGAAGAGCGCGCAAAGAAAAATCCGTCAGCGCTGTCGTCCAAACGAGATCGTGTTGTGACACGGCCTGATGTCGAGAGGGGACTGGTTCTGTGGGTAGCCCAGATTGAAGGAAAGGAGTAACAACGATTTTAGTGGGAGTGGGACTCGTTGAGTCCCACTCCAGTTCTTGAAAAGTGCGACTCAGTCCCATTAATGGGACTCAACCTGCTACGGAGTGCAACTGATGGCGAATGCATCGGTAGTGCGACTGATGGATTGATGCGCAATCAAACTCCGCTCAGCGTCAATGATCTTGATATCCTAACCCTCTTCGTCTCCCACCACGGCCAGTACGCCATCTTGATTGAGCCTTCCACAGCTCCTTCCGAAACGAGTTCTTTTCACAGTCCTTCCTCCTGGTAACCGGACGAATGCAAGATTCACTGAATCAGCTGGCAAAATTCTCAATAATTTCAGTCATCCATTCAACATAGCCTGTGTCTGCATTCGTACGGCTTTTTTGATCGAAATATGTGAAAAATTTCATCGAGCAAAACGAGGGAATAAGATATGATTTATTGACAGCTTGATTCGAGAAGACGTAAGGCTTTCGTTGCATGTGAACCAGTAACTAAACATTGATGAGTTCCAGGACCAGGATCCTTGGGCAAAGCCTGGGTTGAACGGCCACAGGACAGGTGATACAAACACCCCTGGATTTTTTCCTGACTTGACAGGCACAATAAGCTGACGTGCATCATTTTTATAGGCCTTCATCTTGAGGCTGATACATCAATTTCCCTGAGAAATTCTTAGGTGTTGAATTAATTCGAGAGTCATTTAAACCTAGCTGGTGTTGTTTACCGTTCAATACCACACAAAACCCAGATTCAACGACGGGTACGTCAAATGAATCTACATCCGCGATGACGGTGGTTAAACTCTGCAGCAGATATGTGGTAATTCAACTTGCCAGGTGGTAAGGATGGACACCCGGGCATGTACCATTGGTTTTACTCACCATAAACATCGAATTCCTCATTTTGTTTATGCCGCAAACATTGAATTGAAGTTGAGTAGTTGGCATCCGTAGCCGACGGCACGCCGGCACACGTGCACCGATCTTGTTCCCATGAAAGCCGTCGGGTAACCAGTCGCACTCAGGAAACCGAGTCGCACTTTTAATGGACGAAAGTGCGACTCGAGCACCATCAGTGCGACTGGACGACTCCCACTCCCACTAATCTTGTATATACTCGAAGGAAAGGGTGAAACCGTCACCGGTGACATGCTCATCGAGAAACGCCGGCGTCTCGAGGATGCCTTCGGAGTGCCAGAGGAGGAAAGGTTGAGGAATGGGGGTTGGTTACGGTCTTTCATTAAAACGTATGTTGTGGTCTGTCAAAATTCGGGGGCCGGAACAGCTTAACAATTGACAGATATAAAATCAAACAAATCCGGCGTCACGGAGAGGCTGCATCCTGTGATGCTATTGCTGCCGCGGAAGAGCGTGAACGGCTGCAGACTATTTTGGACGAATATGCGCCTGAAGACCGCTTCAATGCCGACGAAACGGGCTGCAATTGGAAGTCATCCCCTGACCGAGGACTGGCGACTAAACAGATGAGCGGGAAGAAAGCGAAGAAGCAGCGCATCAGTATTTTATTCACGTGCAGTCAGACGGGTGAGAAACTCCCTCCGCTCTTCATAGGGCATGCCAAGCGCCCTCGTTGTTTCAAGAAAAAATCTGGTGAAGCACTCGGACTTTACTATCGCAACAATAAAACAGCATGGATGACCCAAGTAATATTTGCGGAGTGCGTGAGATCGTGTCCAGAAATCTGTCTGTCTGATTTTTCCCATCTGCAGATGGTTGATAGACTTTGACCGGAAGATGCGCCAGCAGAACCGACATGTCGCGCTAACCCTCGACAATTTTTATGGTCACATAGTGTCGTACAAGCCAACCAACATCGACATCATATTTTTCGAGCCAAATCTTACGCCGTTTGTCCAGCCTTGTGATGCAGGCATTATCCGCACCTTCAAGGCGAAGTATCGGCGCGCCTTCTGTGCCCGAGCCATTGATCTCGATGATGCCGGAGAATTGGACATCTATGACATCGACATTCTCGAGGCCATGTTAATGGCGAAGCAGGCTTGGGCGGAAGTTGCTCCTGAAACCATCTCGCACTGTTGGCGTCACACCGGGATAATACCACCATACGGAAATCTTCCTTGTGATTTTTTTAAAAAAACAGGGAATTCACCGGTTTCTTCCCAGGCCCAAGGACACCATCAAGGCCGATGCACCCGCCGAAGTTAAGGCGTGGGAGTTTCTCCGCCTCTACGCAGTGGACGAGATGTCATTTTCTATCGTTGAAGCCGGATTGCAGGATTGTCTCGGTGATCAATTCAGCGAGACATCAATATGGAAGAAGATTTTAAACCAAATGGTGGGATGCGAGGATGACGACGGGGCCCAGGCCCTGAAGATTCTCGCAGAGGGAAAAGCACAATTTTTATCTTCTGCCAGCATCCCCTCCACCTCTATCTCTCCTGTCTCCAACCGCCCAGCTCAGCTCACATCTGCCGAAAACGAGTTGATGGAGGCCGTCAAAGATTTCCGTGACCGCAAAAGGATCTCCGCGGCCGGCCTGCCAACACTCGAGGACCTGGTCGATCCCCCGGAGGAACGCGACATCCGGCAGTCGCACTTCGAGTTTCAAAGCGATGCGGAGATCGTCGCCGCCGTTCACCATGAACAAGCTGTCGAAAGAGGGGAAGTGATAGAGATTGATGATGACAGCGATGACGAGGACTCTGCACCGGATATGGCGACCACAGAACTCTTGCAGCTTTGTCAGAAGCTTGAGAAGGTCTGTCTCTCGAAAGGTCAGCCAGAGCAGAGCATGGTTCTCGTCAAAGAGCTTCGGCAATTTCGGGCGCAGGTGCAGCGAGATGAGCTTAGGTATGCAAAACAAATAACATTAGCGGCGGCGTGGGGAATGGAGTCGAAATAGGGCTTGAATACATACATAGATCTGAATGTCTTATCGTTTTCTTTCTTTCTTGGATAATGTCACACTGTGTCACGTTATGTGACGAAATCTCGCATTGCATAAACCTCATAATGCATAGGGTTCGGCTGTCCACCGACCTTATGCATTATGAGCCCCTCGACTGTATATATATTCCGTGCGTGTTCACACTTAGACTCCGCGAAGGCAAGTCGAGCCCACCACAAGCACGAACTACGCCGCAGCCTCTCGGGCGGAGGTGTCGTCTTTTGTCTTCGCTGTCCTCCTCTACCTGTCCCCCCACTCGACGCACTACCGACGCGCGCACAGCTCGCTCACCCCTTGCGCGGTGCAGCAAATCTACGCCGAGCGCCACCTCACGCGCGAGGGCGGGTCAATCCCCGTCACGTTCACATTTGCGGAGCAGCTCAGTGTCAACGTGCTCTTGCGTGACGATGGGCGCAGCGAGTCTTTTCTTTCTCGCATTAGCATCGACGTTGTCACGAGGACGCGAAGCGCGGATGTCCAGTTTGACACGCCTCTCGTCTCGCGCCTCCTGTTTTTTTCGTCCGACTGCACGACACATACTGATATACCTTCCAGCTCGACGAACGGCAAGTAACTTTATCCAGGGGGTGCGTGGGCGTTTTGCGTTTGCTTTTGCTTCGTATCATATCAGGTTTCTCATCCACAACCTCTTTCGCATTGCGTGCGTTTCCCTCACCATTCCCCTCCCGCTCCCCACTTCGCCGCACCACCTCCTCTCATCTCTTCGAGTCCTCCCTTCCTTATTCCGTCTTCTGTACCCCTAAACTCCGATCCCGCGCGCTAACCCGACCAGACCAAGCTCCTCGGGTCATACCTGTACGAGGTCGGCGCCGCCGCAATTGTGGCTGGGAGACTGGGCTACCCGAACAGGCGGCTGAGAACAACGAACGCAGAAACGAAGAACCAGTAAGCGGGGTAGGGCCGAATGTACTTTTTAAGGTTGTGGTTCCAAGCTGAATCCATATGTTCATCGGTTGCGTTTTTCTGGAGCCTCTAGGTTCCCTGTACCTTTTCCCTTGCACGTTAGGTCGTCAGGATGCATCTTCTATAAGTTTTTCCCCATATCGGCGCACCGAACCCGATGACTTGTTTTCACGTTCCTCGACTTCACAGTTCCGCCGGTCGCAATATCGGTCCATTCTGTCGCCCGTTCGACGTTTGCCAGTGCTTTCAATGCAGCGGGTTCTGAACGGAGTCGTATCGTGACGCACGCGCGGTGCACGATTCGAGAATGTCCGCTTGCGGGGGCTTGCTCCGAACCTAGCAAGGGAGAACTTTTACATTTATCTTCAATTCATCCTCATACCTGCAGATCTAGACCTTTACTGATTATTTAATACGGTTCGCCCCATTCGAAGTTGAAATCATTGGGAAAAGGATGTCCCCCGTAGCATGCGTTCACCGCCAATCCACCGCTGCGGTGAGCACGTGAATAAAACAATTCATATGTCTGGCACAGTCACTGCATTCCATTCACGTCATGTAGATTTGGCCGCAGGCTGGCTGTCTTGGCCGCTGTGATGTCGTATAAAAGTTTACTTCAAATTCTGATCAGGCATATCGTTTGCCACGGAAAGTGAATGGGTGAGGGATTTCGTGTATCTTGGTGAACAGACGTGGTTTGACCGCACTTCCAGATAACAGAAGAATATCCCCTGCAGGCTGTATTGGCAGCAGAAAATCACTAGACACGCTTCGTTTCACTGGAAACGAGTGATTTGTTTAAGGACCTGTGGAAAGCAGATAATTCAGCAATATTGAGCAAGATCAATACTTGTGTCGTGGATGGTCTACGGCGACCAGAGGGCGAGATAACCAAGAAGTAGTAGCAGATAGACAGTAGATGGGTGCTGTTTGGAGGTGAGTTCAATGCTGCACAGACTGTGGCAAAACTCTTGTATTTTCTGTTCAGTGAAAACAGGGTACAAAAGGAACTGCCTATCAAGTACTTTCAACAACTCCTTTATACAATACCCAGAGGCGTGAGAGTATGTACAGAAGTGGATAACATGAGAAAATTGTCATGGGGAGGAGACTGAATGGGTATGTAGCATATGCTTTAAAAGATGAACAACAGGAGAATATATAAAGAAAATGATAGAAAACTCTGATACCATATGGTGAGTCCATTGAGCATGATTTGCCATTGGTTTTGGGAAGAATGGGCCGCACTACTGATCACAGTAGCTATGCAAAACATGTGGTGGCTGTCGGAAAGGTGGAAACAATGTGAACTGAGGATAATTGTGCAAAACTGATTGGCCAGGCACTTGTGGGATGAAATGTGGTTCCACATGCATTCTGGAATATTTTCCCAGCCTGCAGGCATGGTGGAAAGCGTGGGAAACTGGCAGAAATTCGATGCCGTCATGTGTTGATGGGATTATTAAATAGCCTTTTTGAGTGATGCTGGAATGCCGAGTGGTTCAGAGGTTAATTCGGAAGTAAGTTGGAAGTTGATCCAAGAGAATATTGGTGTTTCTCCTATTCCAAATACTTCTTGCATCTTGACAACAAGTGCAATTCCACCGTATCTTGTGCATATGAAGTGCGGGCAATGTTGTGTGATTTCAGTGATTTCACAATTGTGGTATCACACCGCGACACCGTGCTGGGATGATTGGGATCGGTCAATGAGATCATGCAGCGGAAAACTCACGGTGATTACAGCCCAGTACTTGCGAAACGGAACAAGTTCTCGGTATTCCCGGTAGCTATAGTCCTGTTTTGATGTGTTCAACATCAGCTGCTTGATCGCAACTCCGTTTCAAGCAATTCAAAAACTCCATTCTTAGAGCATTTGGTGTCGGCCATGCACATTTCAAGTAACCAAAGCAGGATCAAATTGACGTTTCTGAGAGTACAGTTATAATGCAGCATTAGAGTCCGGTATCATATCCTTTGTTTCTCGTACGTATCGTATTGTGAATAGCTGAGCGACTCTAAAATTGATCACCGGGGGCAGTCTGTGGCAACATGGGATTAGATCTTACTGTCCTTGTCGGCACTCTTTTCAAGCGCAATTATGCTTGCATGGCCAACCAAAGTTTCGTCCCCGGAGGTCCTGATCGTCGCGCCCGTCGAACGTAAGCCAATCTGCGCTTCTTCGGATTTAAGCTTTGCGGCAGAGGACACGAGACGAGACTTGTAGAAGGGGAGTATGATTGTGTAGACCATGACTGGAGACAAGAATGTGCATTCATACGATATGAATTCGTGCAAGAGAGATGACATTGCACGCACGTAGAACCCAGTTGACGAAAGGGAAAGCTATGATGGGGCCCATTACGCTGTTCTCGTTCATCTCCTCGTCGGCAAAGAATCTGTTGGGGAGGACTCTAAATACTGCGGAGATAGCCCACATAATCCAGACGAAAGCTACGGTGTAGGAGAGTTAGCGAGGTTGTACACGTCAACATGGATTTCTCACAAAGCCAGCAGACCTCGGCGATGATCATAGATCTCCACAAACCGGGACGACAGTAACCTAGGACAGCCCTGTTGGTAGTGAATTTCAAGAGGGAAAAAAGCAGTTCATTAAAACGCCCGCCACGAACATTGTCAACCCCATTATAAGGGTCAGGCCAGCAGCGACGAGCCCCAGAACGCCTGAAAGAGTTCCGGTGTCGGGGCTCCAGAAATCGACGACAGTCATGTTGATCACCACGGCCATCCACACTAAGGAGAGGATAAAGACGCTGGCTACATGGCTCGGAAGGTTAGAAAATCTCAAATTAGGAGACTGGAAGATGTGCTCACAAATCATGCCGATCCGAAGACGAGGAATGAATTTTTTGCCGGAGTTAGGGATGGGGGGCGCGAGACGAGACTTGTAGAAGGGGAGCGTGATCTTGTAGACCATAACTGGAGCCAAGAATGTGTTCATACGATATGAGTTCATGAGATAACAACACGCACGTAGAATCCAGTTGATGAAAGGGAAAGCTATGATAGCGCCCGTTTCATTGACAAGGACTCCGAATATTGCGGTGAGAGCCCACATGATCCAGACGATAGCTATATTGTAAGAGAGTAAGCAAAATTGCAGGCGTCAACATGGATTTCTCACAAAGCCAGCAGACCTCGGCGATGATTATGGATTTCCACACACCGGGACGACAGTAACCTAGGTCAGCCTTATTGGTGGTGAATGTCAGGGGAAAAGCAATTCATCAAAACGTCCGCTACGAACATCATCAACCCGGTTGTGAGGGTCAAGCAAGCGGTGGCGAGCCCCAGAGTGCTTGAAAGAGTTCTGTCTGAGCTGACAGCAAACACGGGGATCCACACTGAGGAGAGGACAGCGGCGCTGACTATATAGTTCGGCAGGTTAGAAAAAAGCAAATAGGAAGATGCACTCACAAATCGTGGCAATCCGAACACGAGGAATGAACCTCACAGCGCCGGGGCTGTGGTTGGGCATGGACGGTGCTGCTGCGCGAAATTCGCCTGCCTGCGGGGTCTTGAGCATCATCTTTGTGGAAGTGTGAGCTAGGCAATTCGACCCCAGGGGAGTAGAAGAGTGGGAGCCTTAACGCTGGATCATTTTCTCACTGCGCAGCAGGACATCATCAGAATAGCGAGTCATATCTTGTGACCTTGTACAAAGCCCGAAAAGCTCACAAGCTCACAAGACGCCAACCTGAGACGAGATCCGAACTCATCAAATTGAGGTACGAAAGGTTTCTTGTTCTGAACGTTGGAGAGAGTCTACTACCTCTCAGGGGAGGCGGGAGGCTCAAGAAACCCAGTGATAATCGCCGAGACTCTGATGGGAACCTAATAACTAAATACGGGCCCCCAACCACACCACAACGTTTAGGCACAGAACATTCTGGTCTTGGCGTGGGTTGACGACTCTTAGCATGGCTTAGGGCGCCCTAAGGCCTGTGCTACCCTTCAGTAGACGGAGGTCTTTTGCCGTGATCGACCTTTGAACATGTCCGATTTATGTGAAAAGACTGATGCGGACTCAATAGAGAGTTTGCGCAACAGCCATATGAGCCATCAGATGGCTTTTGTGCAGTGCGCGCCGTATGGCTAATGGCTTATATGGCTGGGGATATACTATCTTGATTCTCTTCAGAAATGTTCATCATTATGACAAGTGTCAAGTTCTTTCTCAAAAACAAATTGCCTAACTACCACACTCATCTGCTACAGCGAATATCACCAAGAACATGAGATTTCCAGCAAGAATTGAGGCTATCCAGCTGCGAATGTCACAACAGCAGACCATATATGACCAGAATACATACAAAGTAAGCTCAATAAGCGAACTGGTTCGAAAGTCATGCCATCTGAAAGCCATATAGTGCGCACAGCAAAAAAGCCATCAGATGGCTCATATGGCTGTTGCGCAAATAGGTTAATAGCCCTGCAGCGTGCTGTCACGGCAAAGCCCACTACTATTACCATCAGCCGAGATATCATGCATTGCTTTGCAGTACAAACGGAGGTCGATCCAGCTTGAGGGCTGTTCGCTTATTTTCAATATTGCTCCCTCAGTTCTTGACGGATCACTAAGTAGAAAGGGTGAACCCCATGACCATGGGCTCTGAATAAGGCTAACCGGTCGCTTTCGCTGCTCTTTAGGTTGGAAAAGTTTTTCGAGTTGCGTGATCTCTTCTTCTGTGTCGCCGATTTCGGTCCGAACTGCCCTGCGTTATCACTTCCCTTCATCGAAGTCCGCGGATCACGCAGAACGAGCTCCGGTGCACGATCTTGCGCGCTCTCGCTGGCTCACGCTTTCGGCAACCAATTTCCCATTTTCTAGACCACGCTCTCCACGGCGCGCTCATCCTGTTTCTCCTTCGGGTTCTTCCCTGTCCCTTCATTTTCTCTTCCATCTTTTCTTGACTCTTTCTTGACTCCGTTGAAACGGTGCACTTATTGTGCGTGCGAAATGCATGATATATTGCCTAGTGCCAAAACACTAAAACAACCACCACACACAACACACACTACTACTCCCAAAGATCAAGTGCTTCTCCTTGTGAGTTCGGGTCCGGGCCGTAGTATGCGACCAGCAGGTTTGAACAACACGAAATATGTCTCTTTATCTTTCCTAGGTCCGAAGACTGTCCATTCAACAATTCCTCAACATTAAGCAAACACTCTCAACAAAGCTCCTAGCCAACCAAGATGAACGATAGGAAAAGGGTGGATACAAGGCACTCGACTGATTAGGTCAAGAAACCAGGGCAGAGTTTTGTAAGGTTTGTGCAAATCCTCTCAATGAGGCTACTCCAAATGACTTTCAATGCTCACACACTAGGCAGCCTAAAATGTGGACCTGTCATCTCCGTGAACAGGGACGTTTGACACTACTTTGGGTAAGGCTCTAGCCCACTACCAGCGTCCAGTAGGTCGATCCAACACACTACGGATGGTGCTAGGGCAGATCCGGGGTGCAGGCAAAGCTACTGACAAGTGGCAATCCGACTAGGACAGATTAACCTTGCTCATCTTCTTCTGTTAAGGCTTTACAAGAAACACCACAAGCGTCCAGTAGGTCGATCCAACACACTACGGATGGCACTAGGGCCAATCCGGGGTGAAGGCAAAGCTACTGACAAGTCATGATCGCTCCTAGCAAGGTGAACACCCTTGTTTTGTACGTGGAGATCCCTAGGGACCAACAACGCGAATCCATGTCTTATTTAACTCAAGACCACTCGAGTCAACTCCCTGTGAGCTTTCTCAAGCTAATCACACTCGTTACTTCCTCAGTCAATCAAACACAAGGTTCCAAAGTCAAATAGTTCTTGGTTTCAATACAGACTACAAACAGAGATAGAACAAATCTCCATAAGCAATCTGGGGACTACCAGCACCACCACTGTCCTAGGGACTAGAAAGCGCGCGAATCAGGACCACTCCATGATTGCTACAGCTCCAAGTTCCACCTAGACTGAGGTGCGATGATATCCTCCTTTGCTATGGAGTTTACAGTGTGCTTATATACTACTACAGGGCAAATGGATGAATAAACATAAATGACAAGTGTTCTAGGGATGCCGGGGTGATTCCTCATGATCCCTGTGGTGCTCAGTCATCATCCGATGGCTGCTGACAGTCTGCTGCTGTCAAGGGGGATCAAAGATAAGATTAGCCGACATCAGGTAGGGGGGGGGGGGTCAGCCAGCCTCGAAAAAAAAATGTTTGTGGGTCAAACATTTTTCGCTCAGAAATTGGTACCGGGGCTGCCTAAATCACTTACAGCTATTTGCATATGTAATGACACCTCGATCAATTTTGATGAAGAAGAAGCGCCGAGACGCGTCCTCTTCTTGAGCCCGTATCTTGCTCATTTCTTGCTCAAATCACTCGAGTCCAGGTGCGTTCTGACGCGTTCTGACGGGGCTATCCAGCCATACCCACCGTTTCCCCTAGCTTCGACCTTTAGTTTTGACCAAATCGCGCCTCTTCGGTTTACTTCCAGCCTTGCACGCGTTCTCCTGGGCTCAGTTCTTGACCAAATCTCCTGGAAGTAGGCGCGTTCTGACGACATTTTCTGACGCTTCATGACGGTACCTCACAGTCGCATTGATACTCCGCTTTCCAAACCCGTCTTTCTCGCACTAGCCGCGCTTTTTTCCCTTCTTTCTTGCTCATTTTCCCACCGAAACGGTACATTGCGGGTGCGTTCTGACCCCCTCTGATGCGCGATGCGAGCCCAACCCCTGCTGTAGCGTCAGAAATGCCAGGAACCCGTAAATCCGCACGTAAAACCTCCTCTTCCATCGATATCGCAAAAGTGGCTGCAGCAGATGACCTTGACTCAGAAGACGAGATGGATATTGACCCGGACGTTACGTTGCTTGGTGAGGGGCCAGATGTCGAACAAGCAAGTTCAGAGGACGAGGAAGTTCCGAGAAAGGCGAAGATAACAAAGAGTGCGTGCTTTCTTTCCTCTGCAGACATAAACACCGATGTTTCATTACAATTCAGAGGAAGCAGATTACTATGTTGATTCGGAGGAAGGCGATGAGCCCGGATCCGAGGACGAGGAAGGAGCGAGAACGAGGTATCGACCGGGTACGTACCTTCTTTCTGGCGCGAAAATGACCACTGAATTTTGGGGACAATCCAGGAGAAGAAGAATATGCTGACTTCGAGGGAAATGACCAGTCTGCATCGGAGGACGAGGACGAGGAGCTCGCACCCCCAAAGAAACGGAAGCGAAGTAAATCCCCGGAGAAGAACGCGAAAGGTCTGTCACCGTGCTCTCCTTACGCAGATACTATTGCTGATTCTTACGACAGCTCCGCCTCGCAAAATCGAATACAAAATCGTTGTTTATACTCCTGAACAGATGCGCAAGCCCAAGAACTCTCGCGGTGCACCCGTCACCAATGTTATGAAGTTACTAAGTGACAAACCCTGGATCGTACTTCACACAAAGATTCTAGAAGCTTTTGATGATGCTCTCGACTCTGCTCCATTCGATTTCTCCGATTATACCATCACATTCACTGTCCCGCGCCAGGTTACTGACCCAATCCGACTCAACGAGACGAAATACAAGTATTTGGTTGAAAAAGCTCTCGAAATAAAGACCAATCCCTCCGCACGAATTCTGGTTGAACCGAAAATGGTACGAAAATTCAGCATTGGCACTTCAGATATTGATTTATCATTTAGGACATGCTGAACAAAGAAAATGGGAAAGATGATACAAGCACGACATCGAAAAAAGGCACAAAGACAAAGGTAATCAGATTCACATTGCCAACATTATTTACTCAGAGCTATTAGGTACCAAAAGCGCGCGACATTCTTCCCGGAAACGTGGCCCTGAACAACAAGATCGGCGAGTTGCGAGAAAGATGGAAGTGCACGGTGCAAGGCGGAGCTTGCGGCAGTGCTCATTGTTTTGTCGGCGCTACTGATCCTGATCATTTTGCGCTGTCGCACGCGCATATAGAAAACTGGGCTGCGGCTATGGTACGCGTCAAGTCCATTGATCATCATATCACTGATTCTGGGACAGCTCAAGGGTAAAGAGTTTGCTGATATCGATACGCCCCCGAACAACACATTGTTTGACAAGGTTTCTGCTGCCGCTCGTGCTGCACGGTCCCCCCTTCTTCAACAACGCCGGCTCGAACTTCGAGAGCAGGCCGCAGCGGCCAAGAACGCAGTTGCATCACCGCAATTTCATTTCAACATTGGACCCGAAGCTCTCGCATTCTTGCGACCTGCTGCTCCCGCGATTGCTATTCCTGACGCATTTATTCCACCGCCCAACACGTCTAACATGCTCATACCTCCACCCCGTCTCCCCGGTCTCGATGTATCTATTGAAGACTTCTGTTCACTCTATGATCTCGATGATGACATATGCCGAAGGTTCAAGGAGCACAAGTTCAAGCACACCGATTCATTCCAGTTTGTCGAGGTTAGTGAACTCACGGAGATGGGGTTTCTGCGTGGAGAAATAGCGGAGCTGAAGGTGGCGATCAAGCGGTGGTCTCGGTTACCTGATGCAGAATGAGCTGTACTCTTCATAGTATTGTTTTATTGGGACAATCACAGCACTTGTACATCAAAAGTATCCTGCGTGTATAAAGTAACTGATAGCGTCATACTCTGTGACAATATTCATTGCCTCAAGCATATCATAAAAAAGACCGTGAGGCTCGTCGTCTGGCCCGTACGAGAAGACATCGTTGTTTCGGCGTATCCACGCCTTGATCTGCGAGAAAGCCTCCTCAATTGGATTGAGGTCTGGTGAATATGGAGGGAGGTAAATGAGGCGTACACCTGAAACAATGTGAATAATGAGGTAAAGATTTGGAAACTGAGAGACTGACGAAACCGATCGCACAGCTCGAGAATCTCAGCCCCGTGATGTATCCTGGCATTGTCCATAATGAGAACACTGAGTGGGCCAGGGAACGGGGAACAGAGAGGAAGCTAGAGGGAAAAAACGTGAGCAACATAAAAATGAAGCGTGATGGATATACCCACGACCTGGTGCTCCAAGTACGCGAGATATTGATCTCGATGCATAGATCCCTCTACAACGGTGCTGGCCAGCATACCGCGGCATGTAAGGAGTCCAGTCGCAGTGAGGCGTCGCCCTCGAACGGCCTTCCGGCGCTTAGTAGCGCGTTTACCTTTTTTGGCACGTCCGACACGCCGCGCAGGAGTCTTGTCGTTTTTCGAGGTTTCATCCAGGAAGCCGAGATAGTGGGCGGGATAATTTGCGATGACACGGATGTAATCATTACGAGATGGCTCGCATCTTTCTTCTGCGATCTCCTGCAGTACTTTGGTAGACATGCCGGCACGCTCAAGCTCGCGGTGGATAGTGGTGTAGTGGACAGAAATGAAACGGTTGTGTTTGAGCAGGTTTAGAAGTTCGTCGAGGAACCAATCAGGACGATCACGGACAAGGGTGAGGAGATAGTCAAGGTCGTCATAGTGCAGAAGTCGTGGTCGTCCCGGGCGGTTAGAGCTGCGCACAACATCGCCAGTCGTGCGCCAGAGGTGGAGCACACGAAAGAACGTGCTACGAGAGAACCCAACACATGCGAGGATGGTCTTCAAGGGGAGGTGGCCCTGTTCGTAGAGGTTCAAGGCAGCAATTTTTAGGTCACGGCTGATTCTGCGATTCCCCATCCGTCCTAGGAGGCCGTATATGTACGCTACAGCAGGGGTTGGGCTCGCATCACGCATCAGAGGGGGTCAGAACGCACCCGCAATGTACCGTTTCGGTGGGAAAATGAGCAAGAAAGAAGGGAAAAAAGCGCGGCTAGTGCGAGAAAGACGGGTTTGGAAAGCGGAGTATCAATGCGACTGTGAGGTACCGTCATGAAGCGTCAGAAAATGTCGTCAGAACGCGCCTACTTCCAGGAGATTTGGTCAAGAACTGAGCCCAGGAGAACGCGTGCAAGGCTGGAAGTAAACCGAAGAGGCGCGATTTGGTCAAAACTAAAGGTCGAAGCTAGGGGAAACGGTGGGTATGGCTGGATAGCCCCGTCAAAACGCGTCAGAACGCACCTGGACTCGAGTGATTTGAGCAAGAAATGAGCAAGATACGGGCTCAAGAAGAGGACGCGTCTCGGCGCTTCTTCTTCATCAAAATTGATCGAGGTGTCATTACATATGCAAATAGCTGTAAATGCATCCTGTACACCTTATACTATGTATTAGACCAGGAATTAGCAGGTGTGCTGTCTGTTCACCCTACGGTAATTCCCGAGAGTCGAGTTCGGTGTAGTTAAACTCGGCTAACCTCCATTGATCAATCTCGGCATTCCGGCGCAACCAGCCCGACACTCTTGCTTGTTTGCATTTTCCAGTAGCACCGTTGTTGTTTTAGGATCCTTCATGCACCAAATAAATAAAATTCCATCTCATTCTTCTTCCAAGCTAAAAGAAGTAATTCTTGTTTCAATGATCCGACCCAACGCAACTTTGATACACTTGGCATATTTATTCCCCAATCTCACGGGAACTTATATGGAATGTATTGGGTTATCACAAATATGGCTATGACATTGGGCGCTGCCCTGCGCTGCCTCTGCGATGCAGTAGATTCAAGCAGGCTTGATCAGGCAACTGCCAAGCAACCGCCAAGCACACCGGCTGGATCGGTCCGGGCACAGGGGTGGGAAATTGCTACTTGATAAGGCAATTTCCCACGGGGAAGGGGGGGGGGGGTCCAGCCAACCTGGAAAAAAAAATGTTTGTAGGTGATGTCGTTTTTACTTATCTTTGATCCCCCTTGGCTGCTGTCAAACCGCGGGAATTTGCAATTGTTGGTCTTCCGAGAGTGCGTAGCCTCTCGGCTTCTGTCAAACTCTGGGCCAGTGCATAATTCCAATGGTCAAAGTGCACTGCCATGGCCCCACATATCCACTAGCTACTCCGAGCCAATGGGATGCTGTTCTTTACAAAGCTGTCTGCACAATCACACAGGCAACAGCACCGGATCAAATGCGTGGGAATAACTTCCGGTAACTTCCGTACATTGAGCGCGAGCCATAATTCAAGCTCTTGGCATTGAACCCTTCTTGTGCAAGTGCCCTAGGACCAACTCCTTGTGTCCTAGCATGCACTGCCTGTTTTTTTAAGGTCATTCTGAGTGAGCAGGGCTGGGAACAAGTGCTTTAGTTCCCTGTCTACTGTAATTAAGGTTCCTCTTAGCCTAGGAGCGATGCTAGCACATCTCCTAGACAGCTAGGGCCACCTCAATCGATGGTAATCAATCAAATACTCGCGCTAGGGCGATTCACAATGTCTGGTCTTGTTGGGTTCCTTGTCTGAATATTCCTCAATGAATGTATGGGCAATTGTTTATATCTCCAGTTGATAGTGTACTGGGCCTAGCGCTAGCGCGTCCCACTAGCGTTGCCACAGCACTACAGCCAGCAGCTGGAGCTCACTCTGACTCTCCTCTATGTCACCAAACAGAGGTCTTGAGTACTAGCTTATAGTAACTCCAAGATACTGTGTTGCAATCCATTGGTTGTTTATATAATGGGCCTAGGAATCGCAAAAACAGCAAAAAGGACATGCATTGGTTCTTGCACCGTCTCACCGTCTCCGTTGGGACACTGTATATCTTTTGCAGTCGAACGCTTGCATGCGCACGCGGGCATGCCATAAAGACATCAATTCGTGTGCGCGCTTACATTCTCCATGCGTGCATGCACCTTCCTGTCGTGTTTTGCTCCTCCCACCCGGGGCCTTCTCATTGTGGAAAGTAAAAATACTTCATCTGAGTACCTAGGTACTCAAAACACGAATTAGGTAAGCATGCTTTTTCAGGTACTCGGGCTCAGTATCGGCCAAGGTATTAGGTGCTGGGGTACTACAGCTGAATACCGAAAAAGGCACTGGCTTCGCAGGTACTCCGCATAATGATGGCTCATGGTACTACTTCCTGACATACTTCAGTTCAGTACCACTTACGGACTCCATCTGAGTGTGTTCCAACTGGGGAGCAGGACCTCAGTTGGCGGGTCATTACAAGTCCTAGTTTTGCTTGATCATCCCGGGACAATCCCAATACTAAAGATGTAGCTCGATGCTTCAAGGTTTATTACCCGGATTCGGCCCGCCGCGATCTGCCATCATTCAACCAGTTTCCATTTTGGTTTAAACCACACCATTTGAACTCTTCTGGCCCAACCTCTTTGGTTTAAACCTGGTTTAAGCCATCTTGGTTGAAACCACACCGTTTGAACTCTTCTGGCCCAACCTCTTTGGTTTAAACCTGGTTTAAGCCATCTTGGTTGAAACCACACCGTTTGAACTCTTCTGGTCCAAAACTAGTTTAAACCATTTTAAATCATTGTTTGGCCATCGTGGTTTGACCCGCTTTAAACCATTCTGGCTTAAACCGTACCTGCTTTCCCTATAGCTGGTTTAAACCAAGTCAATGTTGGCAACATCATGGCTCAAACTGAAACAGCCCTCCAGTATGTTCAGGCTTGGTTGAAACTGAACCAGCTACCTGTTTGGCTTCCCAAGCTTTCAAGCTGTAACATTATCTGCACCTCCAAACCTCAACATTATGCTGCACAGCAAACATTTCTCAACCGCCTTGCTCGCAAAAATTTGGGCAAGAACAGATGTAGGCAGAACGAGCATCTGGAAGCCTGCAGAGCAAGTCTTGTTGACTGATCAATCAACGGCTGTTCTAGGACTGTGCTCTCAACATGTGGCGGAGAACCGTCAGCTAGTTCCGGGGCACGAAGTTCTAGTTTAAAGGTTGCTGGGTGGCCTAATCAGCAGAGGTAAGTGGTGTAAGTGTAAGATTGACCAAGGTCCTAACTACGTACAAACAGGTATTTATATGTGATCGGTCGAATGGAGGGCAAGTTCGGAACCAAGGGGAAATGGTGATGATTGGTATATGACACAACAAACATCAGAGTAGAATAGCTATCGTAATTAGTAGAGGAATTGATGAGAGGGAAGTGTGGTTGAAAAAGGAAATGGAAATGGAAGTAAAGCAAAGTACTGTACAATTTCATTCAATTCGGCAGTCACGCGTCACGCCCATTTTTTTTTATTGCAGCAATAAATTTTTCTCAATTTATCTGAATTCTTTTGGATTTTAATTGTACTGAAATTTCCGAATTAGTGCCGAATTGATCGAAATTGTACAGTATACTGCACGGGGGCGCACCATCACACAACAACATCAGTAAGTTCGAAAGAGAGAAAGAAAATTTCTGTAATTTCTTGAGTGGTAGTCTGTCCAGAGAGACTAGGAACACACAAATGGTGTGTAAAATCAGTAAAACTGGACGTACAGAACATATTCGACTCAAAAGCAGGACCGACCGAGTTGACCTTGCTGATTAAAAGAAAAATTAGCTGTTCGATGGCCGTGACAGCCGTGTTTGCTTGGTTTCAACAATCTTATCAGAGGCCCTGATGTGGTCGTTCTCCAGAACTTTTCACTCTTGAAAAATGATCACGGTAAACAGTTTTGCATTATAGTAATACCATGTACGAGGCATTCGCTTGAGGCTGGGCAGCTCAACATGATTCATCATCAATGGTGCCAGATAGCGGGGTCCGAGTTGATGGACGCCATTTGCTCTGTTTCCCCGGGTTCAGTACATTCAATTTCTGGATTTCGTTGGACTCGGTTACCTTTGCGGAAGTCATCCGGGATAACCGTCGTGTTAGCGCCGTTGAGCTGGATCACAACCTACGCAAAGGAACTGTCAATAGTTCCGCTTTACGCAAAAGTCATAACTCACCTTATTGTTTGGCGTGAATTGCGGCCACTCAGGGCCTGCATGGACCCACTTGTTAGTAAATGTTTAACGTTTAAATAGGAACTTACGTGACAGTCCAAGACCGTCGTTCGGGGAAAGGCTCGTGGCAAAGGAAATCCAGTAATTAGGCATCAGCTGGCTCATGAGCATGGAGGAAGGAGAGGAATCGACTGGGGCGCCGTAAACATAGAAGATCTCGGAGCCATGGAAAACTGGGTGAAGGTCAGCTGAGGTGGATCGCCAGCAGGGTCATACGAGGAGAGACTGACCACCAAGTGCAGGCGACCCTCCGACAGTTGGCTGGGTGAACAAGTACGCAAAAGTGGGTACTCCTGCATGAGCGGCCGTTTCCATCCAGAGCCGGCGTTGCGAGTGGAACCATAGATCTCCGACTATACGGAACCAGGTTAGTGCTATTTTATGTGTACGTAGCGAAGAGTGCTGACGGATTGCTGCGGCGCGTTTGTATTGGCTATTTAGTCCGAACGTCTCGTTCCCGGTGTCGAAAGGCGAGCCTGAGATGCAGGGAATGAGCAGTAGCCGTCAGACGTATCATGTATAGGAACCAACCTAGGCTCGGGATATCGGGATACAGCTTCAACAAAGCTAGAATAGATTTGTCGAGAGTCGGCGGGGACACGGAGGGAGAATACTGCGCCACCAGTGACTCGAAGATTCCGGCGCTGGAATTGACGGTGGGATCAGTGAAGGAAGTGCCTAATACATGGTTAGAACCAAGCAAGGAAATAAGACTTGAAATTTCACCTTCATCTAGATTTGTTCCCGCGATAAACGGCAACCGGGCAAATTGCCCGCGTTTGAACAACACTGACGGCAGGTCAGGAATGAGTCCCCCAGGCCCGTCAATGACAGGTTGCCACGGGAATTGTTCAATCCCCGCTGTCATAGCAGCTGACAGGCCGTCGAATATTTCCGTCGTGTTTGCGGAACGCAAGCATCCAAATGTTGAACCAGATGTGGCTAGCGAGGCGCAAGACGGGACACCGCGGACAAATGTCTCCCATGTGGCCTCACGGCGCTCGGGGGTGTATAAAGGAAGGGTCCCTTGAGACCCAGACTCGAAGATCTGAAAAATCATGTGGGCTGGGGAATGTAATGGAACATTTTCAGCGCACCGCTGCTCTGGCCAATGAAGTGATCGGAGAATTCAAAAACAAAATGGTGGTCATTATTGAGCCTGCGCTCTCTCCAAAGACAGTGACCTGTTGATGTGAAATCAAATGTAGTGAAACTAGAGGAGAAGATTGACCTTGTTCTTGTCGCCGCCGAAGGCTCCGATGTGGACCTGGACCCATTCGAGGGCGGCAAGTTGATCTCTGAGGGCCAAATTCAGAGCGCCTTGGTTGTCAGCCTCCTGGCCTTGCGGGAATCCCAATGGTCCCAGGCGGTAGTTAAAACTGGCGTGAATCACAGGCGTTCCCTTGGAAATTGTGAGCTCAATTTTTTGGACGATTAGTGAACTTACACGAGCCACACTTTGAGCGACAAGTGAACTTGCATTGTAGATCTCTGAAAATCCCGAGTCAAACCCACCGCCATATCTGGAAATATGGTCAGTCCATTGTATGATGAGGTACACGAAGAATAATCACGTCCAAAACATCTTTTACACGTCTTTTAATACGCAGTTATTCACATCCAAACCGACACTCACTACTGGGAGTTTTGCGTTGGTCGGGGTACCAGTAGGACGCAAAACATTGATAGTCAAACAATCTTCCGACATTGAGTCAGGCGTAAAACCCTACGACGGGTGATTCAATGAGCGGAAGGGCTAGGAGGAAATGTCACATAGCGCACCCCTGGCACCGCCGTTTGCAGGCAGGCAGGTCCAAAGGCGCTCGCATCGAATGTACCTGCTGCGAGAGATGTTTTCAGCACCGGAGGCCTGAGGCGTAAATTCCCAAGAGGAGGTTCCGCGAAAGGAATACCTGGAGCAGATCATTAGCTGGATCCGAGCTAAAATTATTGCACACCACGGACCAGCAAACAGATCCTGCTGAAATGTAGGAATATCGAGTCCGATCAGGGTCGTTTTCCCAAACTGGATCGAGGGAGATGCAGCAATGCAAACGAACTGGACCAAGGGCGCTAAAAGACTGAGCAGAAACATGTGGGGATCAGGACTGCGGACGCTGCACTTGGCCTTTAAATGTCAATGAGTCAGGCCACGCACCCGATCCGTAAGTAACGTACTCAGAACTGCCGAGAAGTTGGCGGCATCACGGCATAGCGCACTCGGCGATGTTTTTTAGGTAACCGAAACGCCTGCCACGACACCTTCCATTTAACAATTTAACAATGTGATGTTGATGTGGTATTCGTCTACGCAGAGAATGCTTAGGTAGAGGTACCCCGACGAACCTAAATGAGATAGGAAAGTATTGTAAGAGTCGTGAAGTCATGATAGTCATGAATGCCGCTTGAGCGGCGGGAGGAAAGAACAAAATGACGGTGATATGGTGGTTGGATGAATGAGTGTTCACGATGATGCGCGCGCTACTATTAGATAGGATGCGCAAAAGCCGCACGGTGCACAACGACTTTCTGTGCGGCTTTTTTTTGCGCTCTGCTGCGGCATTCTAGGCGCTGATATGAACACTTCTGTGAGCGCCTGGATGCAAAAGAGAGCAACTCCGCACGCGGCATTGTGCAGCCGCATGCGGCTTTGCGCATCCTGTCTATTGTCCGCTGGATGCTCCCAAAAATCCTTCCCGCCAAGCGAATTGCGCTTGTGTGCCAATCTGCTGATAGATGGCTCGCTAATTTACGTCTCTTCAGTGTCCGGGACCATTTCACGAGTAATATGGTCACCAATGCGCGGGATCCGTCCCAGGTAATACTGTGAGATTTTCAGGGGCCAAAGGCAGCATCATCAAGAAAAAGGTACTTAGCTGCGTTTAAAATCCCGCGCTGGTCCTCCTCTCTCAGTATGCCCGCCTCAACTAATTTCCGTTCCGCCCGCAAGGAGACTTCTTCTCTCACAAAGATGTGATAGACGCTTTCCACCCCGTCACAGCCCACTCTACCCATGCAGGAAGATAGCTTGGATCTGGATTCGAAAACCTCGGCCGTCGGAAGTTGTCCCGATCGCGCATAGAGCTAGTGATAAAAAAGTTCGGGGTACTTTTACCCGAACGCTGAACCTGAACCTCGAGTTCGGTTCAGAGATTTTGTGAACCTGAACCTGAACCTCGCGTTCGGGGTTCAGTATGTTCAGTTCGGCAGCAAGTTCGAACGTCGAACCGAACGCGAAAATTACATGAGCAGCAGGATATAAACAAGTGTTTTATTCAACAAGAGGCAGAGGCTGTAGGTATAGGTTTGTTGTCAACGTCACTAAAAACTGCATTGTGGACCCACCGCACAGAGAGCCATCCGATTTGATTTGGGTTCACTGAGATGGAATCATAAACCAAATGTCGCGCTCAACTCTGGATCCTTGAAGTGCAAGCATTACTGGTGGCGCGGCAAAACTCCCTAGTCCAACCCTAGCTATTGAGACGGACGTGTCGGACCAGAAACCCGATCGGTGGCAGTACACTTTCTTCCTCCGCCCGCGGCCCTTCTCCTTCTCTCCTTCTGCACACGATTGTGAGTTGAAATCCGATGCGCCCATTGGATTTGAGCTTGAAGAAAATGGATATACTGCTCTTCCTCCAACGAAAACGATGGACCGTTCATTCGGCGCCATGCCAAAACATTTGCCAGTGGCGCTCCCCCCGCTCAGAGCCTCATCAGAGCCTCATCGTCTACTACGGCTCGCCTCGACGGTACCAGGGACACGCAGGCCGCGCGACGACAGGCGCTTGATATTCTTGTCCGCTGGCGATCGTTGCACGGGGTTAGCGCAGTGGCTCGCTTCCTGTCTGGGGTGGCTATGGATAAGGTGGCAGACCGGGAAGCACTGTTTAAGGCATAAGGTGCGCCCGCTTTCCGTTTTCCTGGTCTCGGAGCCGGGTTAGGTGCCCTACCAAGCCACTGCGCCTGTCCCCTGCCCAGTGGCGGATGCTTCCTCGCACTCGTACTCTGGCGGCTGGCGTCCTCCTTTGCCCAACTCCGAGTATGCGCATCTGCCCCCGAGTTGCTTGGCCCTTCCTTTGGCGCACCACCCAGCTCATCTTCGACGCCGAACACGCAAATATCGTCGTCAAATGTTGGCGCCTGCGAGCTCGCTAGTCGGGGAATGTGAATATTGGTGCGTATGCTGACTTGTTCACGGCGTATTGTGAAGCGCTGTCTAGAGCGCACAGCCTTGGATATCTGTCCTTTATGTGGCTGCGCTGCACCCCTTTCCCTCCTGCTTTGGCTCCTATGGCTCTGCCGGTGCTAACCCATCTCTGCTCCCCCGACTCCCCCCCCCCCCCCCCCCCCCCCTTCGTCCGGAGCCACGCCACCCATGGCCGCGCATCGATGGTTAACAAAGTTACTTGGAAAAACTAACTTAGCCTTACAAAACTAACTTTACTTTACTTGTGGCAGACAAGTAAAGTAAAGTACGCAAAAGTAACTTGTAAGTAACTTAAGTAAATTCAAGTTAGAAAAAGTAACAGCACGCTAGAGTAAGTTAACGACTCTACACCTGATATCTGTGGCTCTGCGTGCAGCAATCACTGCTACCTATGTGAATAACATTCCCACAGCCCCTCAGACGAGAATTCCACTTGCTACGGCTCCATGCCGTTGAAGAACACACAAAACAGCCCCATTGTTAAGTATAACCCTATCTTATACATCGTTTGAGTGAATGGATCATTAGGAACAATCTGAATGTGTCTCCTTGATGGACATTGGGCAGACAACTCGTCGGCTGCGTGTTCAACTCGGTTAACTGAAATTTCAGCGAGCTCCAGGAAAGTTAGCCTAGGAGACTTTATAAATAGCCTACTCAAGAGGCATTGAATGGATAAGAACCCGCACGATCGTTATTTGGAATAACAAAAAAAGACTTGAAACAATGGCATCCCACATCAAATTGGAGTCCCTGCCGCCCAAATTTTGGTTCAATATGTGCCACGGTGCTCTGGAAGCTAGTTTAATTCTATCTAGAGTCGCACAGGTCGCAAAAAATGTTGATTCATACCCTTACAATCATAACTCGACGAACTTGGCGGTAACTGATGCCATCTGATGGCAAGTTACTTTGTCTGATCTAACTTGGGTGGCCAAGTTAGCGGTAAGTAACTTTAAGTAACTGTAATTAACTTCAAGTAACTTCAAGGGGTGGTAAGTGAAAGTGGAATTAGATGTAAACAAGTAAACTCAATTCAATCTAGGCCTTGTATCCCCAAGTAGGGCCCGGGTCGGCTCGGGCTTGGGGTCAGGCCCGGATTTGGAGGCAATTTTCCAAACCCCAACTCAAGTGAGTTGATCAGGCGTAATAGTATTTTGTGAAGTCACAAAAGAAGATCCAACACTGAAAAGATTTTCTTTAAACCACTTGAAACGGTATTTCCAAGACCAGGGTTACTTATCCCTAATAATTGGTCGCAGCGGCAGTTCGACAGTGATTGAAGGAATCATGATGGCTTCTACAGATCTATGCACGAAAGGTAAGGAAATGACTTATATTCCTCTATTTCTGGAGCTCATTTCATTTCTTAGACTCAACACTCATATTGTCGGTCAGAGACTGAGCATCAACATATAAACCGTGCACAACTGCCTTTGGCAGAAAATCTGAACCCTCCAGTGAGTTTCTGGTTTTACTGCATTCATATTGGCTAGGGAATTGTCAAAGCATCGAACTTGTTGGAATCTCTCCGATATTAGTAGCTGTTTCGTTTCTCCTATGTGCCTTGAAAACTGATACAAAATGTTTCTTCATCTTAGGATTGAAACACTATCAACGTCGACATGGAAGTCAGCGCACACGAGCAGCCTTGAATGACTGTCATTTATACTTCAACCGTACACTAATAGAAGAAGACCAATGGAGAAGAGTTATAAAGGATGCGATAGCTACATACACAGTTGAATTGAGTCAGAACGAAGCAGCCATCAAAGCCAATAGGTTTAACAGCTTTTTCTATTGACACAAATGATATTCAATCAAGTCATTTAGTTTTGACTCAGGAAAACCGCGGTGTACGCAGGATCGATAATGTACTCAATAGAGTTGATCGAGACCATTGTCTGTTGAAACCAAGAACTCATCAGTCGATGATAGATGCGAAGAAAATAGAGAGGGAAATAGTTCTGCGTCGTTTGTGCATACATCCATGACTTCACTGTGTCGGCGGCGTTGGTATACTTATCCTCGACTACTGTACCAGCCATTGTAACTTATAAACAGTGATAAAAGCACTTACAGACCCTCTGGGAGAGTGAGCACGATGTTTACCTGTGCTCAGAGCACTTTTGAGTTGTTTGGAGGTATCTACTGAGGCTCTTGTCAGAACCGTATAAGTTAAACTGTCAACAAGTTAGTTTTGCCAAGCGTGGGAAAAGTACCGTAAAGTACCGTAAAGTTAGCCCCGCCAAGTCCAAGGGGCGATCAAAGTTAAAGTTAGGTCTCTTAAGTTACTTTATTCACTCTCCCGCGGATCTCGTTGAATGAAGCCTCGGCGCGCGATTTCGAGATTGCAGATTATATTTGGTTGTCACGTTTCAGAATTCAGTACGCTCCAGCGTCCAATCTTATCTATCTGATGTTTGTCCTCTGCGTCTACCTCGCTGCTAGGTGCATTCTCTGCGGTACTACGACCCAGCACCATCATCCGCCATCTCCGTATGTTCTGAGCTGCCTCCGTCGGTGGTTCGCAATCTAACCCGATCCCATGGTGCGCACGCTCTTCCTCATCCGACTCGGTGCCCAATGCGCGCGCAATTCCGGATCCGCGTCTCAATCGTACTCGTAATCCCGTGCGCCCGCCCCCAAGCGATGCCCTTAACTTGGCTTCTCCCTGCTTAGCGCCCCTTGCATCCGCTCGGGTTTGCCGCACGCCGCATCTCATCCTCGACGCCAACCTCGACAGAACGGCGGCGAATTCCGTTGCATGCGAATTCGTCTTTCAAGTGAGAAGCGTAGATATCCGTGCTTCTGCTGAATTCTTCGTCCAAGGCCGCATGCAACATGGACCTCGGATAGTACACGACTATACCATGCGCGACTAGCGCCTTCCATGTTCGTCTTCCGTCCTGCTTTTACTCGCACTCGCGCTGCCCGAGCCATCGCTACCAGTCATGTGGCTCCGTCTACGGTACAACGGCGACACTCCAGTCGCGTCTTTCCCCGTGCTTCGCCCCGCCAACCCGCGTCAAATATTTATCTCACTCGCCCACCTCGGTGCTCCGGCCGCGGCTTTCAAGAACAGTATTACCGCCCACCTCGCCGCTTTCCTACGGTGAGACTCTGGTTCCAGATTCGTGTGACTGGTTTTGATATTCGCTCTCCGGTATCCGGTGGGCCGTTCCTAGAGCGCCTACTCTATTACATCGGAAGTGTCCGCCCTGCTTCCCTTTCCTTCCTCCCACTTCTTTACGGTTTTTTCCCTACTTCACGGGACTCGGGATACTCTAGATTCGACCGTACATGTCTTTACTTTCCCTGCCTCTGACACATTGGCGTCTAGTCTTTGCTCTCAAGTCCCTCACCCCGTTCTCCACTCCTTTCTGCCCTCTCCTGCCCTGAAATACATGTGTTCCAGATCCCCTCCGCTGCTGGCTGTGTACTTTGCGGCATACCATCATTTTCATTTATGTTCCGGGTTCTTTCGGTGGCGGTAGTACGCAACCTAACTCTATACAGTGAAACAAATATATCGCTGCCTGCTAGCCTGCCTCCTATTAGCTCTTTTCCTCGTGCTGGCACTTGCCACCTCGCGTCATGTCTATGGACGGCTTCAACTTTCTTTGCAGGGCTGCGATTCGGTGCATTGCAAATTCTGTCTTTGCTGCGCTCTCGAGATTTCAAGATTCCGGCATCTTGCAAGTACCAGCCACAAAGTAGATGCTGCGTGAGGCCGTATATTGCTGCTGTGGCGAACCACCGAGAATTCCAGTTGTTCTTGTTCTCCTTGAGACGGGATTACTCGCTGTCTGCAAGCCCTCCTCCTCTTCTGTTGCTCTTTCATTGTTCGAGATCTCACTTTTCAGTCGCGTCGGGAATGAAATCGTATTGCCCACCCCCACACGCCTGGTTGGAATCTGGATTTTGGTTACGACGCAACGCGGCCCCACTCGCACAGATGCGAGCCCTACATATCTCCAGTGCAAATTCCTGTGGGTAACTATAGCGCCAGAATATCGCCGTAGTAATATCCGGTGTTGGCGATGCTTGGTACCGTCGCCAAGCACTCCAAGATTCTCAAAGTCAAAGGCACATCAGAAATCCCGCTCTACTCTTCACGTGTCTAGTCAACGCCGCTAGCGGTGCACCTGGGAAGGGTCCCTGCTCAATCAACCCCAGAAAAGATTCTCAGTGTGACAATCGGAGTATATATAATTGTGTAGCGATGTGTAGACTCGGTTCAAAGCGCATGGATTCATTCGCAGCCGATAGATGTACAGGAAGCGCTGGGATTGAAGGCGAAGATCACGCTGTCATGTAGCGCTCGCTGTGATCTCTGGTTTCTGGATGAAGGGTTGGTAATTAGTCGCAGTCGCAAAGCGGCGACTGAGTCAATGTCACTGACAATGTCGACATCCAACTGGGAGTGGCGGTCGTGGGCTTCGACGTCGAAGGTGCTGGTGGGAGTCCTCTTGCGCGACATGAATTCAAGATTCACATGGCTCTGAGCGGCCGTTAGTGTTTTGTACAGCCTAATACAGAGCACACTAGGCCATACTGTTGGATCTGGGGTTGCCACGTAGCTGGGCGTGGTGCTGATATTGGCCATACCATTGCCCCGCACGGTCTTACGAGCATTCAGAGATGCAACGATGGAATTGACGTATACTGGTTTGCAATTTAGTTCCTTTGTCGCAGCGGAGGTGAGCGAAGGAACATACGTTTTCCGACGAGCTGATGGAAAGGCTGCCACCATGTCTGCACCGTGAAACCTGAATTCTACGGAAATTGAAGCGGGAATAGGGTGGGGAGGAGATGATAGGGAGTACCAGGACGAGAAAAATGATTTGTGTGATCCTAGAGATGTTCAATCTGAATGGCCGTCGGCTTTGTTAAGGGTCACTCACGCGGTTAAGATTCCTCGACCGAGAGCATACAGAACAAGAGTGTCGACGATTTTCTTGGTGCTAGGAAAGAAGTTAGCTCTGACATGTGGTGGATTCCAGTGCGCACCTTCGCACGCCCCTCTCACGCTTCGAGCGTAGGTAGAATATGAGAGCGACTGTGATTGCTATATCACAACAGGCGGCCAGCCCCTGTACTGCTCCGGTGATGGCCTGGAGAAAAGTATCAAGGCTTAAGTTACATTATCCACACGAGCAGCTTCGTACCTTTATAAATGGTTCCGCTATAGTTGCGAGAGCGGGGAACCGGAACCTACAATTTGCCGTATGCCGATCAGGGGAGGTTTTCATTCTGACAAATTGCGCACAGGTGAAAGGTCATATCTGCGTGAATCCTCAGCAACAGGCCGGAAAAGCGCGAAGTGGCACCTACATAACCCAATCCCTTCATTTTATGATGGTGATTAATCGACGTAGGCGTTGAGAATAATTGGAGCATTTACCGCAGGACGCGAAGCCCAACAGGAGCTGTGAGAGTGTATTAACTTCAGCAATACTACTGTAGATGGAGAAGGCTTACGATGCCGCCCGTTACAAAGCCATTGAGGCTAACTGGAATGAGACGTGTTAAATCAGGAAGAGGGATTTGCGCCCAAGCCGGCGAACGAACCCTTCCAGATTTGCCATGCGTAAAAACTAATGACTGGTTTTGGCATGATGTTGCAGAACGGATGAGTTCCCGTACCATTGAGCAATAATTGTGATGATGGTCTGAGAAGAATGGCAAAATGAGGACGCAGCTTTGCGACGATAATGCGGGGATTACTCACCAGGAGACCGTTTTCTAGCTAATGGGTATTCATGAGCCGTTAGTATCAGGCGGTCCGTTAAATGGAGTAATATCACCGCAAAGCTCCTGAAACGAAAGGTGAGTCTCATCGGAATGAGACAACGAGTGATGACATATCCTACCATGGAATATATGCATCCGCGGCAAGGTTTCCGAAATTGAGAACGAAAAAGGTGTACAGTGCATGCGCGGTCATCATGCTGGAGAGTGTATCGAAAAGCCTTGGAATAATCAGCGACGCCAAGCGGCGAAGCGGGCAAGTGACATACAACAGAGTTCCCACCTACGGGAGACAAAAAGTCATTAATTTCAGCTTTGAGATTCAGTGACGATGCGGACGGACCGTAAGCTTGAGGTAAATGCTGTCTTTGGGATAGTTTCGGAAGTAAAGAAAACATTGAAGGACACCCATCCCATAGAAGGCGGTGGCAATGGCAAAGCCGATGAATAAGGTCGCAAATACTTCCTTGATCTGTGCTATTGTGGCGGCGATTACTGCGGGGTCGGGAACAAGCCCGGGACTTGCGGGTGAAGACATTGTGTTCCTGGGGCTCAACGACCAGTCGTTGCATATTAATATTACCGCTCGCGCGTCTTTTGATGGATTGCCAAGACTCAGCGGAGACATTGCCTTTTGGAGCTCTCAGACTGCGGCCGGAGTGAGGAGGAGCGAGGAGACGCTGTCTGAACCTGTCTCTCAAAGACAGGAAAATGCCCGATGCCGTCGCACTTGAGGTCGTCGGATTCAAACAGGCGAGCTCGGGAGTCAATGAGGTTGGGAGGGGGAATCCCAGCGCCGAACTAGTTGACGTGGGGAATGCAGTCCCGAGCAGTGGCAATGCTTCGCTTAGTCAACCCAGCCGGCTTGCCTGGGCGGAGCTTGTGGGTTCGTTCAGCTTCAGCGTTGCAGGCCAGTGCGGTTTTCGGTCCGGTGGCCTTCACGGCTCCTAAACCGAGAATTCGGGAGGTCACCGAGGCGGGCCTAGGCGGGCATAACCACACGTCTAGGCCCCTAGCAACACCTCTGGACATCGCCTAACTAGGCGCTCAGCGCTCAGGCCCTGGGTCAATGCAGTGTCTGTTTTGAATGCCTGTTTTTTCATGGCAGGGCCAATCATGTCATTTAAATTTTTCATTTTTCATTGTGCGGCAACGACCCTGAGACATGCATCAGGGGAATCGGTAATTGTCCCGAATTATTACCCAGAATTTGCCCGAATTTATCGGATTACCCCTATTATTCCCCACTATTCCGCCCATTGAGGCTGGATTTGCACACCAACTCGGGATTCTCAATTTTCCTCTTCCCTCTCATCCCATTTGCCGTCGGAATTTTCCGGCATTGAACTAGATACTTAGTAGGCTACAGCTATGTAGAAGTTCTCAGAGATTTGCAACTGCGTGACAAAACACAACGTCGCTAGTGCGTCGAGAACTGCAGAAGCAATGAGGTGACCTCGCAACACAGTGGAGAGGAGTGACATCCTCTTGGAGAGCAATGGGGTGGGTACAGTCTGCCAACCAAAACTCAGTGCAATACAAAGCAAAGGCGAACACTCACCATGCTGAGGGTAATGGGTGATTTCAACACGGAACGTCAAATCGAAGCCATTGGGGCCTCTATGACATTGTTAGAGCCAACGAAGGCAGGATCAGGTTCAAGGTTTGGGAATTACTTGAACCGAACACTGCATTCAGGTTCGGCGTTCAGAGTGAATGGCCCCGAACCTGAACCGGACCAAACCTTGCCAGCGCTAATCCAAGTAGTTGACATTCAATACTCTTCTCGTCCGTCGCCATTGAGATCAGCAAATTGGACGCCCACCCGAGAAGTGCCGACTCCAGTTGCGATGACGCCTTGGGGAACCCAAACGACTCGAGCAGCCTGATGCGGGAAAATGAATACGGGACATTTCTAGTCAATTGAACGACCATCAACGTTTGGACCATCGTTGGGGCCCCTCCGTTGATCCAGAGCTCAACCACACCTCCGTCGTTGGTGACCGCTAAAAAAAGCTCAACACACAGTCAACGAAGTATGTATTACGGACAAATGTACTCAACGATGGATACCAAGCAACTTTGGCGGCCTGACAGCGATGAGAATGATGTTCGCGAAAATAGAATGCTAGAGCATACATCGGGACCATTGTCAGGTCCGCCTAAATTCGATATTCAGCTCTTTTATCGCCATTTACCGTCGTTAAGAATGCGGATATCTCTGATAAGACAACTTCACCTGAAAACAGAACTTGATGTCGAGGAGCCCCAACTCCGGTAGCGATAATGCCGGAGGGAAGCCATTGGATCTGGGCAGCGTTGATTCCTGGATGTGTTTACATCAAATGCATTCCTTGAAGAAACAGACAATGGAACCGCCACCTGTGCCGCTTGAACCAAGATTCAAAAAGGCTGTGGTAACACCCGCGGTATCGAGCCAGAGGTACTCTGCTCGTCCATCACTGTTCAGGTCTGTCATCAGTCAGATCAAAGACGGGACAGTGGAGGAAAACTAGACTCGCCTGCGAAGCGGACAGCAGTACTATTATTATTCCATGTGGAGCAGTTTCCGCTTGAGGGAACAGGGAAAATTTGGTCCGGCACGTTTGGTTCTGTGAACTCACACCCGCACTCAGATGGGTCCTCAACGCTGGCTTCAGAGTCGGTATCTCTGGTGGAAAAAAACAGTGAAATGCGCACTAAACGGTGCAGTCACAGAGACCGCCGTTGGGACCCAGACCTGGTGTTCCTAGTCAGATCCTTGTGGTGGGGATTTTCTAGAAAACACAGACCGGCGCCATTGGCGATTTCTCCTTGCAGATATCAAGCTAATCAAAGGGTTCAGTGCGGAGGTCGGTAGCCAGAAGGCGCACGAACTCGGGTTATTAGAACAATCTACATCGCTTCCGTCACCCGGCAAGTCCCCAGTAGCAGGATCGATCCACCCCCACTCAGCCACTTACCATAACATACAGCCATTACATCACTGTATGAACGTCAGTGCAATTGTAAATCTCTCTGTGCAAAAACTGACTTGGGATGAAGGCCATCAGCCATATCGTCCGGGCCAATATTCTCCATCGGAACGGCGTAGACTCTCGCGCCATCCGAGAACCGCCTGAGCAACATCTGGGTGATGTTATAATTGAACGCTCCAACGTTTACTTGCATGGCAGCATTTCCATTCAAAGGAAGGGTTCCGACCAAGACTGCAGCAGTCGACAAGGCGCTGGTGATGTCAACAACAGCCATGAGGCGCGCTGGTGCATCGTCAATATCGTCCCCATTGTTGATGTCGTTCGTTCTCGGGACAGCGGGGAGAAGAACGAGGTTGGGATCGTCAGGCAGGTCGGGGAGCAGGAACCCGCCGATTGCGGCGAGCTCGGCACCTGAATGGCCCTGCGAGAGAATGAACTGCGACAATGATAAATAATCCTTCTCTGGATCAGGAATCGGACCAGAGTCTTCAGAACAAATGTAGTCCACGATGGTATAATTCCCCGCGTCTTGTCGGCAATGAGGTCGCCATTGGTCCACGGGGGCGCCATGATGACCTTTTGGAGGTTATATCGATATCCATCTCCAGTCGTACTCTGATATCCATAAGTGATGGAGTCGCCAGCAAGGAGGGTGCGAAGACGGAGAGCACCCATTTTGCCAATGTCGGCCCCCCATCTAAAAGAAGAGCGGAAAAGTGTCAAAATCGGCCGGTGACGTTTATTTGTTGCTCATGGGCATGCAGTAGCATAGGGAATCCAACCGTTCCCGTAGTTGACTGCCGTGGGCTCCCAAGATGTTGACTTGAGGAACTGGACGGTGAAGGTTGGGCTCGAAGCAAGCCAAGCTGCCATTGTAGCCTGCGTAGGTCTCGCCGTAGTCACTTGTGTGGACTGATGGAATAGGTATATGCGCCTGCATTGACCGAGGAGCTTTGCCCGCCATAAAACCACTGCGCATGATCAGTACAGCACTGATACGCGGAAGGATACAACTTGCGCCGTAGCAGATATGTTTGTCGTCGTGCTAGTGCATTGATGTTGCCAGAGACCGCCGCATGAGAAGATGCTGCAGGAAGCTACAACGTTCTCTTCGTGGACACAATTCCAATCGATATGATGATAGAAATCGGGGGCAGAGTGACGTAAAAGCAGAGTCTCGACAGTCTGGAGACTATGCTGGATAGAGGAGGATTGGTTGGTCTTCATCCGCAAGATGCACGTTGATTTGGTAAATCACGGTAACTGCTTGGTTGGCTACTAACGCGGGATATTCCTGCAATCATAAACATGAGAATCATTGGCGCAATAACTTTTCCGCGCTTTCTGACCAAGGGATGGATGAGACTCACCTTCGCGGAAATCTTGGGTGCCTGATTTTGATTCAGACGCAACCCTTAGATTGACCTGCGCAACGGAACGTACCCGACGAACACTAAGCTTGAACAAATATGATCTCGGACCTCGTAAGCTACAATTTTGTTGGTGATTTCGATGCCCCGACGGTCCGCGCGTGTTCTCTGACGGATCAGAAATCTTCGTACGGGTAACTTACACAAAAAGGACGACTAGAACTCAGCTCTCTAGAGCCCAAGCTAAGAGCCGCGCGGAGGGAGCCGGAGGAGGCTGAGGACGACAAGGATGAACTCGACTAATTCACTGGCCCACCGTTTACATTTGAACTCTGCAGTGTATATCGAGGATCCGTCGGAGATTGCGTGTATGTACCTGTCGGCGGAAAATGTGCTGCCGAACAAAAGCGTGAAGCTGCGTTGAAACGTGAAAATCGGGAGGATTGGCAGCCACAATAGAAAACGGGTAAAGTTGGGCGCACTGAGAAATTCGGACAATCTTCGAATGTAAACTGTGGGCGCGGGGGAAGGATGCGAACGTATTGAACATTCTTGAGCCAAGCTAAGCCAAGCTAAACTGCACGGCACAAGGGAATGATTGATTTAGCGGCTGAGATACACCGGCATGCGGCTTATTGAGTGAGGTGCAGAGTACCAAGCACACGAGGGAGTAATGGATTAAGTGCCGAGTGTGAAGCCAGAGAGCGGAGGCGAGACTATGCCGGATTCAAATTTTCATGTCAACGTTACGAGGAAAGGATACTTCGCGGGTGTAGTCGAGGCAAGCGGGATGGGGCTAAATTGAAAATCGTAGAAGGGAAGGGCACGAGGAAGGTAGTTTGCGCCTGGATAAGCTAATAAAGCAGGCTGGATAGCAGCTCTAGTGATCGGCAGTTTATCGACGGACGGGGCGGGAGAAGCCAAGAAAAGGAGTAATCTGCCCACAGCAAACCCAGTAGTGGCCCATAGCGCGCGCTGAACCACCAGGTACGATGGGCAAATAACTGGTTCAAGTCGGAGCGTAAGCAGAAGAGAGTCAAAGATTTCAGGTAGCCAACGGGAGCTAAGAAGGCAGCAGCAAGATGGGAGCAGAAATGCGAGGCGGGGACGAATTGATTCGATTGGAGCGAGTTGGATCGCGTACCGCAGGAGAGAATCCAGAAGGGCGGAGAGAAAGATGTAGATTGAGAATATATCTAGAGATGGCATGAGACCAACGAGCGGAGAGGGAATGTCGAACGGGGGCCAGAATGTGGTTAATGCGAGAGGAGCCGGGACGAGACGGAAAGTGAGACGTGCGAGCCGAGAGTTAACGCCGTCGCAAACGTCGGGTCAGGACCCCGGGGGACGCAGCCAGAAGCAAGCGAATTTTCACTCGACTCCAGCGCAGGACTCCAGCCCAGGGAGGCGCAGAGGTGCGAGATAATACCTGTTTGGTGGCCGCGTTGGGGCACGGACGAGAGGGCGGGCGATTGAGAGTTGACGTGGACGGGCGCGGCCATGTGCGGCCTGTGTAGGGGAGGAGGTTGCCAGTAACGCGTCGGCGTGGGGCGTAGCCGGGTTGTGAGGGCAGCGCGGCAACGTGAGCGAGCGCCCCAAGAAACAGATACCCCGAGCCTCGTCCGCACGTCGGATATAATCCCAAGCGCAGAATTTCATGGTGACGCACCAACGCCCTGCCTCCCTGCCTGTCGAGCGCATGGGTCGGAATTGGAGATCGGAAAACATTCCTCAACCATGAGCTGACTCATCCCTCAGAGTGGAACGCGACGACTGTGGGAGCACATGCCAATGTGAGGAGGGTGAAGCGGAAATCCATAAGGTTAGCACTACGTTCGCTGAGGGAAGGAGGGGAGTAGAAAAGGATTAGGGTGCACGGTCGAGAAGCGTCGCGGTTCTGACCGTGAACATGCAGGGCAAGGACGCAAACCGCGAGCGACGCAGCGAGTTGGCAGGTGGCCAAGAAATCCGGAACCGAGAAATGGGAAAGCGGGCGTACCATGAGCATCTACGCTCATTGTTTTGTACCCTTCCCTCTTCCCGCGAAGCACGCGGATCTCGCCTCGTCCGCATCCAATTCCAAAAGGGTCCACGATAAATGCTCAATGAATGAGGACCCTGAGACGGACTTCCAGGTTCCTGGGGCATCGCCGAAAAATAGGTTCGCCGAAGGCTGAGCGCGAGGGTGGGTTCACCGCGTCGATTGCCAGCCAAGTGGTCCAGAAGAATATCAGATCGTGTACCGCTGTAGAGCTGTCGATACAGCACAGTGGTCCCAGAATAAGTATCGGACGTGGTCACGGTGCTGGAAGCACACAAACAACGGATCATTTTCTCGGCTCCGAGATGTCAAAACCATTCCGATCTTGCCCGCAGCCACCACAATCCTCCCAAGTCAGTGAGCCCGCCTAGCGTTGTTTTGTATTTTCCTGCACGTATCCCGGCTTCGCGTCTATACTATTAATTTTGCTTCTGCGTCAAAAACACCCCTCATCGACTTTCTTTGTCGCGGTCGTTACACAAGTCGCTGCGATCTCTGCCGTCCGAGTCTAGTAGTCACCGATTCTTTGAATGGGATCAAATTTCACGCTCACTCCACCGTAATTCTGGACGCATAGCACATTGTGATTCTGATCCACTTCAATCTCGCGAGAAGGGGTTTCATGATCGCCTGTTGTATGACTATCTTCATACCTCCAGGTTTGGTTGGGCTTTACTGCACAACGGATGGACTCCCTTCCTGACTTGGGGACGTATCGAAAGTTCGGATCCTGCTCCCATCCCATCTTGGCTCTTCATGAGCACTCTTGGACTCATGGGACCCGGCGAGTCTGCGAAATCGGTCCGACAATCTTTTGGCAAGATTCAAACTATGTCAACGAGTAGGGTTCACTTATTTGTTCACGCCCATTCCTCGCATTCACTGTGTTTATCTTGTAGAAGGAATGCAGGGCTTTATTTAATAGGGAAAGTGAAAGTGCGGTCAAAAGGTCGATTCAAGGATCGATTCGAGATTCGATTCTGGTGCCGATTCTGGACCGAGCATCGAAGATTCTCATGAATCGACGTGAATTCAATTGTAACTTTACGTGTCATACTCCGTATCGATGGCTATTCTTCCTGTTCGGACTTTCGCCTTCGGATTCTCGTCTAACGGCTTTGCGTTTAGATCTGCGGCCCCACACCCGACGTGGTCAGTAACATAGCATTGCCGCGGACGAAGTCTCGACTTTGCGAATGGATTCGTGTGATTCATCAGTTTCCGGAAAAGAGGGACAACCACCGTCTTAGTACGAAAGACTCCAAAAGACATCCGCGGTACCCCGTCTCTAACAAAAAAGCTGGTGAGTTCCCTATGAATGCTGTCTTTCTAACCGCCTCATTATCACCCCGCTGTCAATTCCTCAGCAAAACGACTTATTCCAAGTCTACGAATCGTTCCCGTGCATATCGTGCGCTGTTTTTCGTTTGCTCTCGGGTTTTCCCAGACTCGTATTCTAGGAGCTACAGTAATACGCAAAATTTCTTTGTGTTTCTCTTTTTCCCGCCCTCTTCGGCTTTTTCATCTATCGAGATTTGCAGTTTTTGACTATGAAGGAGGACCGAAAGAAAGCTTCGACTATCTTTCTCGTGCCGTTCTGGTATCTTCCCACCACAAACCGGCGGGAGCAAAAGGCGAGAAAATCACCATGTCCGCGGTCCATATCCCATACATCCAACGGAGACGGTATCTAATTGATGCTTGGTAGAAAACGGCCCCCTTCAAACTTCGGCTCAAGTACAAATGGAAAATCAGCTAGTGGTGAGAGTAAGTTATCCACACTAATCTGTATTATTTGAGACTGGGTAGCTGGCCACCTTAACACTTTTGACCTCGAGCCCGCACACAGCGTGATCATGATGGAGGTATATGTGATCTTAGACAAATCTATGCATCTTAGGAGTAATATGATATATTTTATCCGAATTTACATGATGGCTTTATGCTTCACTGAATTTATTTTCGGGGGGTGTTCCAAAAGGGGAATAAACGGGGTAGCTGGCCACCCCGCTATTTTGTTCGTTTACACTCATGCTGGTCCCCCCGGCCCATCCCAAATTATCCAATGGATAGAAATAAATTATTCTACACACTCAAACTGTACGTCTGAGATGTACGAGGGCAATATATATTTCCTTTCGAGTCTAGGAGGATAGGTGAAATTGCTGTGTCGAGAGAATGGGGCACGCTGCCGGGAACAGGGCATATTAGTGACCCAAATTAAGGCCCAGATGGATATATAACATGCATTAGGACATACCTCACCACCAAACATATACCCCACATATCAAGAATCCCTTAAAACAAAATCCATCTTTTCGGGCGAATGAAATTGAATGGTTTAGGGTAATGGTCCGCTGTGACCGCAAAGGCGCCAGGTTAAAAATTGAATGAAATTGTGGTAACACAGTTCGAATGATATTGAATACGACTGTCAAGTTATAGGTCAGTACCAGATACCCGTGGTTCACTATAGGAGTAGGCGGATTGCGCCACTCGAGATTAGGTCGTGATGCTCTTGGAGGGTCCGGGAAGGGAAAGGTCGTCATTTTTGTGTATAGTGTATCAGGGGGTGATAGGCCAGAACCAAGCGATGAGATCGAGCCCCCAAATGTCTGAATTGGTGAGGAATTGGTGGAGAACGAGCGCGAGGATTGTGCGAAGGGCTGTTCGGAGATAAGAAATCGGGTTCACACGTCGCCATCTCGATCAAGAACATTCGCTTTACCTCCAAAACTGACATACGGTGTTTGTACGGTGTACTGATAGGTCATACTCCATCCCACAGACACCAAATCTCGAGGGTCTCTAGCACACGGGCTCATGTCATGCAAGTGGCCAGCTACCTAGTGTGGCCAGGTACTAGGCAGTCGCTGATAATACCCCATCCACCACGGCGCCAAACGTATACTGCAGAAAACTCTGCGTCGAGTTGATACTCCACAACACGTATGCGGCGTTGACCGTCACCGGCTGGGCCAGAGGTGGAATGTCGATTTCGACGATAATAGGGCGCGCGGCGGAGTCAGTTTCGGCCATTTGGAGGAAGACATTCGTTACATTCGCATCGTTACGAACCTGACTGCGAGTCAGCCGAGCAGATCAAGTCGGAAATGGCAGCATAGAACCACGAACCGCGAAGTCGAATCGGCCCTCTGGCCCGCCGAATGTGACAGGGCTCGATGAATTTACCCACTTGCATGAGGTGGAGGAGAACACCACGCTGTCCTGTACCGCAAAGCCGATGCCGTTCTGGTTTTTAAACTCGCCGTTGGTCAAGAAACGCATTATCTTGGCACCAGCTACCGCGTCGAGAGAGAGGAACAGCATTAGAGTCGAATACCAGGCCGATGGGGTACCTCCATTGTTCAGGTCAACTGCGGAACCGAGGAGGGTGATTTTCGTCGTTCCACCGGCGTGGTCCTCCATAATAAGAAGTACAGTGTCTGTATCTTCGGTCTGATTCCACAGCAGGCAGAATGAAAATTGAGATCAAAATTGCAGTTGAAATTATGGTTGATGGAAGGAGTCAATGGACGAGGGTAATACGCGCCCGGAGCTGGCCCGAAAATTGTAGGACGTTTCCACTTAGAACGAGTTGGATACTGGAGGGTTTCAGGGGTAGCGGCGTAATGACCTCTGTGAACTGCACCCCAGCCGGGACAGTCTCAAGCATGCGCCCCAGAAGGCTTACACAGGTGGATGCAAAGCTCGGGTGAAGCGGCGAATCTACAACGTAGTAAACGCGTGGCACGGTTCAAGGGACCCAAATAACGAACGAGTCCATGGTAATGTTCCCATCGCTCTCGAAAATACGCTTATCCGAGTTTGTTGTATCGTTGAACCTCACCACAAGCGGATTTTGTGTGGTCCCTGCAATATACTCCTTTGCACTAAGATAAATGTGAGTTCGCGTAACTGTGTACATGAAACCCCCAGCCACGCACACATTATTGTCGAACGTCACGAATGTCGAATCGAAATGCGCGACAGATTGAATGTCGTTGGAATCACTAAAAGGATGTACGATAGTCGGGGACACCGAACTTTCGACACCCCCGAACGTGTGTCTGCTAAGGGTGAGAATGGGACGTTTGTGTCTTCGCAGGACGTACGCACTGCCCCGCATGCGAGGAGACCAATCATCTCAGTTGGCGAAAATCCCATCCTGGCAAAGGCTGCAGTGTGGTCACTCAAGCCTTGCTGAGGTTGCGGCACGCCGGGAGCGTTGGCTTCACCGGCGTCGAGGCGCCCGCCACGGAACGGGATCTCAGGACCGCCGCTTCAAGCACAATTCATCGGCTAATCGACCGAGACGAAGATGGATTAGCTACCAATTTTCAATTACAAGGATTGTCACGATGGCAAGTGAGTCGGCCACTGGAAAGACGAGATCAGGGAAACATAAAACATATACTGCGAGTACTTTACTTGAGATGTAGGGATTCGCTTCCAGAAACACTGTGCCAATGGTGTTTATGAATCCGTTGCCACTGTTCTTGAGAACAGATATCGTTTGACCTCCCTTATCCACTCGCGAAGAATGACATACCTCTGGGCGCTCGAACTCTGCAGGAAAACGGATGGAGGCATCCAGCCCTCCGGTGCCATCCGTAAGATTGTACGTCGCCATGTCATGATACGCCTACGGCAGCCATCTCAGTTCATGCGTCTCCAAATGGCAAACATGTTGGCCTCACCGTGCGGATGGAGTCAGCAGCGTTTGATTTGTCCGTGTCGAAAGGTGTCAGTCCGAAACTGAATTTATCGCACGGTTCGAGGAATGCCCCCAGAGTATGCCGATCCAGGTCGAAGCGCAGTGACTCGAGTACGTCGAGTTGCGGCGAGGGCCAGATGTATGCACGGGCAACACCAAGGTTGCCAAGAAGGATGAGGGGCAACATAGCTTGATAGGGAATTCCGATGCGGCATTCATACATCCGATGTCCATAGTCGAGGCGGCCGCGGCTAGTCGATTTTCTTGGGACGGCGAGTACTAACCGTTGTCTACCATTCTGTTGCTCCCACGGTTGTTCCAAAGTGGCCTTCGTGAAGGCGGCAGTCTTTTAGGACCGCTCGGCTGGTTGTTTATTTTTGGTTGCGTGAAAAGGGATTCTGAGGTGGAAGATCAAAGTTGAATCTTGATGTGCGACCGTATTGCTCTTCGCAGAATTCGCAGTTGACTGCGAAGCAGTGTTGCATTAGCGGTTAAAATGTGTCCTTGGCGCTTGTCAAGACCAATCTTTGCAGAAAACTCAGAACTTGAGAATAAGTAAGGCACCCCGATTGCAAGTTTGCAACTCTACGGAACGGACAAGGAGCGCTGCCGGTTCCTTTCCTTATGTATGATGGAACAGAAATTGAGGGACAAGAGACAGTATCAGATCGCCCACTGGGTAGCTCGCAGTTTACCAATCGACGGCGCGGGAGAGCCAAGGAAAAGGGCGTGATTCATGCACAGTAATGGCCCACTCAGGTGCATAGCCCGCGCGCTGAATCGCAAGGTACAATGCGCAGAATAGGGTGGGAGCAGAAAGGCGAGAGGGAGACAAGTTGCTTTGATTCGAGCGAGTTGAAGTGTGTGGTGCCATAAAATATCCAGAACGCGCGACGGATATCTACATAGATACATAGAAATGAAAACAGACCCAACGAGGAGAAGGAGAATGTCAAGGCGGCACCAGAATGCCGGCAATCCAACAAAAAGCAGACAGGGAAAGAGCCAAGACGAGACAGGGAGGGTGCAACGCGCGAGCCAAGCGCCAACGCCTTCGCAAAGCCCGAGTCAAGAGAGAGACACAACCAGACATGGACCGACCGGTTGATGCAGAGGGACCGAGTCTGCGGTGCTGTATGCTATCGCGGACGCCTGAAGGCGTGGTCGGTTCAGGAAAGGGAGGGGAGGTAAAGGACCGCAGGGTGTATAAGTGTCACATGTATCAGTGGACGTTCGAGGGCTAGAGTACCGTGTACAATGTAGGGAGGCGCCGTGGTGGAGGTAATACTCCTCTTCATAGCGGCGGCTGGTCAGCGGAATCCAGGCGGTTAATTGTTGACGCGGACGGCGATGTGCGACCTATAGTACAGAAGAGGATGTCGAAAACGCGCCGGCGTGAGAGGATAGCCGGGCCATGAGTGCAGACGCCAGTAGAGGGAGTAGCAGGCGCCGCCGCGCAAGGGGACATAACCGAGGGGTTACAAGACAAGGAGCCGACACGCACCCAGATGTATATAATCCCAAGCGCAGAATTCAATGGTGACACCAATTCCCTGCGTCCCTGCCTGGTGTAATTGGAAAACATTTACCGAAGATTATCCGTTGAAAGTGAGCACGACGACGTCGGCGCACATACGGATGCGAGAGGGAGGGTTCGGGGGAAATCCATAAGGTTAGCAGTACGTTTCGCTGGGGGAAGAAGGGGCGAGTGGTTGCATGGTCGAGGAGCCTCGCGGTTCTGCCCGTGAACGTGGAGGGCGAGGACACAGAGCGCGGGCGACATAGCGGAGGGACAGGCGCCCAAGAAAGCCGCGACGGCGAAATAGGAAAGCGGGCGTACCGTCGGTATTTACACTCATTGTTTGTACCATTCCCCTTCTTCCTCTTCCCTTCAAGGTAAACCCTAACGCTTGTAACATTCCCCCTCTGCCTTTCAAGGCGGCTCGTGCGAATCCAATTCCGAAAGAGCCCTGGACAAATTCTGAATGCATGGACCCTTTATGTAGCGGACTTCCTTGGGCATCGTCGATGTCGCAAGAGGCGCTTTAGAGCTGTCCTGAAAGCCGGCGGCCATCGGCACACCGCTGAAGCGGGGTTGGATCGAAAAAGAAGGTAGCTGTCATGTTCTGCTATCTGGTGACCTGCGCAAAACGCAGGAAGCTACGGGGTGGAACGGCAAAAAACCAAGTTGACGGAAGTCTGAGCGCGAGGATGGGCGGTACCCATAGTCCTTGGCTGAGTGTTGGGGGGCAAGCGATGTGGTCCAGAATATCAGACCGGGTGCGACTGATGTGCCTTCGATGCGGCGCAGAGTGGTTCCCGCCAATCGGACATGGTGGTAACGAGCTTGGAGGTGCCCGCGAATAACGGATCATTTGTCCGGGTCCGAGATGTCAAAACTCGCTGCAATCATTCCGATCTTGCCCGCTGCCACCGCGTTAATTCCCGCACGTCTTTACTCTCGGGTTCTCCCCATCTTGGGTTCTGCGGTAATGCGTGAAATTTCATCTGTGTGTCTCTTTTTCCCGCTCTCTTCGGCTCTTCATCTGTCAATCTTCGTCAACACTTGCAGCGGCTTTTCTTCTCGTTTTACGGTCCTCGATGAATTATGCAAACGGAACAGTAACTCCAACGCCACGTCATTCTACGAGCAATACCACGAAGACGACAAACAGCTACTCCCGCCCATCCCTGTCGCCTGCGCCAGTCATTGTCGCCCGTGTCGCCAACCCCCTGTCGCCCGTGTATCGGCCGGCGGCTTGACCCTTGTCGCCCACGCCCTTGCCGAACGTATCCATCCCTGCACGTATGCAATGCTCGCCACCCCCCCGCAGCTCGTCGCCACCGTAGTCAGCTTCACAAGGTGCGTGCCCCCTCCCTTTTCCATGGCTTCTCCCTGCTCACTTCACTCCCCAAAACGCGCTGCCTCCAGCGCAATCCTCCAGCGCAATCGACACCGCAGGCCCCGCTCATGCCCACTCAATTCACAGTGTCTCAGCTCCGCTCGCCGGCGCCGCGCTCGCCACCTCGACTGCTCGGCACCCTGTTCGGCAGCGCAACTCCTACAAGCGCACGCATTTTCTGCCTCTGCGAGCATCGCAGCCCGCTTCCTCAACAAACCCTCAGCTCTTACCACCCACATTGCGTGCGCGTTTGCTGCCCCGCTTGCTCGCCATCTCTACACACCACTCTCCGGACCGACTTGACGCCGTACCCGTGAGCACCATGTCTCGCTCGCCGCCAGCTCCGCCTTTCTCGACGCCCTGCATCTGTTCCACACCACGCTCGCCACCTAACCTCCGTCCCATTCCCACTGTCTCGCCCGTTCCTGCACCTCCTTTCCACCGAAATTTACTCAACAACACCAAAATCCACGTCTTCATGTAGCTCACCAAGCTCCACGCCTTCATGTAGCTCCCAAAATGACAGATCCGGAATTGCAGCGTAGAGCTCACAACCGACCTCGACATTCCGGTGCATTGTTTATTAAAACTGGCTTCCCTCAGGCTTGAATCACCGCACTACTAGTACGACGCCCACGCGCATCAAATGCAGCAGAGCCAACGGCGGGCATAGCAATTACTTCACCCCGCGCTGTCATCCTGAGACTCAGCTGACGGCGGTGGGTCAGCGGGATCTTCAATTGAGCGTGCGTTCCGCAGCGTCGTGGCTGTCCTGATTCGGCGCGAGAACACTGTTGACTTTATAGCGGTCTGATAATTGGACCCTGAGAAATCTCCGCATCGGTGCCCGAGGGACGCGGGATACCTCAGCGCCACCAAGCTGTCCTCCCGGCGCCCACTGCCTCCCATACATGACCTTCGTATGTATTGAGTGCCTAATGGTGTCATTATATCACCTCGCCAATAATGAATCCCGCCGCGCCACGTGTGTGTTGCTCTCATTTTTGCTCTCCGATAAGCCTGCGTATCTGTCCCAATCTCTTGGGCCTCACATTGTCGGATTGACACCGAGGTTATGGTTGGTAAGTCCGTGCAAGGGACGAACATGGAGATGGGTGGGTGCGCATTTTTGACATTTGTTTCCCTACCAGCAATGTCCGCCACTGTGGTCTTCAGGTGAGCCTCTGTTGTCCTGGTCGACAGTCTGCGAAGAGGAGGTGGATCTTGCCAAACAGACATGACGACGCTTTCACGCGATCCCAATTTCTGTTGTCCTGTGCCCATGCCCACAAGTCCACGCGGAATGATCGCGTGAAACTCGTCCCATTCGTCGTATTATCATTATGAATTGCATTTTCCCTTCCCCTTTATTGATTGGCCTAATCTAATCTGCATCCCGCGCAGCCATCTGAGCCTGCCGAGGCATTCTACCCGGTGGCAGGCTTACACCCGGAACTCTTCACACACGTCCCTTTCGGCCCATTTGCCTCCACGCACACGCCAGTTGGACGCCCGGCTATCCAGCGCGGCCCGTTTCGCTGCAGTGTTCTGTTTGACGTCACCGAATCCGACACGACGCGCTGCGGCTCGCTGGACCGATCTGTCGATGAGACACCGTTCCCCAAGCACAGAAATCGATTTCATCATCACGCTGCCGCGCTTCCAGCGCACGCACATCACCAACAACGCTATGGGGCTGCATTTCCATCCCACACTCCACGCGCGGGCGGAGAGCGGCCTCATGCTGCGGGGCGTGGCATGGAAGACGAATTCGCACATTGCGCGCGGCATCCCCGTTTTCGCATTATGAGCGCCAGCGTCAGCGTGACGAAACGAAAAAAGACATGAGAAGCAAAGACGAGCTTCGCTTGGAATCAGATAGAAATGATTGAACTCACCGCTCAGCAGGGCGACCGGTGGATATAGTCCCATCCAACCCAGCATCCACCACAGTCATCGCCATTGGGATGCTTGAGCTGCGCGCATTGGTCATAGAGTGCGTGGGTCCGAGTGTTGAGCTCGCTCACACATGTTCCACGCACCAGCCAATGTATACGATAGAGGACGTGTCAGAGGGAAGGACGAGATGAAGGCTTCCGCCTTGAGCCCGCGCGCTGCGGTTGTGTGGTACGGCGTGAGCGCTGACCGTCGTGTCCCTGCTGGTCTTGTCCGGCGGGGCAGCGCGTCGGCGCAAGAAGGCCTGCTACAACTGCACCTCAAAACGTGGCAATCGGAAAGTCCCAACGAAAAACTCCACATCCCTGAGCGTCCAGTGACAAGGGAACTCGGCCCTGAACCTCTACTCCGACTCGCACCGATTGAATCGACCCCAATTAATCGTCCAGCTCAATCCACTCTCCAAAATTAATCTTGACAGCTACGCTCACGGCCTCGCTATAAAACCGCATGTCAAACGCCTCCTCCTCGTTCGAGGTGCTCGACACTGCGAGATAGACCGCGAGCCCAATTTCTCCTAGCTCGCATCCGCAAAGGAATGAAGTCAATCAAACTTTCCCCAGCTCTCGATGGCAGGAAGACGTGAAATCTGGTGAAGCTGCACTAATATCGTGAAGAATGAATGCGATGGAATCCCGATGGCTCGGGGTTCTCGATAGAACAAAGGAATGAATTGAATGAAATTTGGTCCAGCGCTCGATGCTCTCGATGGCCACAAAAGGGAATGGGCCAGCAAGAGGGGATAGGCAAAGTTACTTGGATGGCGCACCTTATAAATCATTCCTGTGAACCAGTGGCCCCATATTCTCGAGGTAAGAAAACATCCTAAAGCAAGGTGGTAGCTATAAGACACTCGCGGAGTGCGAATAAGCCCGAATCTAGAATAGAGAATAGAGCACTGGAAGTAAACAAATCCCTAGGCAGGTTCACAAGAAAACTCCCGGAATTCAAGCCTTGGAAGAAATTTTCGAGGGGTTACTGACACAGCGACGTGAGGAAAACAGGGTTGCCAGTCGGGTCGTAGTGTTGAGAGCGAAGATATCAGTGGACCAGGAAAGTATTTTGGTGTTGTCGGAGAATCCATGCACAGCTCTTGAGGCTGCATTGCGGGCTAGGGCCGCTAGGTGGCGGAACGTTGTCGTGGTCGGAAGAGAATCTAAGGAGATGGTCCGGGCATCACGTCATCATTCCACTTCTGCCAATTGTTTCCGGGAATCAAATGACCGAAGTTCTGAAGAGGAATAAGTAGCGATGCCCAGAACTAGCGGTGAATCGACAACGAATGCCGAGACGTGTCATCAATAGCGCAATGTATGAGTGCGTAACTGACGAATGAATGACATCGCTGTGCACCCACGAATATCCAAAGCACTTTTTGTCTCGCTCAAAGGTCAGCCTGAGGTCATACCACCAGCCTTAATGACGAACATTGCCAGGTTCCGGAGAGCATCCGCTAGCTAACTAGAGCCCCCATAAAACCGAGCAACTCTGTCGAACTCTCTCTCACTATGCTTCAAGTCTCCCGCAGAGTCTTGACTTTATCTCGCCCCTCAGCACTCTACTCCAAATTTACCCCTTCCCAATTCGCTCGCACTATGGCTACCGGACTTCTCAACGTCGCTCAAGAGATCAAACTGGATCACGACAACGTCCGTGAACTCTGGACCAGGTGAGGCCTATCGATAGATTACTTTGGCGAAAAGCCTGAGAAGCTCACGCATCGTCTCAGATTCCAATCCGCGTCTCCGCACGATAAACCTGTCATTGCCAATACGTTGATACGGGAAATGGCTATCCACAGCGACGCCGAGTAAGTCAACAGATCATAGCATTAGAGGACGTCTATATGACAACGGTAGAGAGATTTCAGTATACAATGACTATGCTCGGCTCGGCCTTCCAGACACAGCCGAGCACAACAAAGGTTTGCGATTCGTCTGCCAACTCCTTTCGCTGAGTTTAATATTCTTTCTTCCTTTTTTTTTAGAGGAACACGCTGAAGTGAAGAAGCTCGTCTATCAAGCGGACTCTACATCAGTCAAACACGACGACTATGACTCGATTCTCGGCCAGGCTGTCAACGGCTTCCTTACCCATGCCAAGGAGGAGGAGGATCAGCAGCATCCCACAATTGTAGCTCATCTGTCACCCGAGGAAAATGACGCGAGTATCTTCGTCTTTTACTTGTCTCTCCTCTCCATCTGAAAGCACTACTAGAAAATGGCTCGCAATTTCTTGAAGGCTCGCAAGATGGTTCCGCCGCGACCTCACCCTGCGGCACCGCAAACTGGCGGTGCTGCACAGAAAGCCGCGGGAACTTTTGGTTCCGCGCACGACAAGATTATTGAAAAATTGGAAGGAAGGGAGTACGTCGAGCTAAAATATCATCATCCTGAAATTTAAAGGACCATGCCTACGACGTTCTATACATGTATCAGTTGTATTAGTACTTGTCGCAATCGAATGGTTGCAAACACTACTGCGAGTTTTCACATCGAGTGGATCTGTTCTCTATATGACATAGCACCTATTGGAGCATCGAATTGAGGCAGCCTTTTTGCCGAAATAAACAGGTCGAGGAAGGAACCATCGTTGGCGCCGGAACTTGAGAAGACGCGATCTGAAGTGTTTTTGCACTGGGCTTGAATGGGATTGATTAATTGCAAGAGACTCGGTCAGCGTAGGACGTTCATATGCACTACGCAACGAGAGAGCATATCCCCCAAGATAAAGGCCCATGCATGGTTAAGAAGTTGCGCCTTTTCCAAACTGATAGCCTTTGCGATATCGTTGATCGCTTTCAGTCGAGGAAAGCCTTGTGCGCCGTGCTCGAGCTGAGACACAACTATAGCGCAACGGTTGTCTCCTCGATTGTGTGAGCCTGTGTTCCGAACCGGCTTCAGCGCATGCGAAGGAGGTAAGTAGGAGGATGTAGATGTCGCGCATTTGGTATGTCGCGCGTATACAATCCCGCTGTTTCCGTACAACCGTTTCTTATTTGTTGCATACTTTTTTCCTCCTCTACACCATAGTTCTCGTTCGCATAGGCTTGACTGCTCATTGGTCTGACGATCAGCAGCCATTTGGGTTTTGGGTTTTGCTCTTCAAGCGTATTTTCGAACGCAGGGGTCCCACTTTAGGTGTATCCTCGTCACGCATCCTTTCAGACGCAGGAGACCACGCCGACGACTTCACTCGCTTTCGAAAGGAAACCAGCACCGGTTTCTGTGATGAGATGCATAGGTAGCTTGGCCGTTCCCTCAACTAACGTCTTCTCGGCCCAGGTAGACGGACACTTGCGATGACTGGGAGAATCTGTAGCTCGGTCACTAGTCTCAGCGGCGTGTCGCGATGGGCCCCTCGGGCCTCAACCGAGTCCTTCATCTCCACTGACCAATCTGGAACCGGGGCTGTTGTCGAGGACGACACATCAGGTAAAAACATTGATTTCCAGTCTGGGTCTGGCACGCTCACAAGTCCAGGGTTCGTCCCTGCCGCCCGGCCTTCACGACCGAGAATAGAACGTCGACTTCGCATATCAAGTTGCAATGATTCGGTCGAGTCCATATTGAAGTGATGTCCCGCGAAATACGGGGAGACAGAGAACATAGAGGCTAGATCCTTTGAAGGTGCAAAAAAGGGGGAATTTTCAAAAAATTTCGCCTTGAATGCCGAATTTTTGGAAGTGTCACGCCAAAATTTGCCGGTTGCCGAAGTGCCGAAATGGTATTTTGGGTCACGGGTCACAACCCGTGCCGAATTGATCGAAATAGTACAGTAATCCGGAAATTTTAGTACAATTAAAATCCAAAAGAATTCGGATAAATTGAGAAAAAATTATTGCCGCAATAAAAAAATTGGGCGTGACGCGTGACTGCCGAATTGAATGAAATTGTACAGTAGAGACTTTGCGGTGAGCCACCGGGAGCCACCCGGTGGCTCATCAGGCATGCGGTGCGGAGTGGCTACCGCGTTTGGTGGCTGATCCGGTGGCTCCACTGATGCATCGAGTGTCCTCACTATGTTACTTCCATACTATCTGTCATGCAGCGAGCTATCTTAGAGGCTCAAATATGCTTACATAACTACTTTACTAAATGTCATGTCTGAGGTGTGGGATGAATATATTAGTGATTTGAGGGTCTGCACTGGGCTCTTTTGCTCTCCTAAAGCACATCTACATAAGCATAATAGATGAAAGCAAAGAGAATAGACTGTTTTGAGGTCATATGTTCAGCCACCAGAGGAGCCACCAAATGCGGTAGCCACTCTGCACCGCATGCCTGATGAGCCACCAGGTGGCTCCCGGTGGCTCACCGCAAAGTCTCTAGTATCACGAGTACTTACGCCAAAGGATTCCTGCTGGACGACTCGGATGAAAACTTACTGTTGAATATCTTGGACTTTGCGGTGCACGTCTGATGCTATCGGAAAATGCCGAAATTGCCCATCAGTGGCTGGGCCAATGATGTAATGTGTGAATGCCACGTGTACCATATGGCGCTTTTTATCCTCGTAACCCTTCTCCTGATTGTTGTCCCTATCGCCCAGTTCCTATGGTCGGTGTACACCAGATCAGTCAAACCTCACTGGCGCGATGAACGTCGCTGGACCTTCCAGCCAGAAGAGTGGGTCGACTTTCAGGACTTTCTGTCTCAGAGTGGCCTGGCACTACATTCTTCCGACGAATTTCACAACGCACCTCGTCCTCTGATGCCCCCAGCTCCGTCTCCGTTTCATCCTCAGCATGATGAAGACTTCGTGTTTCGGATAGTTCCCCGCCCTGTCCGCACTCCGCATAAAATGTGGCGTCAGGTAAGGCTTCGCAGCCGGTTGCATGTATGACGCTGATCCAAGTAGCCGGCCCCTGCTATCCAGCTTGCTCTTGATTCGTGCAGCCGCGAGGTGATAATCAAAGCAGTGCCTCCAGGTTCGCTGGAAGCTCGAATACTGAAACGGCTGGTGTCTCCGCCCCTTCGACACCTTCCTGAGAATCAGACAATCCCTGTCATGTCCATACTTCACTGCCATCGTGCGACGTTCCTTGTGCATGCCCGCTGGGGGAGTTGGTGGTTCTCGCCATCTCCATGTACCCTTAGCTTCTGGGCGGGAGTACAAGCTTATCAGCTTCTTCGAGGCCTGGCCTTCATGCACGATCATGGCATTACCCACGGAGTCAGAGATCATCTGCACTTTGTCGCATCCAGGCTGCTGATCTCTTCCTTAGGATATTTATCGTGGCAATATCGTATGCAATTTCAACGAACTTCGAACCGGTACTCCATGCCCAGTCTTCGACAAGTTCAAGAACAGTGCCAGCTACCGTGTGGCCTTCATTGACTTTGGACAATCTCTGCAATTTGACGAGATAGGCCCTCATCAAATCCCCTGCCCTCGCCCGATACGTGGCCCTCCTCCGGAATTCCGAGCGCCTGAGCTCGACCAGTGCACCACTTTCGACCCATTCTCCGCTGACATATTTAGTTTGGCACGTCTTTTACTGGATCTTGATCCTCCGGTTACGGTGCACTCTTTGCTACACTTGCAAGCTACGACTCTGATTCGAAATAGATTCCCGCAGTTTATCGAACTCTTTTGGATGACATGACTGATATGAATCCCAGCTGTCGCCCATCAGCTCGCGTCGCTTTCCAGCGGCTTCAGGCCCTCAACGAAAAGCACAGGGCACATTGGATATGATCCCTCGGCGCGTTCGCGTTCCCGCTGATGGACAAACAACTCTTCCCTCCTGGGCTTTACGCGCTCACGGGCATAGCCCACTTGTATCCCTGCGAACGTGATATGTGATACAGTAATGATTATTCTTCTGCTGCACAATCGCATCGTGTAATTGGTCTGGGTCTACACTTTAAAGGGCATCAAATCCACTGGGATCAATGTTTACGGTAGAGGCCGCCCAGAGGTCCCAGCTCATATATCTCGTTACAACCGGTTGCCCAAGTCCGCGAAAACCGTGACCTGATCGCATAACAAGCGCATTAAAGAAGAATAAATGCTGTGCACTTCATGGCTTGTCCGGAACACTCATCTTCAACTCATCTTCCTTCGGTGCATGCTTAGCCGTTCGCATAGGCCGATGTCTGTGTCGAGGTAGTCGTCGGGGAGTCTAACAGAGACGAAATCGTAGCGCATCTTGACGTTAGGGCCTCCGCCCACTACCGTGACGGCAACGGCCGTCGAATCGACGGCCGTTTTACCTGTTTTTAAATGCCTGACGGGACGGGCGACGGGACGGCCGTCACGGCCGTAAAAACGGTAACGGGTCTTGTCCAATTGTTTCTTGCTTTCCAGTCTACATCTCACTCGGCCAGGGAAGCATTTCGGCTTCCATATCATTGATTCCATTGTCTCTTACCATTCTCGCACTCAGTGACCCTTCCATAGGACAAACTAAACAAATGTTGTGAGCTCAACTTCGGCAATCATCTGCGGAATTTGCCGAATATCACGATCGAACGAGTTCCACCTCGGTTTTTGGCCCCCAAAAAAGTAGCAGTGTATTTAGATAGTAGATCCGTCAAGCTGGATGAATCCCTGCACAAAAGAATCACTGATATGGTTGTTTTGAAAAGTCAGTCAGACTACCCGTTTAAACGGCCGTCACGGCCGTTGTTTGACGGGCCGTTGGAACAGGCAAAAAATTCCCGACGGGACTGGCACGGCACCCGTTTGACGGGTGCCGTCGAACTGTCGCGACGGTTACGGGCGGAGGCCCTACTTGACGTTCTCCACCCAATCGTATTGTGCTTCGACAGAGCGCAGTTGCCTACCAAAAGTTGGTAGAGTAAGCTCCGCCTGGCTCGTCTTTTCGGTCGCGGCGCTTGTACGCTTGTATGTAATCACCGGGTGTTGGTGCGATCGGATGGCCTCTGGGATGGTGGGCGTGGTCATGATCAAGCCGAGGTTCGGAAGCCGCAGCCAAACAATGCTAATTACGTTGTCGTCACGGTTACAGATCTTTGCATAAATGATTGCAGCGCTGATTTCTCCGAGCGCTGTTTGTCCGAGTGTCTTTGGGCCAAATTTTGGCCAAAGTTGTGGCTTTGTCACAGTCCTCGATGCCTGTGCGATAAGACGCGACGCGACGGGGTCATCGATAGTGGACCATCTGATATCTTTGTCCCCTTCTTGACTCCAGCCATGCCCGGCGCACATCTTGCCTCAGAACTACGGGACCGCATCGTGGTGTGGCGGTATGAACAAAACAAGCCCGCAGCAGAGATAGCAGAGCTGGCCGGCTGTAGTGAGCGGACAGTCTACAACATTCTACGGAACGAGCGGGAATACGGCCAGACGACCAATCCCCACGCCCAGCATCGAGGCCGTCCTCGCGCCCTCAATATGGGTGATATTGACTACGTTTCGGCCCTCTTGGATGCCACTCCCACCCTGTATCTCGACGAACTCCAGGAAAAACTCTGGGATGCTCGAGGAGTGGATGTATCCATCCCCACTCTCTCTCGGGCCATTCGGCGCCTTGCCATTACGAATAAGCAGGTTGTGGGGGAGGCGGTGGAGCGTAACGTATAAAAGCTTTTTTCGTCAAATAATGTGTACAATATGACGTGCACAATTGGCAGCCCACATGCACATCGGCCGGTGCACGGGCACCCACATTCAGGGCCTGTGTAGTGAATTAATGAGTATTCCAGTGTGCACTTCCCACAGCAGATCACACTGGGGACATGATTCCTTGAGCTGTCAACCCTGCACTGGGCAACAATGCACATGCAACTGATTCAATGCGCAACACACATAAATCGACCCACAATCGCTGGGTTCAATGCACAATCGGCATCTCAGTGTTGATGTTATTCCCATCACCGGAAAATCCATCGAGGAATGCCTGACCCTAGCTCAGTTCCAGATCAAATCCAAGCGGTCCCAGATCAAATCCAAGTGCTTCCAGATCAAACCAAACCCAAAACCACTCTTGTCAGATCAAACCCAAATGTCAACCAAATCGACCGTGAGAAGTCCAGGCAGCAATCATGTCTGGGCTCCAGCGCCGCTAGAACACAAGGATTGAGCTATTACAAGGAAACAAAGTAAATTAAAATATGTCAGGGTACAAAAGGTGTGCATGAGCTTGTGCATGTCCAAAGTTTAATTCAACCAGTACAAGGAAACAAGGTAAATTAAAATATTTCAGGGTGCATAAAGCGTGCATGAGCTAGTGCCATCGTCCAAAGTGTGATGCACTCGTCATCCTGAGCAGTCCCGAGCAAGTTTACCACAGCATTAAACAGCTCCTCGGCCTCGCCTTCCTCCAGAACACCAACAGGGGGCTCAACAACA
>WIQG01001248.1:0-10025 GCA_014925785.1 Mycena galopus ATCC 62051 | reverse complement strand
AAACTCGTCGCAAAGTACCAAGAGGAGCAACTGAACAAAAAGTGGCTTGCCGAGTCGACGATGGCGTGCCCTGGTTGCGCACTTAAAATCGAGAAAAGCTTGGGTTGCAACCATGTACGTTATGTTTCTGTGCCTTCACGTTATTTAATTCGCACTGAAACGGTTACTACCACGCAGATGACGTGCACTCGGTGTAAAATGCACTTTTGTTACCGCTGCGGCGTAAAGCTGAACGCGAGCGAACCGTATGCGCATTTTTCGGACCGGCATAGCGGGTGTTATCAGAAACTGTTTGATTTTGTGAGCGAGGAATGGCAACCAATGCCGTTTTAGAGCCATTTTAGTAGAGGAATTGTAGTATGCGAGCATGGTGGATCATTACGGTCGTCTGCGACTTGTCTGAGGGAACGACAAAATGGGGACTGATGTTTGTGTCAGAGTGATCTCTGTTTTCTCTTCATAAGTTCATTCGTATCCTTCGACCTCCGTGTTCGTTTTCCGCGTCTTTGTCTCGCCTGATCTTTCACGGACAAACGACGGCTGGAGGGAGCACCGCGATACCACTTTGTCAATACCCCTCCTATCACATACCCTCTCGCCGTCCCCACCTCATTGTACAGTAACCTATACAGTCCTAATCCCGTACAGTTCCAGGGGCGAGCAGCCACCCAGCCATGGACGTTTACACCACCTCTTTCACTTATCCACGCCGGTCGCGCTACGCTCATTCCGCCCCTTCTTCCCTCGAGTTCCCAGGCGCGGAAATCCGCAGAGTCGAGAACAACTCTTATTCCGCCGCACACCATGGCCAGCACCATCTCCAGCAGCATGTAAACACCAATAACAACAACGGCATCCCAGACGGGGCGCCCCAGCCCGACGCCGAGGCATCCAAAAGCTCGCCATGATGGCCATGTCCCTCCATGGGTGCCACATCTCGTACTTTCAGTCAGACCCCGGCCGGTGGAACTTTTACATCACAGGCGCCTACCAGCAGGTCATGGTCGCCCGCGGATGATCCTCAAGGAGTGCCCCATCCAGGTCCGTTTGCGTTTTCTCAAAAACAGAGTAGTGGCTTGGCTACTGACGTATTAATGATTCAGCACCGCGCAGCGATCAAGGTGGCCCGTTCCGAGATCCTCGACTCGCCTTCTTCGAACCCCGCACTCAAGTCCGAGGTGCGCCGCCGCCTCGACGAGATCGCGTCCCAGACCCTGGCCCACATCGCCGTCGTCAACAGCCCGCTGGCACTTTCCAACCGCACGCCCCCCGACGGGATCAGCAGCACCGCGGGCTGGTCCGGCCTCGAGACCGAGCGCGTGTGCGAGCTCGTGGTCACAGGCCTCGGCGACGCGGTCGACCTCGCGCGCGTCCGGCTCTTGGTGATGCTCGACGAGCTGGTGCGTTTCTATTCTTCCCGCCCACGTCGCCCTGGTTGATTGTTGATTAATGACTTTAATTAACACAGAGCGGGCTGCATGCGAGATGTGTGAGATCGACCACAAGCTGCACGCGATCATTGCGGGGCGTAAGCGCACGGTTCTGCAGTCAATTCAAAAAGAGACCGCGACCAATATCTACTTCCCCTCCCCTTTGCAAGGCCTCATCGGGCCGAGAACGCTGCCGCCGACTCGTCGGCACCCAATTCCAGGAATGGGAACGTCATCTGGATCACTGGCGAGTTTTTCGGCGTCCAGCGCGCGAGGGACATGCTCTTCCAGGTCTCGGTCAATAAGGTAAGGTTACCTTGTTTATCCCAAAGGCTGCCTTTTTTTCCTTGTTCCTATTCTTATTCGTTATTTTTATTGCAGAGCAAGGCGGTCATTTCGCGGGACACGGCGATCCTGCCGCGCAAGTTGGACTGGATGGTGACCGACCGCGCGGACGATCTCAAGTCGATTGTTAGCGACAATGCCACGTTTATTCAGTTCCCCCCTCTCGGGAGTTCGACGAGCTTGATCACGGTGTACGGCGACCACCGCGTCAACATTCAGCGGACCATTCGTTCGATTATGGCGCTTGTGAGTCGCGGTCTTGCACTGCAGACATGCTTTGTCGTTCTCACACTGAACTTCCCAGGCTTGCAACTACTACGTCGGGTCGTTTTGGCTCTTGCCGGTCCAGTTCAACGCGTTGCTACCCCTGCAACGCTAAATGCGTCGCAAGTGACGAATCTCCTCAAACAGATTTCTGTCGCGTCGGGCGCGGAAGTGGTGTTCAAAAGCATGTGCTTCGAGATGCACGGCCTGGAGGCTGAAGTTCGGAGCGCCGTCAACATGGTCATGGACCTCGAGATGGTTCAGGTAATTGACACGGCCACTTATGCCCTCTTTCTTTCTCATTCTCATGTGAACGTGACAGAACTTCCATCATGAGATCCGGTTCCAGATCGAGCTGGCGAACGAACACCGCGAGTTCATCAGCGGGAAGAAAAACGGCAAAATCAACAAGATCATGCAAACGACCAACGTTAAAATCAAGTTCGAGACCTTCAATGACCATAATTTCTTGATCGACATCGCGGGTCCCGATGGCTCTGTACTACAAGGCCTCTCGCTCTTGCAGGAGGAACTGCCGGCAGAAATTTCATTCCACGTCCCGGAGGCGTACCATAAGCGGATTATCGGCGTCGGAGGGAGGAGCATTCAGCGGATAATGAAGAAGTATGGTGTTTATGTCAAGTTTTCAAATGCCGAGGAGTTTGCTGCGCTCGGTGGGTACAACGACAACGACGACAACGTCGTGGCGAGGACGCCAGCCAAAAATGCTATCAATTTGGATAACCTCAAGCAGTCTGTGATGGAACTAGTCAATCCGAAGGCGCGTCTCTGTTTTGAAGGTTTTCCGCGTGCTATATACTTATTGTTTCGCGCAGGACAAGGACTACATCAACGAGACTGTTTCTATCCCGCGGCGGTACCACCGTACTTTGCTCGGCGAAAAAAGCATTTTCATCCACGACATTGAAACCAAAACAAACTCGCAAGTTCGCTTCCCGCAGAAGGAAACGGCGTCGGACATTGTCACCATATTTGGACCGGAGAGCCAGGTCCAGATTGCGGCCGCCATGTTGCTGGTACGTTTACAGCGCTACGTAAAAGAAAGATTTCGCGCTGAACGCCAATTAGGATCATGTTCCGTTCGAGGCCGACATGAGCGTTCCCCCCAGCCCGGAGCTTGCGCGCCTCTGTGTCTCGCCGGACTTCAACAACCTCGTCGAGCGTATCAAGCGGGAGTTGCAGGTGTCGGTCGTGCCGAACATAAAAATGCCCATCGTCAACGAGGACAACGGGACGGAAACGCCGTCCGAGTACACGTTCAAGTTCCGCTGCCAGCGAAGCAACAGCGACTTCCTCATCACGGCTAGAGAAATGCTCGAGCAATTCCTCGGGAACCACAACATCCACCTCTTCCCGCCGCCTGCGTCGCATGTGCACAAACGGGGAGACTCGTTCGCGGAGGCATTCCCCCACTTCGACAGCAAGCTCTTGTCGACGGCGAGGACGCACCATGGCATGACCCGTTCCCATGACATGCGTCCGCCCTACTCATTCGACTCTTCACCAGAATCCGATGATCTTGGCCGCCCGGACATCGCTGGTGACCGGAGGCTGAGGATGGCGAACTCGTCGCCCGATGTGAAGGCGCTGTTCAACTCGCCTGCGTACATATACAATCTTGAGGAGCATGTTGACCCCCAGGCGAGTGCCTATTTGGCCGGGAATTCTCTAGATTACTGGACGCCGTTGCCCCCGATTGTGCGTCGTTTTTGTGCTTGCTTCCCACCGTCTGCTGACAGGGATATAAATCAGGGCTCTGGCATCCCGCACCGCACGAGGCACACCGAGGATGCAGTGAAACGAGGATCTGATTCCCTTCTCGAGGCCAAACTGAAGGAACAGATCAGCAAGCCGCGCTCTTTGCAAAACCGCGCCCAGTCACTTGATTTGACCTACTCCCTGTCCCGCATCGCCGAGTCCTCGTCTCGACTCCCCCCTCCCGAATCCCCCACGACCTCCACCGGTGAGACGGGAGACAACTCTAGCCCCACTTCAGTCACGGCGCCCTCATTCCCTAGCGTCTACGGCACTTCGATTTCGCGCTCTGCTGTGATCGGCGCAGCAATTCAAAGACCCGAGCTCGATGTCGAAGAAGTCTCGCGTGTCATCTCCAATCTTGGTCTATAAACTGCGTCCGCGTCCGCAGAAAGCAACTGCTACAGACAATTGCATCTAAAAAATTTGTATATCGAGACGAAGCCCAGCTAGCTACCATTTACGCCTACTTTCATTCCTACGACCCACGATGAACGGGTTTGTATTACCTCTCCAATTTCATGTATATTACGTCCTGGTGTTCAGCCTAATAGAGAATATGTGTGATACAAGGAAATCGTCCGATTGCGTATTATGTTGAAGACGGTACACTACTCCCTCCTAAAACCTAATAGACGATCCACGGCAGCTCGAACATGACGAAATCGAAGAATTCCTGCTCCATCAGGGTCTGGTATTCTCCGACAAACTCATCGCCTTCACCGCGGCCGCCCTTTGCAGCGCGATTCGAGTTCGAGCGCGGTCTGAGATACGAAAATTGTGTTTGGAGCACACCGAATGTTCTTTTCGCCGATTTAGGGTCAGGCTGTGGGATTGGGATGTCAGGAACGCTGGAAGCCATGCCACGGAAAGGAATCATTTGACCTTGACAGCGATTCCGGTGTAGTTTGCCGGAAGGCCATATCGCAGGACACTTTCAACGAAAAGCCGGATAACCTTGAGGTGGACGAGAAGCTGTATTGATTCCGAGAAATTCGTCCTCGAGATGCGGAGAAGTTCCGTCTGCAACTCGTGGTCAGTAAAGTTTCAACGACTAAACAGGAAGACCTTGCCCAGAGTTCCTGCTCAGTCGCATCGGCCGTTTCAAGGTCTTGATGCTGTTTGGCGAACTCTTCTTCTGAAAATACAAAGTCCCGAACAATAAATCTGCCCACGCACGCATGAGCGAGAATATGAGATTGAGAGAACCACTGACTTGTTCTCCCGACATTTCTGCACAAACTCATCGTGAACTCGTCGGAACACGACGACACTGAATAGGATATATTCGTCGTCTGACGCAATTGACCTTGAACGGAGATTAGCTTTGGACGCGGTGGAATGAGAAAATATTACGTCGACGACCGGGGTACAACCATTGAAGATAAGCGTTCGTACTTCGAGTTCCAATCCTTCGCACTGGCCCTTGAAAATGAGGTTACTTAAAAAGCTTGGTGGCGAAACAGCATGTTGTGCTCACTTGGGTACGGCTACCAACAGTGTTTCCAGGTACTCTGAATCCTGGACGAAATCGTCTTTGGAAACCACGTCCACAAGAGAACGCAGAGAAAGGTTTCCGCTGGAGAAACAGTCAGTTTGTGGTTCAAATCTGAGAATACCAGTCAATGTACGTTTTCTTGCGCTGCATCTGCACCAGGGAGCCCTTAACCAGGTTGTAATTCTGAAGCTTGGCCTTCATGGTGCTGTCAATCGAGGCCATTTCCTTCGCAGAAATGTTGTGAGAAACTGCGTATTGGGATATGGGCTAAGCATACTTTGTTCAACGCATCCACGGTCTCTCGCAGTCCCCTCTGAACACCATACCGACTCTCGTTCCACTTCCAGTCTTGCATGATATAATCGTCGACAGTCTCTTCATTGACCAGGATATGCAGCTTAAGCTTCGAGGGGTCGTTGTTCAACAAATTCCGTAATGTGTCGACTGTCTTTGCGACAGTGGTGGTGAAGAACGCCTCCTGCTTCGGAAGGTCCTCCGAGAGGGATATAAGACCGTCCAAGGTCCCTGTCTGCGGCACGGTCGGCATCAATTAAAGATTAACCGCACGCACGGACCTTGAAGGTCGGGATTGTCAACAGGGCAACAGCATTCGCTTTGGATTGTTGCAATAGCTTAGGTGAAAGCTCTTGCTGCAGTCCTTCTAAGTCGCCATCGGCAGGTACGGCGATTAACCAGGTACTTTGATCTGAAGGCATGAGAGGAGCGCGAGAATGAGCTCAAAACGGGAGTTCCTTTCAAGGGAGAGATGAAGTCAGAAAAACAGCCTAGAGATACGAATCGAAGACAGCCGATGGTGGTAGAGAGCCCGATTTGTATTCGCATGTTGCAATCTAATGCCCGGGACTCCGGCCCGCAACTCAACCAGTGGCGCGCTTTTCTCATCTTTTCTATCATCGCCCGACAGAAGGTCTGAGAAACCAGGCTACCAGCAAGGACAATATGCTGCTGTCTCCCACTCGTTTAAGCCAGATCCTGAAGTCTGAGGCTGCCAAGACGGTCGTGCTGGATTGTACTTGGTTCATGCCCAACTCGACCCGGATTGCAGCCGCTGAATTTAGAACGAACCGCATCCCGGGCTCGCGTTTTTTGGATTTGGATGAAGTCGCCAGCCCCCACGAGCTGGGATTGAAGTTTGTCCATTTCTAGTGGAAAGGATGCACTTATCGTTGTATTGCAGGCATATGCTCCCCAGCGAAGAGGTCTTTGCACGAGCTTGCGGTAATGCAATGCACTTTTCTCATTTGCTGTCTTGAAACACCAAACTCTAGAGAAATTCGGTATTGGACCCTCGTCTCGCGTTGTGATGTATGACTCTCATGGGGTTCGTATCATAATTCCACATTTGTTGCTTCTGAAATTAACACGCTCATCAGGTATTTTCCTCTCCCCGCGCTCTGTGGATGTTCAAGTCTTTCGGTCATCAAGACGCTGCGATCCTGGACGGGGGGCTCCCGCGTTGGGAGGCAGAAGGCTTGCCTCTAGATAAAGAGCCTCCCATCGACCAGGTAGAAAACATAAAATACCCAACCCCTACTCTGGATTCCAATGTAGTCAGAAGTAAACCGACATTTATCCTCTGTCCTTCATATCTAATTCGCCCCGACAAGGCTACGGTCAGATGGTCTATAATTCATGTTCGAAACCTCTTGAAGAACCGAAGGCTGAGCTTGTGCTCGACGCTCGCAGCCGCGGGCGGTAAGTTTTCTTTCGCCCTTTTTATTCCCTCGTTCAAGTGTCTGACCCATTTCCTCAAGATATTTGGGAACTGACCCAGAACCTCGACCAGGGCTTTCTTCGGGTCACATCCCGAATTCCTTTTCCTTGCCCTTTAACATGTTTCTTCAAAACAATGTCGCGGCCAATGGGTCCTCGTACACAACTTTCCTTCCCGAGCCCAAGTTACGCAGTGCCATTGTGGACGCTGTTGGCGCCGACAGAGCCGCGGCCGTATTCAAGGGAGACCTCTCCGTGATTGCAAGCTGTGGGAGCGGAATGACTGCAGCTATACTCTGGCTAGGGCTTCAGTTGGTGGGCGTCAAACAAGTAAGCATCTACGACGAGGTGAGCACCAAATTAGCTTCTATCTTGCTTCTCTTTGTGACGAGATCTAGTCATGGACTGGATATAGTCTCCGGCCCGCGAGCATAATAGCGAAATCTGAATGAACGGCTCTCGACACTGGTACAGTGAGATGGTTATTACACATTATTATGCACCGAGGTGACTTTACAAACTACACTTCATAGCCGGGGGGGAAAAAAAGTTGATCAAACGGCATCCTGCAGCACTTGCATGAAAGGCGGTGGTCGTAGAGTTGGTAGGTCGCCGATGACTCGTGCAGCTGATTGCATATCAGTTCTGTGAGCAGCAGAGAAGATAGGCACGACATACGACGTCCACCATAATTTACTCGTACTCGATGGCGCTTCCCCCGGCGATAGATCGTCAAATCCCAGCTAAAGGCAACCATTCTCAATATGATAGACGGCACGGATGAAAGATCCTACCTTTCCGACAATAGGACATTGAACCCCTTTTTGGCCACCTCTGTGAGGAGCTGCTGCCGTGCGAAAACGACGACATTTTGCAGGTCTTGGACATTCTTCAGCTGCCCTACATTGAAGAAATATGTCCCGTTTGTGTCCACGTCCCCAACGGACCCTATTTCGAGATCTGCGAGTGGCATTGGCAGTCTGCACGGGCCAGAAGCAAGACGCGCACCTTGATCGTCGTCGTACATGTGGACGGGCTCTATAGCCTTGCTGTCGACAACCTCCCACGGGATCTCTTTCCGGCGGAAGTTGAAGAGCATCGTGCAACGTATTATAGGTATATTTCCGAGGTGAGGTATGGGGCGACTCGTTTGTTCGGTTCAAGAGCCGTTGAACCTGTTATCGTTTGACGTGGGTATTTGACAGCCCGTGGAGAGGCGCCAGAGGGTGTGTCTTAATGGTTTTGAGTGTCCTTTATAGTGATCACCGCCACCGGCGCAGCCGAAACGCTTGTGATATTTGTAAAAAGCGGGCGAATTCGGAAACAGGGTCACCGTCCCGGCCACTGACCAACCAGCGATGACCGATAAGGATCTTATTCAATTACTGCGCGGGTAGCGATAAATGCTGCGAGCTGTACTTCGTGATTAATGGCCACTTGAAAGAACAACAGCTTTGTTTCTAGAAAACGACTGCGTGCGCAGCGCTGTTGAGATGACCGCGCTACTATCCTTACGCATGCTTACCGTGCCGTTTGTCCACTGTCATCCACCCCTTTACATCGTGTTGGTGAGCTCGCGTCAGCGAAAATGACAGCCGACGGAGATCGGCACCAAAATTACGGAGCCCGGCGCAAAAATTGACATTCACGATGGAACTGCTTACAGTTGATAGCAGCTAGTGGCCCAAGGCTCGCAACTAATTCAAGAGTAATCAAATGTAACAATCAATCTATCAAAGGCTCTCCGGATTCGCGCCCATAACGTTTGGCTTTACGTTTGATGTTCAAGATATGACTTTCCAAATCAAGCAAAACTCACGCCCGTCGCCCAGAAAGGCAAAAAAACATTTTCGCCTGCACCGAATCCGGAGGCAGAATCAAACAGCGAAAATCACTGTAGTCTTATAAAAGCGTATGCAAGTTGCAAGGGTAAACAAAAACCCACCTGGTAAGCGGGTGCGCTGCGTGTTGGATGTTGTCATTCGAATTACGAGTACAACAACACGAATACGAGCTGTTGAGATGTCTTTTGATTGATAACAAGATATGGACGCGGCATTTGACGTCGAATTGTTGCAGGGTTGAAACGTTAACATGCCGCTGATCTATACTAGTTTCAGGCGATGCAAGCACAAACCTGTCCGAAGTATACAATTCTGAAGGGAAACGTACACACTGGGTTTTATTATTGACCTGTGCGAATGGTCAGTTTGCGAATTTTGTCGCAGGATGCCATAAAATGAAATGAAAACACTTGGCGTCTGAACTAGTATATATTCATTCAGCTTTTCAATCGACCTGACATGGGCTATGCACCAAGAGACCGCCAAGGGATTACTTTGTTGGGCGCATGAACTTGTCCATTCGACCATGAATCATTAGATTCCAAAAAAAATTGTATTGGGCCTCCATTGTATGCCTTCGTGATAACTCGCGATCGTAATGGAGGCAAGTGCATTCCTGCACTTCCAAGATAACGTGGTCGTAAAACATCAAACGATGGCGGCTCCGGCGGCGAGACCAGCCAAGGCAACGAGTAGTGCTAAATAACCCCCTGGGACGCCGATGGCGACTGCCCCTGAAGGCGGGGCCGATGCCGACGCCGACGCCGACGGAGAAGTGCTTGGTGGCGCCGTGGCGCTTGCGCCGGACTTGGTAGCGCTTCCCGAGACAGAAACGCCTGTGGTGAAATTGCAGGTGGAATCAGCGGGAAGTACGGCAGTGGTCGACACCGTCACATCGGCACACTGCACCAAGATATCAATACAGGCTGAAGAAAATGGACGTAAAAACCTGCCTGGTACAGTATACCATCCGACCCATCGAACACAAACTTGGTGACTATCAGTTAACCGAAAAAACTCGCCTTGGAGACACGCAATTACCTCCATAGTCACATTTTGCCCATCGGTAAGACCGGCGGAAGAAAGGTCGATGGGGAAGCACTTGAGTCCCTCTCCCGACTCTGACGCGAAGGG